>CM045740.1:42503224-42660724 GCA_024760905.1 Plotosus lineatus
GGACAAAAAACCAGAAGGAAATCACAGTCGTCCACTTTATCCACTTCCTCCAGATCTGGTCTTTGCTGCTGAATATGATGTTGAACTTTCTCATGAGAGTTTAATGTTTTTCCACTGAGAAGGACAACAAATTTATTGCCTGAAATTACGTCCATCGTTTTCCTTTCTGTAAAAAAGAAAAAATAGGGAGGGGTTGTTTATTGAAATTTAAATGTACTGTATGTTTTACATTCATTTTATTATGTCTCTGTCTTTGGAAATATCAATGTTAACCTGCATTAAACACTGTTGTACAGTAAACACAAACATTTCTACATTCCACAATTCGGTTCTCACGCTTCAGTCAAATATTTTTATTTCAATGCTCATGGAAACCAATCATATTTTATCCTTCTGAATTGGTCACACCAGAGCAATTCAAACGATTAAATAAATAAATAAATAAACAGTTTGCTCTGGTCTGAGTTTCTGGGTTTGTTTCCTGCATCGTTCGTCGTGTTTTCACGTTTTCAGCAACGATTTAACCCTTTGAGCATCGAACCCCTGACTCAGTCCTGACCCCCACCAGCTTTCTGGGAAATGTATTATAATTATTAAAACAAATTTATATGTTCCTTGTTTGTGATGTTTGTGATATATTATAACACTCTGAATGATTCCACGCTTTACCGGCCGCTGGATGATCCGCCACACGAACCTCGAGTCTGGTAAACCGACAGCTGGTGTTCAAAGGGTTAACATGTATAATGTCATCACTCATATTTTTAAAATTAGTTTTACACGAGTTTCAACTTCGATAAAGCATTGATGTTTTCTTTGCTTTTATATTTCAGAGAATAAAATATAAAATTGGCATTACATTTGTCAATACCATGAAGAATACATTTATTTCCTACCAGAGTTTGTGGTGACACTTTTACAATCATTCTTCATTTCACCTGATTCAGCAATTTCACTTTCAGAAGACATTTCACCCGGTTGAAATCGGAAGGTTGCGTATTATGCATGAGGAAAACTGATAAATACAAGAGGAGGCCGCGATAAATACAAGCTGCTGTGTCTCATTTCACTCTGTACAGAACCTTTCAGCTTGTCTTCTTCTTTTCCTTTCGGCTGTTCCCTTCAGGGGTCGCCACAGCGAATCATCTGCCTCCATCTCACCCTGTCCTCTGCATCTTCTCTTTAGTCTTCCTCTGGGCCTTCTGCCTGGTAGTTCCAACCTCAGCATCCTACTACCAATATACTCACTATCCCTCCTCTCTACATGTCCAAACCATCTCAATCCAGCCTCTCTGACTTTGTCTCAAAAACCTCTAACATGTGCTGTCCCTCTGATGTACATCGCTGCCCTCAACACTTTTCTTTTCATTCTTGCTGATACCTTCCTATCACACATCACACCGGATACTTTTCTCCATCCATTCCAACCTGCTTGCACGTGCTTCTTCACCTTTTTTCCACACTCTCCATTGCTCTGGATTGTTGAGCCTAAGTACTTAAGTACTTAAGTACTCCACCTTCTTTATCTCTGCCCCCGTAACCTCACCGTTCCTCTTGGGTTCTTCTCATTCACACACATGTATTCTGTCTTACTGAAGCTAACCTTCATTCCTCTCCTTTCCAGTGCATACCTCCACCTCTCTCGATTTTCCTGCCCGACTATCACCGAATTATCACTGCTGTCCCCCACTGTGGCCAACTGGGTTATTGAAGGCCGGCCATGTCTCACACTGTCTGTGGTGAGAGGTTCATGTAAAAGAACAATTGATGACTTTTCCCAAGAGCAGCTGTACAGCCTAATGTGTTTCTGCCCTGTGATGGCCTGGCAAGCTGTTAAGGGTGTCCTCTCCCCTCACCCAGAGTCAGATGAGACGGGCTCCAGACTCTCCGCAACCCTACGTAAGATTAAGAGATTCAGAAAATGAATGAATGAATTAAATAAAATGTCCTGTGATGGCGTGCTGAGGTGTCCGGGGTGTTCCCACCATCACCCAGAGGCGGCTGAGATGGAAACTGGCCTCAGTGCGAGCCTGATTGAGATGACTTTGCTTAGGTTCTAAAATGACTGAAAGGATAAATAAATAAATGTTGGGATTGAGCAGCTTTAAAAAATGAGTGAATATTATTATTATTATTATTATTATTATTATTATTATTATTATTATTATTATTATTAAGAAGAAGAAGAAAAAGAAGAGGAATTTTTCTATAATAAAAATGAATAAGTTATAGGTTGAATAATAATTTAATTTGAGCAGTAGTTTAATTGAACACTTTGATAACAGCTTCCATTTTTCATGTTTTCTCACAAATAATTCATTCATTCATTTTTTTGAACCATTGAATCTTAAGGAGGGTCACATTGAGGATATCGCCCATCTCAGCCGACTGGGCGTGGGCAGAGTACACCCTGGACATCTCCCCAGACCATCACAGGGCACAAATTGTTCAGTGAAAAGAATGATGAAAGTTTTCTCAGTGATACGTGTTTTACTCGAGCCGTGACCGATGTTCATTATTTGCGATGAGCATTAAACTGTATCTTGTAATTTATAAACCACACAATCAAGGCCCCGAATTCTGCACATAATTCAGAAATTTCAAACGTATTCCATCACTGATACCTAAAACATTCTTTTTCCAATCACATAGATTTTATATACAGTGACCAATTTCTCACTTTTTTTGTACATTTGTCACTGTCATCCATTTCAGATCAAGCAAACCTAAATATTATCCAAAGATGAAACACAGGTGAACACAAAATGCAGTTTTAAGTGCCAATTATATATATCCGGGGGGGGGGGGGGTATGGCAGGCATGTGAGCCTACAAAAGCCTGTGTGAATAAGTAATTTCCCCCTAAACCTAATAGCTGGTTGAACCACCGTTTGCAGCAATAACTGCTGCAGTCAAGAGTTTGCGATAAGAGACGATGAGTCTTTCACATCACTGTAATGGGATTCTGGTCCACTCTTCTCTGCAGAATTGTTTACAATCAACCAGATTGGATGGTTTTCGGCCATTAACAACCTTTTTAAGGTCATGCCACAGCATCTCAATAGGGCCCAGGTTGGGACTTTGACTAGGCCACTCCAAAACCTTTTTTTTTTTTTTTTTAGCCATTCAGAAGTGGACTTGCTGCTGTCCTTTGGATCATCGTCGTGCTGCAGAACCCAGATGCGCTTTAGCTTGAGGTCTCAAATTGATGGACGAACATTCCTCAGCAGGATTTCTTGGTAGCAAGCAGAATTCATGGTTCCATCAATCATGACAAGTCACCCAGGTCCTGAAGCAGCGAAGCAGGCCCAGAACATCAAACTTACACCACCATGTTTCACAGTTTGCACAATGTTGTTTTATCAAATGCAGTGTTGCTTTTGCGCCAGACATAACGGGATGCTTTTCTCCAAAAAAGTTCAACTTTTGCTTCATCAGTCCAGAGGACATTTTCCCAAAAGCTTTGGGGATGATTCAGATGATTCTTGGGAAAAGTGAGTGGTGTCTTGATATTCTTTTTGTCAACAGTCGCTTTGGCCTCGAAACTCTTCCATGGATGCTATTTTTGCCTCGTGTCTTTCTGATGGGGGGAGTCATGAACATTGGCTTTAACTGAGTCGAGTAAGGCTTGTAGTTGTATAGAAGTGGTTTTTGGATCCTTTGTGACTTCTCCGGTTAGTCTGCGCCGTGCTCTTGGAGTGATTTTGGAAGGTCAGCCACTCCTGGGAAGGGTCACCACTGTGCTCTGCCTTTTATGCCATTTCTGGATAATGGCTCTGACAGTGGTCCGCTGGAGTCCCAAAGGTTTGTCAGTGACTTTGTATCCTTTCCCAGAGTGAGACATCTCTATAATCTTCTTTCTTGTTTGCTGTTGAAGCTCACTGGATCACGGCATGATGATGTGTGTTCAGTATGGCCCAACTCACCTTGTCAGACAGATTTGATGTTCGAGATCTCCTGATTGGGAATGTCTGGCAGCAACCAGGCCTGGGTGTGGACATGAAATTGCACTGTTTTCCCCAATAATAGGATTAATCACAATTACCTCAACTTTTAACGAGGGGGGCAATTACTTTTTCCACAGAGGTTCATGTCGGTTTGGATAGGATTTTTCTCTGAACAAATAAAATCACAACAGGAAAACTGCATTTTTTTTTTTGAAAATGTGGCTTATTGTATTGTGTAATGTTTCAATTTCTTTGATGATCTGAAAAAGTTAAGTGTGACAAACGTGCAAAAAAGTAAAAATATCAGTCAGGGGGCAAAAGCTTTTGCGCAGCATTGTACAAATAAACTTCGCAACTAAATGTGCATCTACACTACAATCATGAAAACTTCAGTTTCTAGAGATTACCAGTTGTGTATTCATCGCTCGGGGAAGAGGAACGGGGAGCACTTGGCACCTAAAAGAAGGAAATAGAGACAGAATTATGTGCATCAGGTTGAGAAAGGGCACAATCAGGGTGATTCCCAATCTAACCAGGTTCTGAAATAAACACTGTTCCAGATAAAGGCCTCTGAGGGATCAGGTGTCCTTCCTCTGCCTGTGGGACATTCACAGCACATGTCTCGAGCAGGATAGAAGATGTGCTCCACAGATATGGATACAAAGATACGTCTGATATGAGATTCAGTCATAAAAATGGATTTAATGAGGACTCGTCCAGTATCTTGGAGTAAATTGTAATTAAATGGATGAAAAGTTAATCACCTACCAGCAGATTTATAAAGTCTATAATTTTATCCAGTGCTTGATTATTCTGAGGACACTGTAGAAATCCGAGATCTTCATGGAACAGACAGTCCACTGTGAGTGTTTCCTCTCTCTTTACAGATCTGCTGCTGTTTGGTACAACACAGTCTGGATCAATGGTGTGATGAAGCACCACCAGAACTGCAGGTTTGGTTCCTCCTGAAAGCAGATGAGATATTTTTGAGGAATATAAAGTTCTATGAAGAGACACTTCTTGTTCCAGTAAAAGAATCTTATTTTTATCTGGGAACAGCAGCTCTGCTTTGGGTCGGGCTGCACCACACCATGTCACTGTTTCCTTTTTCACTCCATTATTTATTTCACATTTATTTCATACATATTTTATCACCTGCAGTGTGAAGCCTTTTCAGTGCTGCTTCAATGTCAGTTCCAGCTCGCGACACAACAGGACAAAAAACCAGAAGGAAATCACAGTCGTCCACTTTATCCACTTCCTCCAGATCTGGTCTTTGCTGCTGAATATGATGTTGAACTTTCTCATGAGAGTTTAATGTATTTCCACTGAGAAGGACAACAAATTTATTGCCTGAAATTACGTCCATCGTTTTCCTTTCTGTAAAAAAGAAAAAATAGGGAGGGGTTGTTTCTTGAAATTTAAATGTACTGTATGTTTTACGTTCATTTTATTATGTCTCTGTCTTTGGAAATATCAATGTTAACCTGCATTAAACACTGTTGTACAGTAAACACAAACATTTCTACATTCCACAATTCAGTTCTCACGCTTCAGTCAAATATTTTTATTTCAATGCTCATGGAAACCAGTCATATTTTATCCTTCTGAATTGGTCACACCAGAGCAATTCAAATGATTAAATAAATAAATAAATCAACAGTTTGCTCTGGTCTGAGTTTCTGGGTTTGTTTCCTGCATCGTTCGTCATGTTTTCACGTTTTCAGCAACGATTTAACCCTTTGAGCATCGAACCCCTGACTCAGTCCTGACCCCCACCAGCTTTCTGGGAAATGTATTATAATTATTAAAACAAATTTATATGTTCCTTGTTTGTGATGTTTGTGATATATTATAACACTCTGAATGATTCCACGCTTTACCGGCCGCTGGATGATCCGCCACACGAACCTCGAGTCTGGTAAACCGACAGCTGGTGTTCAAAGGGTTAACATGTATAATGTCATCACACATATTTTTAAAATTAGTTTTACACGAGTTTCAACTTCGATAAAGCATTGATGTTTTGTGTTTGCTTTTATATTTCAGAGAATAAAATATAAAATTGGCATTAAATTTGTCAATATCATGAAGAATACATTTATTTCCTACCAGAGTTTGTGGTGACACTTTTACAATCATTCTTCATTTCACCTGATTCAGCAATTTCACTTTCAGAAGACATGACCCGCTCTGACTCATCTGATAGATTTCCTATTTCAGCATAGAAAACAACATCAACAAACAACATCAACAACATCAACAAACATCATCATCATCATCATCATCATCATCACCATCATCATCATCATCATCATCATCATCATCATCATCATCATCATCATCATCATCAACAACAAAAACAACCATCATCATCATCATCATCACTGGAGAATACTGATGTTTTTTACAATAACAAAAATAAATTGTAATGGTGTTGATTTTATTTTTTTGCAACAAATGTGTAGAAATCACATAAAAATTAAAAATAAAATTAAGGTGGTGTTCAAAGGGTTAACATGTATAATGTCATCACACATATTTTTAAAATTACTTTTACATGAGTTTCAAGGGGCAGTGGTGCTCTAGTGGTATAGGGCGCTGGATCGCTGATCCAAAGGTTGGGGGTTCGAGTCCCACTCTCCACAAGGTTGTCACTGTCCCCCCCAGTGCAGCTAACTGGGTTATCAAAGGCGGGCCATGTCTGTCACTGTCTATGGTGTGAGGTTCAGGGAAAGAACCATTGCTGACTTTCGTAAAGAGTAGCTGCAAAGTCGTCAGCATGTTTCTGTTCCTCGCTAAAAAAGGGTTGTGACAGGAAGGGCATCCGACGTAAAAACCTCTGCCAAATCAAACGTGCGAATCAGATGATTCACTGTGGCGACTCCCGAGTAAAAGGGAAAAAGCCGAAAGGAAGACAGACAGTTTTACACGAGTTTCAACTTCGAGAAAGCAATGATGTTTTGTTTTTGTTTACTTTTATATTTCAGCGAATAAAATATAGAATTTGTCAATATCATGAAGAATACATTTATTTCCTACCAGAGTTTGTGGTGACACTTTTACAATCATTCTTCATTTCATCTGATTCAGCAAGTTCACTTTCAGAAGACATGATCCACTCTGACTCATCTGATAGATTTCCTATTTCAGCATAGAAAACAACATCAACAAACAACATCATCATCATCATCATCATCATCATCATCATCATCATCATCATCATCATCATCATCACTGGAGAATTTCACTGGATTTTGTTTTGTGACTGTTGTCTTTTACAATTACAAAAATAAATTGTAATGGTGTTGTATTGATTTTATTTTATTTTTTTGCAACAAAATTGTAGAAATCACATAAAAATTAAAAATCCTCGACATTCTCTTTCCAACATTTCTTGATCTTGACCTCTTGAAAAGCATAAACGAGTAAACAAGTAAACGGTGTCCGGTGACGTGTAACGCGGTGTTTGCGCGGAGGATCTCTTGGAATAATACAGCGATTGGAGAAATTTGTGGTGAACGTGTATTGATTGGTTGAAATTGGAAGGTTGCGCAGGATGCATGAGGAAAACTGATAAATACAAGAGGAGGCCGCGATAAATACAAGCTGCTGTGTCTCATTTCACTCCATGCAGAACCTTTCAGCTTGTCTTCTTTTCCTTTCGGCTTTTCCCTTCAGGGGTCGCCACAGCGAATCATCTGTCTCCATCTCACCCTATCCTCTGCATCTTCTACTCTTACTCCAACTACCTTCATGTCCTCCTTCACCACATCCATGAATCGTCTCTTTGGTCTTCCTCTGGGCCTTCTGCCTGGTAGTTCCAACCTCAGCATCCTATTACCAATATACTCACTGTCCCTCCTCTGTACATGTCCAAACCATCTCAATAGAGCCTCTATGACTTTGTCTCCAAAACATCTAACATGTGCTGTCCCTCTGATGTACTCATTCCTGATCCTATCCATCCTCATTACTCCCAAAGAGAACCTCAATATTTTTATCTCTGCTACCTCCAACTCTGACTCCTGTCTTTTCCTCAGTGCCACTGTTTCTAAACCATACAACATCGCTGGCCTCACCACCGTCTTGTACACTTTTCCTTTCATTCTTGCCGATACTCTCCTATCGCACATCACACCCGACACTTTTCTCCAACCATTCCAACCTGCCTGCACACGCTTCTTCACCTCTTTTCCACACTCTCCATTGCTCTGGATTGTTGAGCCTAAGTACTTAAAATCCTCCACCTTCTTTATCTCTGCCCCCTGTAACCTCACCGTTCCTCCTGGGTCCTTCTCATTCACACACATGTATTCTGTCTTACTGAAGCTAACCTTCAATCCTTTCCTTTCCAGGGCATACCGCCACCTCTCTCGATTTTCCTGCACTTGTTCTCTGCTCTCACTACAGATCACAATGTCACCTTTCAGCTTAAAAAAAAAAAAAAATGGTTCCGTTGGATTTGTGTAAATTCATGAGATTGTGACACTGAGAATTCCTGGAGAGGCTGAATTAAAATAATGAAATAAATAAAGGGCAGTGGTGGTCCAATGAGAAGATGCTGGATCACTGATCCCAAGGTCAGGGCTTCAAGCCCGACTATCACCGAATTATCACTGCTGTCCCCCACTGTGGCCAACTGGGTTATTGAAGGCCGGCCATGTCTCACACTGTCTGTGGTGAGAGGTTCATGTAAAAGAACAATTGATGACTTTTCCCAAGAGCAGCTGTACAGCCTAATGTGTTTCTGCCCTGTGATGGCCTGGCAAGCTGTTAAGGGTGTCCTCTCCCCTCACCCAGAGTCAGATGAGACGGGCTCCAGACTCTCCGCAACCCTACGTAAGATTAAGAGATTCAGAAAATGAATGAATGAATTAAATAAAATGTCCTGTGATGGCGTGCTGAGCTGTCCGGGGTGTTCCCACCATCACCCAGAGGCGGCTGAGATGGAAACTGGCCTCAGTGCGAGCCTGATTGAGATGACTTTGCTTAGGTTCTAAAATGACTGAAAGGATAAATAAATAAATGTTGGGATTGAGCAGCTTTAAAAAATGAGTGAATATTATTATTATTATTATTATTATTATTAAGAAGAAGAAGAAGAGGAAGAAGAAGAAGAATTTTTCTATAATAAAAATGAATAAGTTATAGGTTGAATCATAATTTAATTTAATTTGAGCAGTAGTTTAATTGAACACTTTGATAACAGCTTCCATTTTTCATGTTTTCTCACAAATAATTCATTCATTCATTTTTTGAACCATTGAATCTTAAGGAGGGTCGCATTGAGGATATCTCCCATCTCAGCCGACTGGGCGTGGGCAGAGTACACCCTGGACATCTCCCCAGACCATCACAGGGCACAAATTGTTCAGTGAAAAGAATGATGAAAGTTTTCTCAGTGATACGTGTTTTACTCGAGCCGTGACCGATGTTCATTATTTGCGATGAGCATTAAACTGTATCTTGTAATTTATAAACCACACAATCAAGGCCCCAAATTCTGCACATAATTCAGAAATTTCAAATGTATTCCATCACTGATACCTAAAACATTCTTTTCCCAATCACATAGATTTTATATACAGTGACCAATTTCTCACTTTTTTTGTACATTTGTCACTGTCATCCATTTCAGATCAAGCAAACCTAAATATTATCCAAAGATGAAACACAGGTGAACACAAAATGCAGTTTTAAGTGCCAATTATATATATCCGGGGGGGGGGGGGGGTATGGCAGGCATGTGAGCCTACAAGAGCCTGTGTGAATAAGTAATTTCCCCCTAAACCTAATAGCTGGTTGAACCACCGTTTGCAGCAATAACTGCTGCAGTCAAGAGTTTGCGATAAGAGACGATGAGTCTTTCACATCACTGTAATGGGATTCTGGTCCACTCTTCTCTGCAGAATTGTTTACAATCAACCAGATTGGATGGTTTTCGGCCATTAACAACCTTTTTAAGGTCATGCCACAGCATCTCAATAGGGCCCAGGTTGGGACTTTGACTAGGCCACTCCAAAACCTGCCTTTTTTTTTTTTGTTTGTTTGTTTGTTTTTGTTTTCAGCCATTCAGAAGTGGACTTGCTGCTGCCCTTTGGATCATCGTCGTCCTGCAGAACCCAGATGCGCTTTAGCTTGAGGTCTCAAACTGATGGACAAACATTCTTCAGCAGGATTTCTTGGTAGCAAGCAGAATTCATGGTTCCATCAATCATGACAAGTCACCCAGGTCCTGAAGCAGCAAAGCAGGCCCAGAACATCAAACTTACACCACCATGTTTCACAGTTTGCACAATGTTGTTTTATCAAATGCAGTGTTGCTTTTGCGCCAGACGTAAAAGGGAGAAATTAAAAATAGTTCACATTCTCTTTCCCACATTTGTTGATCTTGACCTCTTGAAAAGCATCAACAAGTAAACAGCGCCCGGTGACGTGCAGGGCGAGGTTTGCGCGGAGCATCTCTTGGAATAATACAGCGATTGGAGAAATTCGTGGTGAACGTGTACTGATTGGTTGAAATTGGAAGGTTGTGCAGGATGCATGAGGAAAACTGATAAATACAAGATGAGGCCGCGATAAATACAAGCAGCCGTGTTTCATTTCACTGCTGTGCAGAACATTTCAGCTGAAAACTTAAAAAACTGGTTTTGTGGGATTTGTGTCAATTCATGAGATTGTCACACTGTGAATTCCTGGAGAGGCTCAATTAAAATAAATAAATAAATAAATAAAGTGTGGTGGTGGCCGGGTGTAAAGATGCTGGATCACTGATCTCAAGTTTAAGCCCCACTATCACCGAATTATCACTGCTGTGACCCCACTGCGGCCGACTGGGTTATCGAAGGCCGGCCATGTCTTTGACTGTCTGAAGTGAGAGGTTCATGTAAAAGAACCATTGCTGACTTTTGCCAAGAGGACCTGCACATGCTGTATATATATATATATATATATATATATATATATATATATATATATATATATATATGTGTGTGTGTGTGTGTGTGTGTGTGTGGAATGGGATGCATCATCGGGGCGTGTAAAACTTTTGTTGTCGTACCTTTTTCTCCATGTTCTAACTGATCTTCATGAGGGTTGGGTGTGGTGTCTGTATGAGTTTCTGGAAAAGCAAATAACTTTGATGAATAAACTCATTTCCTACAAAGTTCGTGCGTTGCTTTTTCAGTTTTTCTCATCATTTCATAAGCTTCAGCACTTTCACCTTCACTAGGTGTTAGACGGGTTCATGTAGTTAATATATCGGAACACTGAAGGGTCTTTATGTTGTACAATTTATAACTTTTATCTTTAGCTTCCTGGGAAAACCTGTAGATCTCTGCATCTCACATGTCTGTTGGAATCCTAAGCTTGTAAACCTCAGTAAATTTAAACTGTATTCAACAAAATTGTTCAAATTTTAGTTTTGGGGAAATGTTGAGGGATTTAGTTTGAAATGCTTTGAAATTTTCAGTTCTCAACATTTGTATTGTAACAGACAGCGGAATATAAATATAAAATATAATCGTGGAATAAGATCTGTAAAAAGCATGAGGAAGGAATTAGTGGTGAAACTCACCACAGCTTCTGGATTCTTGTTGTCCGTCATCATTCTGATTTCTGCCACCGAGGTTATTACTTTCACTTTCAGAACTTGTGCTCCCTGAAGACTCAACTCCAGGATCACTGGTGTCCATGTTGTCTAATTACTGGGGGAATCGGACAGAGATATGAGACATTCAACACTTTTTTATTCTGAATTTAATGTGGAGCATCGTTTACCCTTTACACTGAAATATAACCTTTCAGGTCTGAATCATAGACTTCTGAACCCTTTTAACTGAAAAATACTGACAGATATTCTGAATTCATGCATATAAAGCGACTGGGTGGGACACTCGTTCCTGTTCACTGATACACAGACTGGTCAGACACTGAATAATTGCAGGAAGTGAAGAAAGGGAGGGTTGGTAAATAAAACAAAAAAGAACAGAAAGAAAGAAAAAGAGAAACCATCCCTTGAAAATATATGCATGTACCACAATGCAGGGGTCCCCAGTCCCCGGTCCATGGACCGGTCCCGGTCGGTTTATCATTTGATACCAGTCCGCAAACAAAATATTTCATAGTACAAATTATAGGGGTTTTTTTTGTTTGAGATTACAGATGTTATTTTAAAAAAAACGACTGTTTTTGACATTGTCACAGAAGCGGTTAAAGCTCTTCTTCCGTTTCCAACCACATATCTTTGTGAGGCGGGGCTTCCTGCAGAGACAGCCACCAAAACAAGACTACAGAGTAGACTCGAACTCGTCCGCGGAAAACATTTTCATATGTAAAACGGGTCCTGGTGCAAAAACGGTTGAACGCCACTGCCTTACAGCACAAAAGTCCTCGCCACTCTTTTATTTATTTATTAATTTACTGTTACAAAGTTTGATAAATATTTTTATTTGATGACTTGTCTCTAAGCAAGTCAGTATAAACACATTTTAGATTTTTGAACATTAGTGTTCCAGAAAAAAATGAATGTTCCTAAACAAATGTTTTCATGTCAATAAAGGAAGTAACTGATTACAGAAGAAACACTTTCAGTTCAAAAACAAACTTTCCTTTTTTCCTCCAGTCTCCTCTAAATGAAATACAGCTATAACCCTTTTCTTCTCACATTGTTTCCATTGTGCTCTCAAGCATGTTTTCCTTTCATTACATTCTGAAGAACTGAACATGACTCAGCACGTCTTCCCGTTTCCTGACTCTTACCTCGTTCAGCTCCTCTCGGTGTTGCTGGGAGATTTGAAGTCGGTTTAAAACTGGGTTTTATTCACTTTTACAGCTGTTTGTTTTTCACACTTTTCCCAGTTTGCTGAAGAGCAGATTCATTCTTGTTTTTTCAAAACTGTACCATCGACTCACCGTGAATGTTCAGGGTTCTGCACAAAGGCACAACACTCTCCTTTCACTTTCATAATCACTCCTCGCCTGTTATTCTCACTTTAACTCCTTCATCATCAGAACTCTGTTTCAGGTTTTCCTTTTTTAAGCTAAAATGAGTTGCACCGTCTGTAATTTCACCAAATTTTACACAAACACTCTCCTTTTGCAGAGGATTTTTCCATCTGAAACCTCTAACATTGCTCCTATTTAAAGACCTGACTTATCCAAGTTTACTTCCATTTCATATTTAATTCTGAATAAATCAGCAGGAAAAATTCATCATCAACTGTTTCACTCCACTTGGCTTGGAGTTTACAGTGTTCAATCGACCAGCCTCTGTCATGGTCACATTCTGTAAAAGTGACCTTGTTGCTTTTCTTTATGTTTCCATGTAGCTTATATTAAATGTAAATGTAAATAAAAACTCTGAATTGGTTCAAAACCTGATGTTCGCTTCACAGCGCTCAGCTCTGCTCAGAGTCCTCTGAGTTTATCTGTCCTTCCTCTGGAATAGAAAAAAATATGCAAAATTATTCATTTCATGGAAAAAATCTTGCTGTTTAGTACAAAATAAAAAAGAAACATGGTTGATAGCTCAGAAAAATTGCACAGTAAACCCGGAAAAAAGGGCATTCTTGTGCTTTTGTTCTTGCAGAAAAAAAGTGGATGGAACATAGACGAGTTTCTGTGTAACCATTTCCTGTATCTGAAGTTGCACTTGATCTGAAAGTCGAAAATAAAGCAAACATTGCCTCCCAGTCTTTGGAATTTGATTTTCCTCTCTGGCTGGTTATTTCTGGAATAATAAAGATGCGGAGAAACACAAATCAAACTAAAGCGAGAACTGGTGGACCACAGAGCTGAGAGCCTGAGAGATCACGGGGAAGAGGGACAATCTTCTAGCACCAGGAAGAGTGCTGCTAGTCTTTATAGCCCGTGATTAAATGGAATTAAGTGTGTGGGTTGAGCACTCCATTTGTGTGTGAGAGCCACACCCCTCTCCAATGCGCAATTCTTTTCTGAGAGACCAGAACACACCAAAATAAAAACCACAGAAAAGTTAAAGTGTCTCTCACAACACAGACAATAACAGTGTACTGTATTCAATATTTTTATCACTTAATTTGAGGACCTATTGTATGAGTTACTGTACTGTTAACTTCTGTGCAAAAGATGATGAAACGGATTCAGACCATTTACATTATTTGGAATGGGAAAAGCGGATTGGGAATCCGAACAGCCATCTGGAACGAATTAAGTTTGAGTACCGAGGCTCCACTGTACTAGCGAATAAGAACCAGCTGATGATTAATTAATTTGTTATACACACACACACACACACACACACACACACACACATATATATATATATATATATATATATATATTTATATTTTTTTTTTTTTTTTTTTTTTTTTTTTTTCAGGGCTCACCACAGTGAATCATCTGATTCACACATTTGATTTGGAATAGGTTTTTAGGTTGGATGCCCTTCCTGACACAACCCTTTAGCAAGGGACAGAAACACGCTGACGGCTTTGCAGCCTACGCTTTACGAAACTCAGTAATGGTTCTTTTACATGCCTCTCACCATAGACAGTGAGAGATATGGCCAGCTGTTGTTAACCCAGTTAGCTGCACTGGGGGGACAGTGGCAACCTTGTGGAGAGTGGGACTTGAACCCCCAACCCTAGGATCAGTAATCCAGCGTCCTATACCACTAGGCCACCACTGCCCTATATATATATATATATGTATATATATATATATATATATATATATATATATATATATATATATATATATATATATATATATATATATATATATACATACACACACACACACACACACACACACATATACACACATATACAAACACACAACACAAAAAAAAGTTAAGGATATTTGTCAATAAAAAAAAATGAAATTAAGGCCAATTCACAAAAGCGCAAAAAATATCTAGAAAATTTCCAAATAGCCTTAACTTTTTTTGTAGTGTATGCACACACACACACACACACACAAACACACACACACACACACACACACACACACACACACACACACACACACACACACACACACACACACACACACACACACACAGTGGTACCTCACCTTATGATATCCCCAGAAGCCGAAAAATCCAGTATACGAAAAACATTTTCATATTTTTTTTGTCTCTGTATATGAAACAAGTTCTCCATACAAAATGTGCCAAATGCGCCATTCAAACATTCAAGCAATGCACGACTTGCTCTTCCATTGACTACATGTCTCAACATCCCACACCGGTGGCCTCCCATTGGCTATCTCTCAAAATCCCTCCCTGCTGGCCTCCCATTGTCTGGGAGGGATGATGCAGCTCCCTTGAGCTCCCTTGTGCTTGTTTCATGAGTTTTTCGAGTGTGCTCATTGCAACTTTATTTTTTTTTGGCTCAGGCTTTTCACCTTGCATAATCATTTGTAAGATTATAAATCTGCTAAGAAGACATGGTCAATTCAAAAAAAAAAAAAATCAAACAATGCACGAGTAGGTTTCCCATTGACCACATGTCCCAACATCCTGCCCCGCTGGCCTCCCATTTGCTATCTCCCAACATCGCATCCCGCTGACCTCCCATTGGCTAGGAGGGATGATGCAGCTCCCTCCCATTGGCTATCTCCCAACATCCCACACCGTTGGCCTCCAATTGGCATAAAATAAAAATATTTTATCAGTTTTTCGAGTGTGCTCATGGCTCAGGCTTTTAACCTTGCATAAACATTTGTAAGATTATGACTCTGCTAAGGTGGTCATGGTCAACATGAAGTAAGTACCTTAAAAAGCATACTTTTATAATTTTTGAAGGGTAGTATTGGGGCCCTTGGAACGAATCACGCATTTTACATGTAAAATGTGGTTCTCCCGATGAAAAATCCAGGTTTTGAAAAAGGCTCTGGAACGGATTATTTTCGTACGGTGAAGTACCACTGTGTGTGTCTGTGTGTGTGTGTGTGTGTGTGTGTGTGTGTGTGTGTGTGTGTGTGTGTGTGTGTGTGTGTGTGGATGATACTGGTCCTTCTCAAAAAATTAGCATATTGTGATAAAGTTCATTATTTTCTGTAATCTTCTTCTTTCTTCTTTTCCTTTTGGCTTTTCCCTTCAGGGGTCGCCACAGCGAATCATCTGCCTCCATTTCACCCTATCCTTTGCATCTTCTTCTCTTACACCACCGACCTTCATGTCCTCCTTCACCACATCCATGAATCGTCTCTTTGGTCTTCCTCTAGGCCTTCTGCCTGGTAGCTCCAGCCTCAGCATCCTATTACCAATATACTCACTATCCCTCCTCTGTACATGTCCAAACCATCTCAATCTAGTCTCTCTGACTTTGTCTCCAAAACGTCTTACATGTGCAGTCCCTCTGATGTGCTCATTCCTAATCCTATCCATCCTCGTTACTCCCAAAAAGAACCTCAACATTTTAAACTCTGCTACCTCCAGCTCTGCCTCCTGTCTTTTCCCCAGGGCCACGGTTTCTAACCCATACAAAATCAATGGCCTCAACACCGTCTTGTACACTTTTCCTTTCATTCTTGCCGATACCCTCCTATCACACATCACACCGGACACTTTTCTCCAACCATTCCAACCTGCCTGCACACGCTTCTTGACCTCTTTTCCACACTCTCCATTGCTCAGGATTGTTGAGCCTAAGTACTTAAAATCCTCCACCTTTCTTATCTCTGCTCCCTGTAATCTCACCGTTCCTCTTGGGTCCTTGTCATTCATGCACATGTATTCTGTCTTACTGAGGCTAATCTTCATTCCCCTCCTTTCCAGGGCATACCTCCACCTCTCTAGATTTTCCTGCACTTGTTCTCTGCTCTCACTACAGATCACAATGTCATCTGCAAACATCATAGTCCATGGGGAATCTTGTCTAACCTCGTCTGTCAGCCTGTCCATCACCATAGCAAACAAGAAGGGGCTGAGAGCTGACCCTTGATGCAGTCCCACCTCCACCTTGAACTCTTGTGTCACACCGACAGCACACCTCACCACTGTCTTACATCTCTCATACATGTCCTGCACCACTCTAACATACTTCTCTGCCACTCCAGACTTCCTCATGCAATACCACAGTTCCTCGCTCGGCACCCTGTCATATGCTTTCTCCAGATCCACAAAGGCACAATGCAGCTCCTTCTGACCTTCTCTGTACTTCTCTATTAACATCCTCAAGGCAAACACTGCATCTGTGGTGCTCTTTCTTGGCATGAGACCAAACTGTTGTTCACAAATGCTGACCTCTGCCCTTAGTCTAGCTTCCACTATTCTTTCCCATAACTTCATCGTATGGCTCATCAACTTTATCCCTCTGTACTTGCAACAACTCTGCACGTCTCCCTTGTTCTTAAAAATGGGCACCAGCACACTTCTCCTCCATTCCTCTGTCATCCTCTCACTCTCTAAGACCTTGTTAAATGTTCTTGTCAGAAAATCTACTGCTACCTCTCCTAGACACTTCCATACCTCCACCGGTATGTCATCAGGACCAACTGCCTTTCCATTCTTCATCCTCTTCAATGCCCTCCTCACTTCACCCATACTAATCTTTGCTACTTCCTGGTCCTCAACAGTCACCTCTTCTACTCTTTTTTCTCTCTCATTTTCCTCATTCATCAGCTCTTCAAAGTACTCTTTCCATCTTTCCAGCACACTTCTGTCATCAGTCAATACATTTCCCTCTCTGTCCTTTATCAATCTAACTTGCTGCACATCCTTCCCATCTCTATTTCTCTGCTGTGCCAACCTGTACAAATCATGTTCTCCCTCTTTACTTTCCAACCGGGGCAGTGGTGGTCTAGTGGTATAGGGCGCTGGATCCAAAGGTTGGGGGTTCAAGTCCCACTCTCCACAAGGTTGTCACTTTCCCCCCAGTGCAGCTAACTGGGTTATCAAAGGCGGGCCATGTCTGTCACTGTCTATGGTGAGAGGCATGTAAAAGAACCATTGCTGACTTTCGTAAAGAGTAGGCTGCAAAGTCGTCAGCGTGTTTCTATCCCTTGCTAAAAGGGTTGTGACAGGAAGGGCATCCGACGTAAAAACCTCTGCCAAATTAAACGTGCAAATCAAAATGATTCGCTGTGGCGACTCCCGAGTAAAAGGGAAAAAGCCGAAAGGAAGACAGACAGACTTTCCAACCGAGCATACAAGTCATCAAACGCGCTCTGTTTGGCCTTTGACACTGCTACCTTTGCCTTACGCTGTGTCGCCCTGTACTCCTGTTTATTCTCTTCGGTTTTCTCAATGTCCCACTTCTTCTTAGCTAACCTCTTCCTTTGTACACACTCCTGCACTTCCTCATTCCACCACCAAGTCTCCTGATCTACTTTCCTTCCAGATTACACACCAAGTATTCTCCTACCTGTCTCCCTGATCACATTAGCTGTCGTTGTCCAGTCATCTGGAAGCACTTCCTGACCACCCAAAGCCTGTTTCAACTCCTCCTTGAAGACAACCCGACACTCTTCCTTTTTCAACTTCCACCACTTTGTCTTCTGCTCTGCCTTTGCCTTCTTCACCTTCCTCACCATCAGCATCATCCTGCACACCACCATCCTATGCTGTTTGGCAACACTCTCACCTGCTACTACTTTGCAGTCACGGACTTCCTTTAAATTACATCGCCTGCACAAGATGTAGTCTACCTGTGTGCACTTACCTACACTTTTATAAGTCACCCTATGCTCCTGTCTCTTCTGGAAGAAAGTATTCATCACAGCCATTTCCATCCTTTTTTCAAAATCTACCAACATCTGTCCTTCTGCGTTCCTGTCCTGAATACAAAACCTACCCATCACTTACTCGTCCCCTCTGTTGCCTGCACCAACATGTCCATTGAAGTCTGCCCCAATGACCACTCTTTCACCTCTGGGGGTACTCTGCATCACTTCATCTAACTCCCTCCAGAATCTCTCCTTCTCTTCTCGCGCACGCCCTGTCTGTGGGGCATAAGCACTAACAACATTGACCATCACACCTTCAATTTCTAACTTGAGACTCATCACTCTGTCTGACACTCTTTTCACTTCTAGAACATTCCTGACAAACTCCTCCTTCAAGATGACTACGATTTCATTTCTCTTCCCATCCACACCATGATAAAACAGCTTAAACCCTGCTCCTATGCTTCTAGCCTTGTTACCTTTCCACCTGGTCTCCTGAACACACAGTATGTCCACCTTCCTCCTCTGCATCATGTCAGCCAGCTCTCTACCTTTTCCTGCCATAGTTCCAAAGTTCAAAGTCCCTACTTTCAGTCCTAGACTCATGCCTTTCCTCTTCTCTCTCTGGCAACGGACACGCCTCCCGCCTCTCCTTCTTCGACGTCTTCGACCAACAGTAGTCCAATTTCCATCAGCACCCTGTTGGTTGATGGCACTGATAGCGGTCGTTGTTAACCCGGGCCTCGACCGATCTGGTATGTCATTCTTTCTTGTGATTCGCATAGTTTATTTGCCATTTGTTTTATGCCGGATGCCCTTCCTGACGCAACCCTCTGCATTTATCCGGGCTTGGGACCGGCATGAGGGAGAGACACTGGTTTGTGCCCCCCCCCCCCCCTCACGGCTGCATTTTCATTATTTTCTGTAATGTAGTGATAAAAATTAAACTTTCATATATTTTAGATTCATTGCACACCAACTGAAATATTTCAGGTCTTTTATTGTTTTAATACTTATGATTTTTGCATACAGCTCATGAAAATCCAAAATTCCTATCTCAAAAAATTAGCATCTCATGAAAAGGTACTCGAAACGAGCTATTAACCTAATCATCTGAATCAACCAATTAACTCTAAACACCTGCAAAAGATTCCTGAGGCTTTTAAAAACTCCCAGCCTGGTTCATTACTCAAAACCACAATCATGGGTAAGACTGCCGACCTGACTGCTGTCCAGAAGGCCATCATTGACACCCTCAAGCAAGAGGGTAAGACACAGAAAGAAATCTCTGAGCGAATAGGCTGTTCCCAGAGTGCTCTATCAAGCCACCTCAGTGGGATGTCTGTGGGAAGGAAAAAGTGTGGCAGAAAACGCTGCACAACCAGAAGAGGTGACCGGACCCTGAGGAAGATTGTGTAATTCCAGACCTTGGGGGACCTGTGGAAGCAGTGGACTGAGTCTGGAGTCGAAACATCCAGAGCCACCATGCACAGGCGTGTGCAGGAAATGGGCTACAGGTGCCTCATTCCCCAGGTCAAGCCACTTTTGAACCAGAAACAGCGGCAGAAGAAAGTACTTTTTTCAGATGAAAGCAAATTTTGCCTGTCATTCAGAAATCAAGGTACCAGAGTCTGGAGGAAGACTGGGGAGAAGGAAATGCCAAAATGCCTGAAGTCCAGTGTCAAGTACCCACAGTCAGTGATGGTCTGGGGTGCCATGTCAGCTGCTGGTGTTGGTCCACTATGTTTTATCAAGGGTGGGGTCAATGCAGCTCACTATCAGGAGATTTTGGAGCACTTCATGCTTCCATCTGCTGAAAAGCTTTATGGAGATGAAGATTTTCATTTATCAGCACGACCAGGTACTTGCTCACAGTGCCAAAACCACTCGTAAATGGTTTACTGACCATGGTATTACTTTGCTCAACTGGCCTGCCAACTCTCCTGACCTGAAGCCCATAGAGAATCTGTGGGATATTGTGAAGAGAAAGTTGAGAGACACCAGACCCAACACTGTGGATGAGCTTAAGGCCGCTATCGAAGCATCCTGGGCCTCCATAACACCTCAGCAGTGCCACAGGTTGATTGCCTCCATGCCACGCCGCATTGAAGCGGTCATTTCTGCAAAAGGATTCCCGACCAAGTATTGAGTGCAGAACTTAACATAATTATTTGAAGGTTTACTTTTTTTGTATTTAAAACACTTTTTTATTGGTAGGATGAAATATGCTAATTTTTTTGAGATAGGGATTTTTTGTTTTTTCCTTACTTCTTTGCCATAATTATCAATATTAAAACAATAAAAGGCTTGAACTACTTCAGGTTTGTGTAATGAATCTAAAAAACATGAAAGTCTAATGTTTATCAGTCCATTCCAGAAAATAATGAACTTTATCACAATATGATAATTTTTTGAGAAGGACCAGTATGTATGTATATATATATATATATATATATATATATATATACACACCCACACACAGTAGGCCCCCATTATTCGCGAGGGTTCAGTTCCGGCCCCGCCTGCGAATCAAGATAATCCATGATAATTCTGTACCCAGAAGTAAAATGTAAATGTATCATATTACATGCACGAATGATCAACCGATTGTAAAATCATGTCTATCAGATTACATGCCTTAAAATATGCTTCTCAAACACATTCTATAGAGTCTTACTCATTAATACAATATTAATGTAGCAAAAATGTAGTCATTAAGGAAAAACTTTTTAATTTTGTACTGTGATATTTATTGATATTTATTGATATTTATTGATAAAATTATATATATATATATATATATATATATATACATATACATACATTATATATATATATATAGAGAGAGAGAGAGAGATCATAAAAGTGTGACATAATGTTTTTTCAGCCGGACCCAGAATGCAGGAGGCAGCCTGACATGACACAGAGTGGATTTATTATTCAAAGGAGAACCACTTAAGCAGAGCGCACACACTTTAAATACTGTACTGATGATGATAAAAAACACAAACAACATTAAACACTTGAACCAGGAGCCAGAGAGAGGGGAGTAGGGACGTGATGTGAGACAATCTTCTCATTCAGAGGTGAGCATGTGGTTTGTCTTTATAGGGAGTAGATGAGAGGAGTGAATTCAGGTGTGAACTGCATTCAGCCCAGGAAGCTCAGCCACGCCCCTCAGCCGGAGCAGGGAGAAAAGAGAGTTAGAGAACACAAAGAAGGGACTTGATATGAGATAATCCTCGATGCAGAGGTGAGCGTGCTTGTGTTTATTGGGAGTAGATGAGGGGAGTGAATTCAGATTTCAGGTACTGCCATTCGAGCAGGTCAGCCACGCCCCTCAGCAGGAGCACAGAGAAAATAGCGTTCGGGAACACAACCACCAAGATCAAAGTCCCCCAAAAACACAGATCATAACAAATAGAACATAAAAGAACATGAAGTGTAATAAATTGGAGAAACACAACGAAAAGGATAAACATGCTACAGCACAGTACATAAAATCACACAAACAAATATTCTAAACATTAACGTAGGTACTGTTCTGGAATAATAATTGAAAAAAAAGACTAATACTACAGTGCTTTACAAGGGGGCAGTGGTGGTCTAGTGGTAGAGGGCACTGGATCACTGATTCAAAGGTTGGGGGTTCGAGTCCAACTCTCCACAAGGTTGTCACTGTCCCCCCAGTGCAGCTAACTGGGTTATCAAAGGCGGGCCATGTCTCTCACTGTCTATGGTGAGAGGCATGTAAAAGAACCATTGCTGACTTTTGTAAAGAGTAGCTGCAAAGCCATCAGTGTGTTTCTGTCCCTTGCTAAAGGGTTGTGACAGGAAGGGCATCCGACATAAAAACCTCTGCCAAATCAAACGTGCGAATCAGATGATTCACTGTGGCGACTCCCGAGTAAAAAGGGAAAAAGCCGAAAGGAAGACAGACACACTACAGTGCTTTACAACAGTTCAGATGATTATTCCTCTTCAGGCACTTCAGATCGTTTCTTCAGTAGAAAGTCAGATTTTTCAGTCATTACCTTTTTCTGGTGCTCATCCGGTGTTTGAGTGGCATCAAAGAGCTTAAGTGGTAACTTAAACACACTAAAAAATGCACATTGACAACTTGTGCACAAATGAGAAAAAGGGGCGTATACATCATCTCAACCAATCAGCAGAAAGGAGAACAGCCATTGGCTGAATTTGAATCACGTGACAGTTACTTGGCAATCTGCGAATAAGCAGGGGCACGAGTGCAAAACCGCAAATTGTCAGCCTACTGTATTAAATTACTTTAGAATTACAGCAAAGCGGTAAATATTCAAACACTGTATTCAATTTGTAGATTATTTATAATTGTACAGAACAAATATAGCAAATGAGCCGACTGAAGATGTGGGCGCCTGAAATGAAGATTTCCGAGGTTATTTGGTTGGTTTCAGGTAAACTAAACTTATTTAATTCTGCCTTATTCCTTATTTTCTTCTCAAACTGCTGTTGGAAACTTCGTGCACTTTCAGATTAAAAGCCAAAGTTTTCTTCCAGATTTAATGCAGGAAAGTTTCAAATTCATTTCTCACCACTTCCAACTTCACACTTCCTGGATCAGCACCTCAATTTATTTTCTTTTTCTTGATTTTTTTTTTTTTTTTTTGCATTTTGTTCCAATGTTGTATCTGTATGCTTGAGTTCAGATTTTCTGTTTTTCTTTCTGGCGTCCCAACGTTAAGGTGCCGGATCACTGATCCCAAAGTAAAGGGGTTCAAGTCCCACGATGACCGGGTTGTCACTGCTGTCCCCCTGGTGAGCTTACTGGATTATGAAAGGTCGGCCATGTCTCTCAGTAGCTGTGGTGAGAGGTTCATGTAAAATAACAATTTCTGACTTTTGTCGAGAAAAAGAAAAGAGAAGCTGCATAGCCAGCAGAGTGTTTCTGCCCTGCAATGGCCTGGCAGGCTGCCCAGAATGCACTGAATGCATAATACTAGTACTCATAATTATCATTAATGTCCATTTTGATACATTTGTAATAACTTTCATCTTTTTACAGAATAAAATAAAAAATGATGGACTGCTGTTTCAGGGAACAGTGAGGTCCTGACACATCAGCTTCAAGAGCTTTCAGCAGCTGTAAAAATATTGAAATATTTATTTTTAGTAGAAAAATTATACTAAATGTGCATAACAAACAATTTATTAATTAAAAATATTGGTCATATAGATACACTACCTTTCGCAGCATCCCCAGAAATAGTTTGTTGATGTCTAAAAGAAGGACAGATAGAAAGAATTATGTTCATCAGGTGGAAAATTGGGGTGTTTCACAATCAAAGCACATTCTGTCCCTGAAATAAATTCGGTTTCAGATTAATTCCTTTCTCAGCAGAAATCCCACTAAATGTATTAAACACATAAACCAGACTCTGATTTTAAAAATAAAAGGAGATCTATCCAGTAAACACGTGGGATGTCATTCCTACGTCTGTGTGCCATTCAAGGTACTTCTCTAGAGTAATTTCCAATACCTTCATATTTAAAATAAATAAGAATCTGATGAAATATGAAAATGCGGCGTCTTGGAGTAAATAGAAACTGAGTCAATAGTAAGTTCATTACCTACCTGGAACTCTATAACCTTTAAAATGGTGGCCAGTGATTGGTCATTTTGAGGACACTGTAGAAATCCGTGATCTTCATGGAACAGACAGTCCACTGTGAGTGTTTCCTGTCTCGTTACAGATCTGCTGCTGTTTGGTACAACACAGTCTGGATCAATGGTGTGATGAAGCACCACCAGAACTGCAGGTTTGTTTCCTCCTGAAAGCAGATGAGATATTTTCGAGGAATATAAAGTTCTATGAAGAGACACTTCTTGTTCCAGTAAAAGAATCTTATTTTTATCTGGGAACAGCAGCTCTGCTTTGGGTCGGGCTGCACCACACCATGTCACCGTTTCCTTTTTCTCTCCATTATTTGTTTCACATTTATTTCATACATATTTTATCACCTGCAGTGTGAAGCCTTTTCAGTGCTACTTCAATGTCAGTTCCAGCTCGCGACACAACAGGACAAAAAAACAGAAGGAAATCACAGTCGTCCACTTTATCCACTTCCTCCAGATGTGGTCTTTGCTGCTGAATATGTTGTCGAACTTTCTCATGAGAGTTTAATGTATTTCCACTGAGAAGGACAACAAATTTATTGCCTGAAATTATGTCCATCGTTTTCCTTTCTATAAAAAAAGAAGGAAAAAAATGGGGAAGGGGTTGTTTATTGGAATTGAAATTTTATTTGAATTAAAATGTCCTGTATGTATTCCATTCTATACACAAACATTTGTACAGTACTGTACACGGTTCGGTTCTTATGCTTCAGCCGAATATTTTGAAATCAATGCTCATGGAACCAGTCATATTTTATCCTTCTAAGCTGGTCACACCAGAGAACCCACAGGAATTCAAATGTTTGAAAATAAATAAATAAATAAATAAAACAGTCAGCTCTGGTCTAAGCTTCTCGGTTTGTTTACTGCATCGTTCAAAATGTTTTCAGCAACTAGCAGCGGCACTGGAACCCAGTCGTATCGGCTTCTGCCCTTCCATTGGATCCTTCCGTGTCGTCGAGAGGGGGGGATTTGATTTGCTGCTTGGGTAAAGGCCTGTCCTCTCTACTTCCTACCCAGGCTCTGTGCACTGGAGATTATCACCAGCCAGGATACCGGCCAGAGCGAGGCTTCATAGTCCGAGACTAACAGAGGCACAACTGAAATTATGTACAAATACTTACAAACAGGAGATTATTTGTGGAGCTACTTGAGAATACTGACAATTTTGCTGAGCTGAAAGACACCGATTGGCTTTTTGATTTCACTTTTACTGTGGACAAACTGACCCACATGAATGAGCTGAATGTGAAGCTACAAGGGAGAAAAAAAACAATTTCTACATGAAATGCAATTAAACATCGGAGCCTTCAAAACCAGGCTAGTTTTAATTTCAAAACAAATGTCACACAAGTCATTCAGTCAGTTGCCCCACATTCAGGTCAGGTATGAGGGCATGCGCCGGGACGGCACTTCGCTGCGTCCACCAGCCACCACCACTCATCAAGCCATCTCCTGGCGATCGACCAGGCCTGCGCAGGGCCCATACCCCCCGTCAGGGCAGCCCTCAGCTGCGACAACCACGTCGCACGCGGTCGTCCCCGTGATCAGCTCCAGCCCCTAGGATCCCGAACGGACAGGATCCGGTGTGCTGGGTCCGAAGGCGGGAAACATGCCAAGTGCCCATAGTAGTGCAGCTGACGGTCACGGATCAAGCAGGTTACTCTTACTATCCCCGCATCCCCGAGCACCTTCTGGTTGGTAACAACATCCCACCAGCGGTATCCGAAGATGCAGCGAAGAGAAGTCGTAACAAAGGAGTCCAGTCGTTGTCCCAGCTCAACCATGAGCGTCTATGTCTCGCTTGAGTAGAGCAAGACAGGGAGCACAAGGGAGCGAAAGACTCAGGCTTTCGTCCGCCTGCTCAGATACTGCGACCACCACACGGTCCTGTCCAGGGAGTTCCTTGCCCCATAGGCCATGTTAAAACAGGCCCTGCAATACGTGAAAAAATCCAGCAAAGCACTGGATGACCTGCATGAAGAATTCTGCCATCGGTTTTGTGATTATGGAAAGGTGTGGTAAACTTGTAGTAAATTGGGTAAAATTTTAAAGCTGCACAACATGCCTGAGGAAAGCTGGAATTTGTGTAAATGTTGGTTCTGCTGGACCAATTCCTTGTTCTGTCACTGATGTTTAGATTATATAGCTTTACATATATATGTGTCTTTGGAATGGTCTGTATCATTAGGGTGTGTTACACTTTTGTTGTACTTGGAGTACCTTTTTCTGCATGTTGTAACTGGTCTTTACGAAGGTTGGGTGTAGTATCATCATGAGCCTCTGGAAAAAAAATAACTTTCATGAATAAATATTCTACATGCTTAACTTTAAATGTCTTTGGGAAAGTCTCAAGAAAACCACCCAACCAATGAATTGGTTCGCATTGGGAACAACAGGTCAAATTCATTTCCAGTGAGGGTTGGCGTCTACCAAGGCCGTGCTTTGTCACGGATTCTATTCATATTTTTTCTGTTCAAAGATTATGATGCCAAAATGTTAGGTGTTTCCATTATTTTGTCCACCCCCTGCATATAAAGCATTTATGTTTTGTTTCTGGTTGCTTTTATGTTTCAGAGAGTAAAATATAAAATTAGCATGAAATTTGTCAAGAAAATGAAGAAAAAATGTATTTCCTACCAGAGTTTTTGGGATCAATTTTGCAATCGTTCTTCAGTTCATCTGCTTCAGCACTTTCACCTTCAAACGTTCTGCTCACATGTGGCTCATCTGACAGATTTTATATTTCAACTTAGTTATATATAATTTGATATACTCGAATATATCGGCTATAACTATATATAACTTAGTTTATACTCAACTAGAGGAAGACCAAAGATAAAATTTATGGATGTGGTGAAGACGGACATGAAGGTAGTTGGAGTAAGAGTAGAAGATGCAGAGGATAGGGTGAGATAGAAGCAGATGATTCGCTGTGGCGACCCCTGAAGGGAAAAGCTGAAAGGAAAAGAAGATGATTTACATATATATTTACATCCATACATATATACGTACCTTTTTCTACATGTTGTAACTGGTCTGCACGAAGGTTGGGTGTGGTATCTGCATGAGCCTCTGGAAAAACAAATTACTTTCATGAATAAATATCCTTCATCCTTAACTTTAAATGTATTTGGGTAAGTCTCAAAAAAACCACCCAACCAATGTCTGACAGGCTCAAACGTGCAGTTAGGGTCTCCTGGAAACGTTTGGCGGAGTCTCCTTTCAGAGCGGCCTTTAACTCCCACCTCTGGCAGAACTATAACCACGTCCCGAAGGAGGTGGTGAAATAGAATCTGAATAGGCTACGTTTTGTACCTCCATTGCTGAGGCGGCAGCCCACAGTTGTGGCCGGAAGGTCATCGGTGCCTGTCGTGGCAGTAACCCCTGAACCCAGTCGTAGACACCTGCTGTGAACAGGGCCGTCCAGCTGAAAAAGGAGGTCGATCGGGTCTTATTGACCTGTGGGACTCCCATGGCAGCAGACAGCTATCAGCAGGCCAAACCAGCAGGCCCGAGCTGTCCTAATGCAAAATCTTGGGCATGTGAGGAGCTCGGTGAGAGCCTAGAAAGCAATTGTTGGATGGCGTCAAAAAGGTTCTGCACCACCATCTGATGCCCTGGGGAAGGGAGGTGTGCATTATTCCACAAATACAGACGCTCCTCAACTAATGTTTTAGTTAGGTTCCGGACGGCCGAACGTAAGGTGAAAAAAAATGTAAGTTGTTACTGTATGTTCCAGTGACGTATGACATTCATACTGTACATCCATAAAAGGTAAGTCTGTTGGGTTTTTACACCCGAGGCTCGTGGCTCATCAGGCCGGTGCTAATCCCTGGTTTCCATAGCATGAAGCGACCAGCAGTTCAACTCCCCCTGGATGGGACGCTAGTCCATCGCAGGTTACCTTCCCAGTATATTTTCACTGGTTCCCATTTACACTGCTGGGTGAACAGAGGCACACTTGTGGTTGAGACCTTGCCCAGGGGTCTAAGCACAGTGAGGGTCTCAGTGAGATTCGAACTCACAACCTCCCGATCATGAGTGCATCACCCAAACCACTACGCCACCAGCCCCACTATACCATTATATTAAATACCGTTAAATACCATACCATAAATACCATCGCCGTGTCTCATAAAACACCCCTAAATCAATTATCATAAACATAACATTGTAAAAGATCAAATCTCTCAAATAATATCAACATTAATGTCAAATAAATAAAATTCAAGCAAAATCATTTCAAAGAGATACATTTTAATCAAATTCACTCATAAAATATCAAATACAGTGTCAAATATAACCTTTAACATGCTCTGTGACGCAATCTTTCTGCTTGTAAATGGTTCCAATGGTGGACAGAGCCATTTGGAAGAAACGTGCAGCATTCACATGATTTTCACCTGCATCAATTTTCTTGATAATAGTAGTCATCTTCGTTTCCAACGAGATGGCTTGCCGCTTTTTCTGATTAGCGCATGCCTACTAGTGATAGTGGTAAAGTGCGCAAAACAGTGTAAACACAAAGGTCACAGAGACGACGTCTTTACACAAGGGTAACACGCAGTGAACTGGGAAGAAGGAGGGGCACATACAGTCTGTCGTTTGTAAACAATGGACACAGCATCATGCGGAAGTAGCTTATTATGTCAGCGTACTACGTAGGTATGTGTTGTACTACATGGAGCACGTTAAACTCAAAATTTGACTTTTTTTTTTTTTATTTAAAATCGAAAAATGCATAAAACAAATGAACACAAGTCGGGGAGTGTCTGTACTGTCTACAGTGGAAGTAGCTGCTCATCTCAAAGTCCTCAATCCCACCAACATGCTCTCAGTCGAGGAGGACAACCCTGGGGGTTTGGGTGGAGGTCCATCCATCACTGGAGCTGAGGTCACTGAGGTAATTAAAACGCTCCGCGGTGGTCAGGCTCCGGGGGTCGGTGAGATCTGCCCTGTATATCTCAGGGCTCTGGATGTTGTTGGACTGTCTTGGTTGACACGTCTCTTCAACATAATGTGGTCATCATGGGCTGTACCTCTGGAGTGGCAAACCAGGCTGTGTTCGAATTTTTGTGGAATCACACTCCTCAGCCTACCTGGGAAAGTCTATGCAAGGGTGCTGGAGAGGAGGATCGGACTGATGGTTAAACCTTGGATTCAAGAGGGACAAAAACCACTTTGTTCTAAATGCTGCATTCTCAACCAACTCCATACGCTCTACAGCAGTGATGTCGGACTCATTCCACAAAGGGCCATGTGGCTATAAGTGTTTGTACCGACCAAGCAGCAGTGCACCTGACTTTGTTCATTTAATTAAACGATTTGAGTCATCTGACAGTTGATTGGTCAATCTGTGTGCTCTGTACAGAAATGACCAATCAACGATCAGAAGACTCAGATCAGTTGTTTAAATGAACCAAGTCAGGTGTGCTGCTGCTTGGTTGAAACTAAAACCTGCAGCCACATGGTTCATTTGTGGCGCGAGTTTGACACCTGTGCTCTACAGGATCCTGGAGAGGGTGTGGGGGTTTTCCCAATCTGTCCAGATGTGTTTTGAAAACTTTCGACCCTCGGGCTATATCGTGGGGATGTGGGATTATGTCTCTCAGCTGGTCTCTTGACTGGTCTGTTCCGGAAGAGCTGGAGGAAGTGGCTGGGGAGAGGGACGTCTGGACCTCATTGCTTAGGCTCCTGCTCCCCGACCCCAGAATAAACGAAAGTAGATGATGACGATGAGGGTAAATAAATAAACAGTCAGCTATGGTCTGAGCTGCTGGGTTTGTTTGCTTCATTGTTCACAGTGTTTTCATATGGTTTCAGCAACTATTTAAGATGAAAAGTGTCAGGCATTTTTGAAAATTGGCTTTACATGAGCTTTAACTTATATAAAGCATTTATATTTTGTTTCAGAGAGTAAAATATAAAATTGGCATTAGATTTGTCAAGATTATGAAAAATACATGTGTTTCCTACCAGAGTTTTCGGTGTCAATATCGCAATCATTCATTTCTCCAGGACTTTCACCTCCAGAAGTTCTGCTCACCTGTGGCTCATCTGACAGATTTTTTTTTTTCGACTTATAAAACAACACAACAGCAGCCACAACAATGATAAAAATGATCATAATCATCACTTGAGAATTTCACAGGCCTTTGTTTTGTGATTTTTGGTTTTCTACAATAACAATAAATGGTGTGTGGTAACGTGTAGCTCAACGAAGGCATAGGTTCTGTAGTACCAATCCTTGTCTACTGACTCTGAGTCTTGGGACATGGGGAAATGTCACCTCTCTGGTGGGGAAGGAGCCTGAGCTGGTGTGTGAGGTGGAGAGATACCAACTGGATCTAGCCGGACTCACCTCAACGCATAGCTTGGGCTGTGGAACCACCCATCTCAAGAGGGACTAGACTTCATTCCATTCTGGAGTTGTTCATGGAGAGAGGCAGCGAGCTGGTGTGGGCATCCTTGATGTGCCCCCTCTCACGTGCCCGCACATTGGGGTTTTCCCTGGTTGACAAAGGGACAGCTTCCCTCCCCCTTTAGGTAAGGGGGCGGTCAAGAGTGCTGTTTGTGCTTATGCACCAAATGACAGTTCAGAGTACCCACCATTCTTCGAGTCTGTTGGGGGCATGTTGGAGAACACTTCTTTAAGGTAGGTACTTCTTGTCCTGTGAGATTTCAATGCCCATGTGGGCAAAATAGTGTGACCTGAAAGAGTGTGATCGGTAGGTATGGTCTCTCTGGTCTGAACCTGAATGATGTTTCATTGTTGAACTTCTGTGCTTATCACAGTTTGTCCATCACAAACTCTATGTTCGAACATTAGGAGGTCCATAAATGCACTTGGCACCAGGACAACCTCAGCCCCAGTTCAATTATCAACTTTGTAGTCATGTCACCAGACTTGCGGCTACATGTTCTGAGTGAACAAGGTAGCAGAGCTGTCAACCAAACATCACCTGGTGGTGGGCTGGCTCCGGTAACAGGTGAGGCTACCCTCCAGACCTGACAGGCTCAAGCTTGGAGTTAGGGTCTCCTGGGAACATTTAACGGAGTCTCCTATCAGAGGGGACTTTAACTCTTACCTCCTGCAGAACTACAACCTGTCCCAAAAGAGATGGTGATATGGACTCTGAATCGGCCAAGTTCCATGCCTACATTGCTGAGGCAGTAGCCCACAGTTGTGGCCGGAAGGTCATGAGTGCCTGTCGTGGTGGTAACCCCCAAACCTGGTGGTGGACACCTGCAGTGCAGGTCTTACTGGCCTATGGGACTCCTAAGACAGCAGACAGGTACCAGCACACATGTTCTGCAGCCCAAGCTGTTGTCTACACAAAATCTCGGGCATGAGAAGAGTTCTTCTGGCCTGGAACTTATTTAGCGGTTTGTCTCAAAAAGGTTCTGGACCACCATCTCACCCTCAGAGACAAGCAATTCTCCAGAAATACTATCCACAGTCAAAGTGGGGAGCTGCTCACCTCAACTGGGAATGTTGTCGGTAGGGGAAGCAATACTTTGAGGATGTCTTCAACCCCACCAACATGCTCTCCATGGAGGAGGAAGACCCTGGGCATTTGGGTAGGGGTCCCGCAGCACTGGAGCTGAGGTCACTGAGGAAGTCAAAAAGCTCCTTGGTGGTCAGGCTCCGGGGGTGGATGAGAGCCACCCTGAATAATTTAGAGATCTGAATGTTGTTGGATTGCCTTGGTTGTCATGTCTCTGCAACATCACGTGGTCATCGGGGACCGTACCTGTGGATTGGAAAACCAGGGTGGTAGCTCTTCTTTTTAAAAAGGGAGACAAGAGGGTCTGTTCCAATTTTTGTGGAATCACACTCCTCAGCCTACCTGGGAAAGTCTATGCTGAGGTGCTGGAGAGGAGGATCAGACAGATTGTTAAACCTCGGATTCAAGTGGAACAATATGGTTTTCGTTCTGGCTGCTGCACTCTCGACCAACTCCATACACTCTCCAGCAAGGGTGCAAAACTCATGAAACAAAGGCCATGTGGCTGCAGGCTTTTTGTTTCAAACAAGCAGAAGCACACATGACTTTGTTTATTTAATCGAACAATTTGTGTCTTTTGGCAGTTGATTTGTCAATCTTTGTGCTCTGTACCGAGACTGACCAATCAATGGTTTGAAGACTCCGATCACTTGGTTAAATAAGCCGAGTCAGGTGTGCTGCTGCTTGGTTGAAACAAAAACCTGCAGTCACATGGTCCTTTGTGGCATAAGTGTGACACCTGTGGAGGAGCATGGGTGATTGCCCAATCTGTCCAGAGCTATATGGAAAGTTTTCAACCGTGTCCTTTGGGCTACCTTATGGGGTGTGCTCTGGTATGATGGTGTTCCAGACCTGCTGCTATGGGCCATGCAGTCCCTGTATCACCAATGCCAAAGCTTGGTACACATTGGGAAAAACAGGTCAAATTAATTTTCGGTGAGGGTTGAGTCTGCCAAGACTGTCCTTTTGTCACCGATTTTGTTCATAATTTTTATGGACAGACTTTGTAGGCGCAACCGGGGCATTGAGGGGTTCGGGTTTGGTGGCCATCAGATCTTGTCTCTGCTTTTTGTGTATGACGTTGTCCTTTTGGTGTCATTAATCCGAGACCTCCAGCTCTCATTGGAGTGATTCGCAGCTGAGACCAAGGCGGCCAGGATGAAAATCAGTACCTCCAAGTCCAAGACCATGCTTCGCAGAACGGAAAAGGATGGAATGCCACCTGTGGGTCTGGAATGAGGTCCTGCCCCACATGGATGCATTCAGGTATCTTGGGGTCTTGTGCACAAGTGAGGTCAGGATGGAGCAGGATATTGACCGGCAAATTGCTGCAGCCTCTACTGTAAAATGGAGCCTGTACTGGTTTGTCATGGTGAAGAGGGAACTGAGCCGCAACGCAAAGCTCTCAATTTACCAGTCAATCTATGCTCCAACCATCATCTGTGGTCATGAGCTTTGGGTAGTGACCAAAAAACAATATCATGGATACAAGCAACTGAAATGGGTTTCCTTCGCCGGGTGGTGGGGTTCTCCCTTCAAGAAAAGGTGAGAAGCTCAGCCATCTGGTTAGAGCTCAGAGTAGAACCGCTGCTCTTCCACATTGAGAGGAGCCAGTTGTGGTGGCTCGGGCATCTGGTTAGAACGCCTCTTGAACGCCTCCCTGGTGTGGTGTTTCAGGCATGTCCAACCTCAAAGAGACCTCAGGGTCGACCGAGAAAACGATGGATGGATTATGTCTCTCGGTTGGTCTCTTGACTGATCTGTTGTGTCCCCCCACCCAGAAGAGCTGGATGAAGTGGCTGGGGAGAGGGACGTCTGGACCTCATTGCTTAGGCTGCTGCCCCCGCGACCCGACCCAAGACTAAACGGAAGATGATGATGACAAAGATGATAAATAAATAAACAGTCGGCTCTGCTATGAGATTCTGGGTTTGTTTACTGTATCGTTCATGGTGTTTTCACGTTTTCTGCAACTATTTTTAAAATTTGATTTACATGAGCTTTAACTTACATAAAGCATTTATTTTTTGTTTACATTTGATTTTATGTTTCAGAGAGTAACATATAAAATTGACATTAGATTTGTCACATCATGAAAAATAAATTTATTTCCTACCAGAGATTTTGCGATCAATTTTGCAATCGTTCTTCACTTCATCTGCTTCAAGACTCTGACCGTCAGAAGTTCTGCTAACCTGTGGCTCATCTGACAGATTTTATATTTCGACTTATAAAACAACATTGACAACAACAATAATAATAATAATAATAATAATAATAATAATAATAATAATAAATCACTTGTGTGGAAGATCTCTTGGAATAAAACAGTAATTGGAGAAATTTGTGGTAAATTTGTAGTAAATTGGCTTAAATTATAAAGCTGCAAAAAATGCATGAAGAAAGATTGAATTTGTGTAAATGTGGGTTCTGCCGAGCCGATTCTTGGTTCTGACAATGACGAATCGATTATATATATGTTTCTGGAATGGGATGTATCATTAGGGTGTGTTCCACTTTTGTTGCAGTACTTTTTTCTCCATGTTGTAACTTGTCTTTACGAGGGTTGTGTGTGGTGTCTGCATGAGCTTTTGGAAAAACAAATAACTTTCATGAATCAATTAATTTCCTATCTGAGTTGGTGGGGTCATTTTTACAATTATTCTCATCATTTCATAAGCTTCAGTACTTTCACAAGGTGTAAAAAGGGTTCATATAGTTAATATATTGGAACACTGAAGGGTTTTTATGTTGTACAATATATGACTTTTATGTTGGATTCCTGGGAAAACCTGTAGATCTCTGCGTCTCAAATGTCTGTTGGAATCCTAAGCTTGTAAACCTCAGTAAATTTAAACTATATTCAACAAAATGGATCAAATTTTATTTTTATGAGGGAAACATTGCAGGGACTTAATTGTTTTAAATTGTGCTGCCTTGAATTTCAGTTCTCAACATTTCTATTCGAACTGACAGCGGAATATAAATATAAAATATAATTGTGGAATAAGATCTGTAAAAAGCATGAGGAAGGAATTAATGGTGAAACTCACCACAGCTTCTGGATTCTTGTGTGTCATCATTCTGATTTCTGTCACCGAGTTTATTACTTTCACTTTCAGAACTTGTGCTCCCTGAAGAGTTCCAGGATCACGGGTGTCCATGTTGTTTAGTTACTGGGGGAACAGGACAGAGATATGAGACATTCAACACTTTTTTATTCTGAATTTAATGTGGAGCATCGTTTACCCTTTACACTGATACATAACCTTTCAGGTCTGAATCATAGACTTCTGAACCCTTTTAACTGAAAAATACTGACAGCTATTCTGAATTCATGCATCTCAAGCAACTGGGTGGGACACTTGTTCCTGTTCACTGATATACAGGCTGCTCAGACACTGAATAATAATTGCAGGAAGTGAAGAAAGGGAGGGTTGGTAAATAAAACAAAAAAGAAAACAAAGAAAAAGAGAAACCATCCCTTGAAAATATATGCACGTACCACACGGCACAAAAGTCCTCGGCACTCTTTTTATTTATTAATTTATTGTTACCCCCAGTGCAGCTAAATTTATTATCAAAGGCCAACCGTGTCTCTCACTGTCTGTGGTGTGAAGTTCATGTAAATGAACCATTGCTGACTTTCGACAAGAGTAGCTGCAAAGCGTCAGCGTGTTTCCTCTCTGCAGTGGTCTTGTGAGCTGACCGGGGTGTACTCTGCCCTCGCCCGGAGTCGGCTGGGATGGGCGCCAGCCTCCCTGCAACCCTAATTAGAATTAAGCAGTTACAGGAAATGAATGAATGAATGAATGAATGAAGTTATTTATACAAAGTTTGATACAATGTTTTTATTTTATGATTTGTACCTAAGCAAGTCAGTATGAACACGTTTTAGATTTTCGAACATTTCGTGTTCCTGCAAAAAATGAATGTTACGAAACAAATGTTTTCATGTCAATATAGGAAGTAACTGATTACATAAGAAACACTTTTCAGCACAAAAACAAACTTTCCTTTTTTCCTCCAGTCTCCTCTAAATGAAATACAGCTATAACCCTCGTCTTCTCACATTGTTTACATTGTGCTGACACAGAGTCGGTTTTGTAGCTTGCATTACATTCTGACTGAAAGTGACTCAGCAAGTCTTCCTGTTTTCTGATTCTTACCTCGTTCAGCTCCTCTCGGTGTTGCTGGGAGATGAGAAGTCGGTTTAAAGCTGCGTTTTATCCACTTTTACAGCTGTTTGTTTTTCACCCGTTGTCTAGTTTGCTGAAGAGCAGATTCATTATTGTTTTTTCAAAACTGGATCATAGACTCACTGTGAATGTTCAGGTTCTGCACAAAGTCACAAACTCTCCTCTTACTTTCTTTATGCCTCGCCTGTTATAGTCACATTAACTCCTTCATCACCAAAACTGGTCCAGATTTTCCTTTTAAAGCTAAAATGAGTTTCACTGTCTGCAATTGCAACAAATTTTACACAAACACACTGATTTTTTTTTTTTTTTTTGAGGATTTTTCCATCGAAAACATCAAGCATTGCTTCTATTTAAAGGCCTGTGTATTCCTTATGGAACTAATTTATTTTCCTTCCAGCTGTTCCCTTCAGGGGTCGCCACAGCCAATCATCTGCCTCCATCTCACCCTGTCCTCTGCATCTTCGTCTCTTACTCCAACGACCTTCATGTCTTCCTTCACCACATCCATAAATCTCTAAATATACCTGAAATAACTGCACATTGCGGCAGTGCTGATCGAGGTGGTTTTATACTTTTAGTGTATATACACTGAACCGACTTGTCCAGTTGACTTCTATTTCCATGTCATATGTAATTCTGAATAAATCAGCACTAAAAATATACCATCAACTGTCTCCCTTCACTTGGCTTGGAGTTCAGTGTTCACCTGGCCAGCCTCTGTCATGGTTACATTCTGTAAACGTGACCTTGTTGCTTTTCTTTATGTTTCCATGTTGCTTGTATTAAATGTAAATATTAAAACTCCAAATTGGTTCAACACCTGTTGTTCACGCCACAGGGTCCAGCTCTTCTCAGAGTGCTCGGAGTTTATCTGTCCTGCCTTTGGAATAAAAAAAAATTAAAAATGCAAAATTATTCATTTCATCGAAAAAATCTTGATATGTTTTGCATTTTTTGAATCTTGCCATATATTGATTCATTCATTTTCTGAACCGCTTAATCCGAATTAGGGTCACAGGGAGGTCGGTGACCATCTCAGCCGACTCAGGCAGAAATGCGGCTCCTCTTTATGAAAGCCAGCATGTAGAAAGAGGATGAAAATAGACGAGCTGCTGTGTAACTACAGTATTTCCTGTATCTGAAGTTGCACTTGATCTGAAAGTCGAAAGTAAAGCAGGCATTGCCTCCCAGTCTTTGGGATTTGATTTTCCTTTCTGGCTGGTTATTCTGGTACCTTTGGGAGATGGAACTTCAGCAGAAGCATTTTGTGCCACAAAATGTGTATGATAATCAACAAACAAGGACTGAGGACATCTATCAGACTTTACAGACCCCGGCGATGGTAGTTTCAAGGAAAGATTCAGGTAAGAAAAGGAAACTTGGCTTGCATGGTGAATGTGTATTTGGATAAATAAAAAGACTGATGGTTTTCTTTTTGTAATGATCAGTAATCAAAAGAAATCTAATTTCTAGTAAAATTAAGACTTAAAAGCGACGGCTATGATTGGAATTGTGGTGTAATATTGGTCTTTTTGCCGAAACAAGTAGGGAAGAAGCTCATGGTTTCACTTCTCCTCATGAATATCCTGTTACTGATTATCATCCTTCTGGTTACTGGGTTACACTGTGAGTTCTACCACTTTATATACATTCAAGTTAAACACACAAGTTTTCCTAAACAGGAATCAGTAAATATATGTGAAATGTAACATGATGGAACAATACATTCTGGTTATAGAGGATTTATTTTTTTTCTTGGTACTACTTCTGTGGACTTTTCTCCCACCGACTTGTCCTGTAGCTGAGCATCCAAATTGTGGAGAAAAAAGTTGGATCAGCAGAAGACTGAACAAAAGTTAACTTCCAATTGAATCAATAAACCATGTCATGTGGATTTAAAAAGAAAATCAGCAAAAGGAAAAAAAAATAATTAAAAAAAATAAACAATTCTTTTAGATTTCCAATTTAAACAGACTGGGAAGGAAGAAGTGTTGGGTGACCAGAAGACGAATCAAGGTAAACCTCCAATCCAGCTGATTTAGGGAATGTGAATTTATCCTGGGGTATAGATACAACATTTAACAAAAACAACATTCTAAACTTAACAAGAAAAATGTTTTGTTTGGTTTTTTTTTTCCTTTAGAAATGTGGTATCTCCATGGTGGTGTATTCTATTTGTTCTGGAACAACCAAAGTGACTGCAATACTGCTCAGACGTTCTGTCAAGAGAGGGGGGCCAACCTTGCAACAGTCCAAGATGAAAACAGTGTGTGTGTGTGTGTGTGTGTGTGTGTGTGTGTGTGTGTGTGTATACACTTTATATATATATATTTCGGCCCTCCGAAATGAATCCGTTCCAGAGCCTTTTTCGTATTGCGGGGATTTTGTAAGTAGGGGTCGCATTTTACATGTTAAACGCCTAATTTGTTCCAAGGCTCCAGTCTTTGGACTAGATAAACCCCATAAACCCTTAAAAAATTATAAAAGTACACCAATTTTGTAAGAAATCTGCATGAAATATGTGTTAAAAGTAAAAGAAAATTATTTATTAAACCATTTAAACATTTTATTAACATTAAACCATTTTATTAACATATTTATTAATTAAACCATTATTAAACATTTTTATGAACACACACACACTCACACCTCTCTCTTTCTCTCTCTCTCTCTCTCTCTCTCTCTCTCTCGCTGCGGACCACGCTCACAAGACATGGAATTCAAAGCGCATTCCCTGCTTGACGAAGGTCCAAACTCAAATTTAACTTGATTCCTTGAGGGATTGGAATTCCAGATGGGCTCAAAAGCAGCCACATTTATTAAACATTTACTGAATGAAACAACTTTAAAAACTAAACTAAAAACTGAAGAGTTAAGCCTCCTTCTGTCTCTTAAAAGATCAGAGGTCTTCACTGCATTTATGCTTTAAGGTTTCCTTCTGGTTCTGGGTCATCCCTCCTAGCCAATGTGAGGCCACCGGGGTGGGATGTTGAGAGACAGCCAATGAGAGCAACTCGCGCATTGTGTGAAATTTTGATTGGCGCATTTGATTTTTGAATTTCTTTTCGTAAGAGGGGGTTGATTTCGTTTCCCGGGGACGGAAACTTCGGAAAATTACCTTCGTAACCCTGGGATATCGTAGCCTGGGGTCTTTGTAAGTAGGAGGCCAACTGAATGTGTATGTGTGTGTGTGTGTGTGTGTGTATATATATATATATATATATATATATATATATATATATATATATATATATATATCTTCTTTCCTTTCAGCTGCGCATCTTCTTCTCTCACACCAACGACCTTCATGTCCTCCTTCACCACATCCATAAATCTTCTCTTTGGTCTTCCTCTCGGCCTTCTACCTGGTAGTTCCAACCTCAGAAACCGACTACAAATATACTCACTATCCCTCCTTTGTACATGTCCAAACATCTCAATCTATCCTCTCTGACTTTGTCTCCAAAACCTCTTACATGTGCTGTCCCTCTGATGTGCTCATTTCTGATCCTATACATCCTCGTTTCTCCCAAAGAGAACCTCAACATTTTCATCTCTGCTACCTCCAGCTCAGCCTCCTGTCTTTTCCTCAGTGCCACCATTTCTAAATCATACAACATCACTGGACTCAACACCATCTTGTACACTTTTCCTTTCATTCTTGCTGATACTCTCCTATCACACCACACTTTTCTCCAACCATTCCAACCTGCCTGCACGCGCTTCTTCACCTCTTTTCCACACTCTCCATTGCTCTGGATTGTTGAGCCTAAGTACTTAAAATCCTCCACCTTCTGTTCCCTTTAATATCAACGTTCCTCTTGGGTTCTTGTCATTCACACACATGTATTCTGTCTTACTGAGGCTAACCCTCATTCCTCTCCTTTCCAGGGCATACCTCCACCTCTCTAGATTTTCCTGCACTTGTTCTTTGCTCTCACACCAACAGCATATCTCACCACTGTCTTATCTTATATCTATCATATATATCTTCTACTTCTTGTCCTTTCGGCTTTTCCCTTCAGGGGTCACCACAGCGAATGATCTGCCTCCATCTCACCCTATCCTCTGCATCTTTTTCTCTTACACCAACTGCCTTCATGTCCTCCTTCACCACATCCATGAATCGTCTCTTTGGTTTATATATATATATATATATATATATATATATATATATATATATAATCTCCACACACACGGAGAGAGAGAGAGAGAGATGTGTGCACTGAGATAAACAAAGTTCAGAGTCTACTCTCTCTATCTCTCTCTCTCTCTTAAACACACACACACACACACACACACACACACACACACACACACACACACACACACACTTTTGATTTTATTTATTTATTGCACATCATGCTGCTTGACCCACATACTCAAATTCAGTGCTGGTCTCATGGTGGTCTCTACCAACTGAAAGTTGTCATTCATTCATTTTTTGAACCGCTTATTTCTAATCTCATCCCTTGCCACGTCGCGACTTGAGCATCGCGGTCTTGGTACATCGCGGTATTTTAATAAAAAATTTACAATAAAAAAAAATATTCATAAAAAATTCAAAATTCGCGCTGAAACTCACATGTAAGCAAGCGGAAGGCAGGGACCCAAGGCAGGCTGCGTCCATTGTTTCCAAACGACAGACTGAAATGCCCCTCCTCCCCAGTTCAGAGAGGGACCGCCCACTCAACTCAATCTCGCAAGCTGATTGGCTTAGACGCGTGACGCTGTTGCCTCCCGCCCACTCAACTCAATCTCGCAAACTGATTTGCTTAGACGCGTGACGCTTTTTGTGATTTTGTGATCTTACTGGATAGCATTTGTGACGGGGCAATGGTGGTCTAGTGGTATAGGGTGCTGGATCGCTGATCCAAAGGTTGGGGGTTCAAGTCCCACTCTCCACAGGGTTGTCACTGTCCCCCCAGTGCAGCTAACTGGCTAATCAAAGGATGTTTGTGGAGAAGAGCTATTGTCAGGTCAGTGCAGTACTTAAAGTATTTATATATAAATTCTATTTAAATATTAATACATCACAGTATTTACATATGCATATAACTGTGCAACGTTGAATATACACTTCTTGATATTGTATAGACGGGAAAACATAGAAATGAGACAACATGGTAGGAATGGGGGAGGGGGTCTTCCTACTTCGCGGTTTTTCGAATATTGCTGGCCAGGTCTGGTCTACATTATCCATGATATTCAAGGGATGACTAAATCTTTTTAAAAAAAAAAACCTTTTTAAAAATCTCTGGAACCACCCATGCAACGCTTTAAAGTCCGGGGATTGGTGGTCCAAAGAACCCTCACCCCTCCCCCTCCCCCACCTTCCTTCACAAGGTCCTTAAATATGGCGGTTGCTTTGTCCAAAATAATCACCTCCGTCACTGTATCTCCGCTTTTAAGATATCCTTCTGCTTCAATATCGTCCCGATTGTAGAGGGGTTTCGGCCATACTCCTTTGCGAGTTCACTCAACCGCATCCCACTTATCTCCTGCTTCGCTTTGATTGATAACGGAGACCGGTTCTTCTTTTTGGTCTCACCTGGAATCACTTTCTTGGGGTCCATGATGGATCACAAAATATAACGCTGCAATGATCACTCAAAAAAACTCATGAGCCAGCAGTCCTGTTCAACTCTCCTTCATGAACAAACAGGAAGTGAGAAACAGGAAGTATGGGTACAGGAATGGGTCGAGTTCAGCTCCCTCCTGGCCAATGGGAGGCCAGCGGGGCGGGATGTTGGGAGACAGCCAATGAGAGAGCAACTCGAGCATTGTTTGAATGGCGTGTTTGGCGCTTTTCGTAAGAAGAGGTAGTTTCGTATACAGAGGACAAAAATTTAGGAAAATGTTTTTCGTAACCTGGATTTTTCGTATTCAGAGGTTTTTATAAGGATAGGGCCATGTATATATTAATGTCATCATAGTGATGCCCACAGGCCTGCTGGGCGCGTGTGGCACATACAGGAAAGTCCGTCAAACTTTAGTACTTTACAATAATAACATGCAACATCATTTATCATATAAATCGCATTAATATTATCATTATGCTGGAGAGAAGTGGAATGTAATTTACTGGTAGCTGAGACCGATTTGGGGCATGTTGAGTCTGCAAGTTGTGTGAGGTCATTTTTTTCAGAGACGATAGATATTATTGCTGTGTTAGGCAAAAAAATAAATAAATAAATAAAGCCTGCATGGTTAATGTGCCTTGTTGGAGATCAGGTTCATGGGACCACTTCCCTCTTTTGCTCATTTTAAAGTAAATGTTTAAGCAAAAATCTAGATGCAGTAGGTCAGTAAATTTCTGAGCAAATAGCAACATGAACATTGGTTTTGTTTTTAGTGGGAATTTACATATTCTGTATAAAAACAAATTCTATTGGCTGAAGGCCTTCGTGACAATCTGCACTGCCCAATCACGGCATGGCTCTTATTATACCGGGCTCTCCACACACTGAGTGACCGTAGATAAGAGGATAAAAACATGATTGTGTCAGGATTACATGTCGGGACCTCTGAGGTCTCAATGCAGCCATGAGGTGGGGGGGGGGGCACTAACCAGTGTCTCTCCCCCTTATGCCGGTCCCAAGCCCGGATAAATGCAGAGGGTTGCGACAGGAAGGGCATCCGGCGTAAAACTTCTGCCACATTTAAAATGCAAATGGTCAAAACAAAATTCATACCGGATCGGTCGAGGCCCGGGTTAACAACGACCGCCATCAGTACTGTCAACCAACAGAGTGCTGATGGAAATTGGACTACTGTTGCTTGAAGAAGGAGAGGCGGGAGGTGTGTCCGTAGGCAGAGAGAGAAGAGGAAATGCGTGAGCCTAGGACTGAGAGTAAGGACTTTGAATGTTGGAACTATGCAAGGAAAAGGTAGAGGGCTGGCTGACATGATGCAGAGGAGGAAGGTAGACATACTGTGTGTTCAGGAGACCAGGTGGAAAGGTAGCAAGGCTAGAAGCTTAGGAGCAGGGTTTAAGCTATTTTATCACGGTGTGGATGGGAAGAGAAATGGAGTAGGAGTCATCTTGAAGGAGGGGTTTGTCAGGAATGTTCTAGAAGTGAAAAGAGTGTCAGACAGAGTGATGAGTCTCAAGTTAGAAATTGAAGGCGTGATGGTCAATGTTGTTAGTGCTTATGCCCCACAGGCAGTATGTGAGCTAGAAGAGAAGGAGAGATTCTGGAGTGAGTTAGATGAAGTGATCCAGAGTACCCCCAGAGGTGAAAGAGTGGTCATTGCGGCAGACTTCAATGGACATGTTGGTGCAGGCAACAGAGGTGACGGGGAAGTGATGGGCAGGTTTGGTATCCAGGACAGGAACACAGAAGGACAGATGTTGATTGATTTTGAAAACAGGATGGAAATGGCTGTGGTGAATACTTTCTTCAAGAAGAAACAGGAGCATAGGGTGACTTATGAAAGCGGAGGTAAAAGCACACAGGTAGACTACATCTTGTGTATGCAATGTAATTTGAAGGAAGTCAGTGACTGCAAAGTAGTAGTGGGTGAGAGTGTTGACAAACAGCATAGGATGGTGGTGTGCAGGATGACGCTGATGGTGAGAAAGGTGAAAAAGGCAAAGGCAGAGCAGAAGACAAAGTGGTGGGAGCTGAAAGAGGAAGAGTGTCATGTTGTCTTCAAGGAGGAGTTGAATGCTGTGGGTAGTCAGGAAGTGCTTCCAGATGACTGGACAACCACAGCCAATGTGATCAGGGAGACCGGTAGGAGAGTACTTGGTATGTCCTCTGGAAGGAAAGTAGATAAGGAAACTTGGTGGTGGAATGAGGAAGTGCAGGAGTGTGTACAAAAGAAGAGATTAGCTAAGAAGAAATGGGACACCGAGAGGACAGAAGAGAGTACAGGGAGACACAGCGTAAGGCGAAGGTAGCGGTGTCAAAGGCCAAACAGGGGGCATATGATGACTTGTATGATATGTTGGACAGTAAGGAGGGAGAAAATGATTTATACAGGTTAGCACAGCAGAGAAATAGAGATGGGAAAGACATGCAGCAAGTTAGAGTGATAAAGGACAGAGAGGGAAATATATTGACTGATGACAGAAGTGTGCTGGGAAGATGGAAAGATTACTTTGAAGAGCTGATGAATGAGGAAAATGAGCGATAAAAAAAGAGTAGAAGGGGTGACCTTTGAGGAGCAGGAAGTAGCAAAGATTAGTAAGGGAGAAGTGAGGAGGGCATTGAAGAGGATGAAGAGTGGAAAGGCAGTTGGCCCTGATGACATACCAGTTGAGGTATGGAAGTGTCTAGGGGAGGTAGCAGTAAATTTTCTGACAAGAATATTCAACAAGGTCTTAGAATGTGAGCAGATGCCGGAGGAATGGAGGAGAAGTGTGCTTGTGCCCATTTTTAAGAACAAGGGAGATGTACAAAGTTGTGGCAACTACAGAGGGATCAAGTTGATGAGCCATACGATGAAGTTATGGGAAAGAATAGTGGAAGCAAGACTAAGGGCGGATGTCAGCATTTGTGAACAACAGTTTGGTTTCATGCCAAGAAAGAGCACCACAGATGCAGTGTTTGCCTTGAGGATGTTAATAGAGAAGTAGCTGCATTGTGCCTTTGTGGATCTGGAGAAAGCATAAGACGGGGTGCCGAGAGAAGAATTGTGGTATTGTATGAGGAAGTCTGGAGTGTCAGAGAAGTATGTTAGAGTGGTGCAGGACATGTATGAGAGATGTAAGACAGTGGTGAGGTGTGCTGTCGGTGTGACAGAAGAGTTTAAGGTGGAGGTGGGACTGCATCAAGGGTCAGCTCTCAGCCCCTTCTTGTTTGCTATGGTAATGGACAGGCTGACAGACGAGGTTAGACAAGAATCTCCATGGACTATGATGTTTGCAGATGACATCGTGATCTGTAGTGAGAGCAGAGAACAAGTGGAGGAAAATCTAGAGAGGTGGAGGTATGCCCCTGAAAGGAGGGGAATGAAGGTTAGTCTCAGTAAGACAGAATACATGTGTGTGAACGACAAGGACCCAAGAGGAACGGTGAGGTTACAGGGGGCAGAGATAAAGAAGGTGGAGGATTTATGTATTTAGGCGCAACAATCCAGAGCAATGGAGATTGTGGAAAAGAGGTGAAGGAGCGCATGCAGGCAGGTTGGAATGGATAGAGAAAAGTGTCCGGTGTGATGTGTGATAGGAGGGTATCGGCAAGAATGAAGGGAAAAGTGTACAAGACGGTGATGAAGCCAGCGATGTTGTATGGTTTAGAGACAGTGGCCCTGGGGAAAAGACAGGAGTCAGAGTTGCAGGTAGCAGAGATGAAAATGTTCAGGTTCTCTTTGGGAGTAACGAGGATGGATAGGATCAGAAATGTGTACATCAGAGGGACAGCACATGTTAGAGGTTTTGGAGACAAAGTCAGAGAGGCTCGATTGAGATGGTTTGGACATGTACAGAAGAGGGATAGTGAGTATATTGGTAGTAGGATGCTGAGGTTGGAACTACCAGGCAGAAGGCCCAGAGGAAGACCAAAGAGAAGATTTATGGATGTGGTGAAGGCGGACATGAAGGTCGTTGGAGTAAGAGTAGAAGATGCAAAGGATAGGGAGAGATGGAGGCAGATCATTTGCCGTGGCGACCCCTGAAGGGAACAGCCGAAAGGAAAAGAAGAAGAAGACCTCTGAGGTCTCCAGTTTTTTTTTCAACGAAAGCATTACTTCCAGTTCAATTATCGGGAATCCGTATGTCAAAAAATGGTTTTGCTTCAGAGTATTGCAATACGTATTGTTTGTATGTTAGAACTGGTTTAAACCAATAAACCGTTTTTTCTGCGCAGCTCTACTCACTAGGTTATCGCACGGCAGAAACACACTGACAGCTATGCAGCTCTCTTTACAAAAGTCAGCAAGGGTTTTTACATGAGCCTCCCACCACAGACAGTCAGAGACATGGACGGCCTTTGATAACCCAGTGATAGTGGGGCTTGATCAGTAATCCAACACCTTACCACCAGGCCACCACTGCCCAAGTGGAAGTTATGATGAACATATGTAAACAAATAAATCAAACAAAAGTTAGATTTATGAATCAGTCATAATACTATTTTGTTCCCAAGTAGGACTGGCTGCAATCCCAGATGAATGGAAAGCATCTGTTGGTGAAAAAGGATGACCAGGTTGATTATCCTGGATTTTTCCTGGACAGAAAGGTATTTATCACAATAATTATTTCGTAAAAGACCTGCACTATATCATTTAAAATGATTATAACCATTATTGAAGACTCTCATATTTTACCCACCGCATGCGGTTTAGCTTCATGTCTGTGTGGACACGACTCCCTCCCTGTAAACCTGGAATCGTTTTCCCAACACAGGTTTCAACCGTCATTAACATCACAGTGTATAAAGAGGATAAAGAAGATTAACCTGAAATAATCTTACGATATAACCAGCAAATCGCTTCAGTCGTTTGTAGTGTTGCCTGAAAGTTAAGAGTTTGAATCACAGAACAGGTTGCTGTGTGAAGTTTGGGTGTTTCATAAAAACACAGAATTTCCTTTAACGTTCCTAAATCAGCATGCATTGGAAATATAAGTATGTTTCGGTCGGTCATTCATTTTCTGAACCGCTTAATCTTAATTAGGGTCACGGGGAGGCTGCCGCCCATCTCAGCCGACTGGGTGAAGGCACAGTACACCCTGGACAACGCACCGGGCCATTGCAGGGCAGAAACACACTGACGGCAATGCAGGTCCTCGTGACAAAAGTCAGTAATTATCCTTTTACATGAACCTCACACCATAGACTGTGAGAGACACGGCCGGCCTTTGATAACCCAGTTAGTGCACTGGGGAGACAGCAGTGACAACCTGTTCAGAGTGCGGCCTGAACCCAAACCCTTGGGATTGTATGATTCGTGTGTATGATAGTCATTTTTATTGTCATCTAAGTAATTAATTTGGTGACTGAAAAAATAAAATAATAAATAAATACGAACACTCTATAATTCCAAAGTATTTGCTGTATTTACATTTTGTTTGTTTGTTTGTTTGAGGGAAAAACAGGAAGCAGAATTCAGATTTCACTCAAAGAAAAATTTCTCCCTGTGATTGCTTCTTTTCTCAGGAAGAAGATAACTGCGCGATTTTTGGTAAAGAGTCCGATCTCAGTGAAAGAGGGGAAGGATGGGTGTGTGCAAAAGATTTTGTTTTACGGTTTTGCTGAATTTTTTTTTTTTTTTTTAATCCTCGAAAAAAACAAGAGGCTGAAGACTTGCAAACCAATCAGGACCAGCTGCTGGTGAATGATTTTGGGAAATGTTGTGTACCGTATATAACTGAGCTTCTTTACATCATGTACAAAAGGTACTTGTGTTCAGGGGACTTGCTCAAACTTGTCATGTCAACAAATTTATCAAGTGGGTTGTTTTTTTTTTGGAAGTTTAAAGCTGCTTCGAGTTCAAGTTGTAAATATTTTACAGTTAATGGCTCCATTAAAAAACCTTTACACAATTTGTCCTTGTGTGCTTAAGAAAGAAGAAAGTTTTTTGTTCTTATGAGAACATGTCTCGTCCGGTTGCCCCTAGTTGCAGAGTTGTCCAAGTCTCATGGGAATGAGGTTGGTCTATTGCTTGCTGACTGAACGCAGGATAACGCAGAGAACACAACATGGTGTATTTCTGCTTATGTTCCATCATTGCTTCATCCTAATTAGGGTCACGGGGAGGCTGGCACCCATCTCAGCCGACTCTGGGTGTAGGTAGAGTACACCCTGGATGGCTCGCCAGTCAATCACAGAGCAGAAACACACTGATGGCTATGCAGCTTCTCTTGACAAAAGTCAGCAATGGTTCTTTGACATGACCCTCCCACCACAGACAGTGAGAGATACAGGGACCTTTGGGAACCCAGTTAGTTGCACTGGAGTGACAGCAGTCACGGTCGTTGACAGTGGGGCTTGAACCCTCGACCTTGGGATCGGTAATTCAGCACCATGCTCCTGGGCCACCACTGCCCTCTCCACCATGTTAATATGATACACTACATGAGTTTGCTGCTTTTGTTTATTCGATTACCTCATGATAAAAATTAAACATTTCTGTTATCACTTGCACTACAGTAGCTTTTAACAGTCATACACTTCGTAATGTGTCTTTCTTCCATCTAAAAATTACACAATCTTTATTCAGAGTGCATCTCTGGGGAATTTTTATTACTCGCTATTTAAGACAATCGCATCAGTTCTTACTCCTCTCGAAGTGCTGCTATGCTACTCCATCTGCTAGACATTCATCAAGACGTGCCTTCTTCGCAGGTTGTTCCAGGCCTGGTCATGATCCAAGTAATCCTTGAATTGGCTGGGCTGCAATGAACTTGTAACTGACACCATGCAGCAGAACATGTAACTGGACAGCGCTGAGCTGTGTCCCCAGGAAAAATGTTGATGGCTGCACAAACAATCGCCGATGACAGGAAAGCCGAGTTGTCAAAACATCGGATCTGCAATCACACACATCTCTGGCCGCATTCTCATCCTCAGAGTCACTAGAATGTGATGGCCCACTGTCTGCACAAGACTCCAGCCTCTCAAGTTCAAACAGGAAACCATTTACAAATATTTTAGGATTTGGCAATCACTTAAAAAAACTGCTTCCTCAGACAAGCCCGCCCAACATGGTGACATCACTTCTGGTAAAACTGGCGGCTCACCATTGGTTAAGTTTGGAGAAATTGAATAGTTTTGTGCATTTTCGGGTCAATTATATTAAACAAAGGTCTGTGTCGCTGAAACATGTCACAACATAAATAAATACATGAATAATGATGTAATGATGACCAATACCTGTATTCTTTCAGCAGAAGTTCAGATAATTGCACAAAACAAACCATCTGAGCCTGAAAGTTGCACTCTTCCTGTCTCGGGAACAAAAATCCATTGATGGGATGATCTGGTCAATCAGTACATTCAGGAACTGAATTAAAATGGCATCTGTTTGAAATGTACATTTTTAGCAAGTACGATTTTTTATTTATTGATACAGTATTTAGCCCTGCGATGGCTTGGCAAGCTGTCCAGGGTGTACTCTGCCCTCGCCCGAAGTTGGCTGGGATGGGCACCAGACTCCCCGCGACCCAAGTTAGGATTAAGCAGTTACAGAAAATGAAATGATACAGTATTTATTTTCTAACTTCACAAAATAAATAAAAATTGCAACACCCCAGAATTATAAAGTACGTATGTACATTTTTTCTCCATTTAGAAAAATATGAATCCGAATTTATTTACATTTGAATGGAACATTTTCATGCCTGCGGTTGCAGGATGAGATGAACCGCGTTATTTTTGGTAAGTTCTCGGACATCAGTGCACGAGCCCTACGATTGGTGTGAAATTTTTTCACTGATGCCAGAAAACTGATTCGTTTTTACTTTTTATTTCTTAATTCCCAAAAAACTGGGGAGACACAGACGTGCAAATCAATAGGAACCAGCTGCTGGTGAATAACGTAGTGTAAAAAGAACTAATAGAACCAAATAAGCCTGGGGTTGCTCATAATTTTTCATATAAGTTCAACTCATATTTTACTGTTTGAAGCTCAGTTAAAAGAAATTTAACGGTGAGAAGCTCAGCTGCTCAGAAGCTGCTCCTCCGCATAGCGAGGAGCTGGTTGAGGTGGCTCGGGCATCTGTCAGAATGCTCCCCGAACGCCTCCCTGGTGTGGTGTTTCAGGCACGTCTGACCGGCAAGAGACCCCGGGGTCGACCGAGAACACACTGTGTCTCTCGGCTGGGTTGGGAATGCTGCGATGTCCCTGGTGAAAAGCTGGAGGAGGGACATCTGGACTTCATTCCTTCGGCTGCTGCCCCTGCGACCTGACCCCGAATTAATCAGAAAATGATGATGATGATGATGATGATGATGAATATGATGATGATGAAGAAAATTTGAAATATCGTGCACTATGCACTTTTATCACTTTAATTATTTTCACTTTAAAGTTCAGTATTTGCATGAGTGAAACTTTCACCTAAAGTGAGCTTGAGACTGAGTGAATAGATTTTAACTTCCTACAGGCGGGAAAAAATAAACTGAGTGTTAATGCAGCTTAAAACATTTTACACAATTTATGGAAATATCATAAACTCATTCATTCATTTTCTGAACTGCTTAATCCTAATTATGGTCACCAGGAGGCTGGCGCCCATCTCAGCCGACTCTGGGCAAGAGCGGGGTACACACTGGACAGCTAGCCAGGTCAACATCAAGCCTGTTATCATCTCCTGAAACCAATCAACATGATGTGGGAACATCCATCAACATCACTGTTTGTACTGTGCTCCATGTTTTTGTTTTAATAAGAGTAAAAAGATTGCAAGGCATTGTGGGTGTGTGGTGTCCTGGTTAGCACATCCACCACATGGCAAGAAAGTTCTGGGTTCTAGTCCCAGACTCAGCAAGTGGGTTTCTGTGTGGGGTTTGCATGTTCTCCTCATGTTTTCATGGGTTTCTCCCAAGTGTGAGGGTTAATGGCTTTGTGATAGTCTGGGAAGATATTCAGGGTGGACCCCGCCTGTGCTCAGTTCAGCTGAGAGACAGAGTCCCCTGTGAAATGGCTGAGAATGAAGTATATATTTATCATAGTCTACCTTTCACTTCTCTTGTTCCAATTTTTAGCCTTTTTCAAGATGATCTAATTGGTAGAGTTAGGCTTAGAGCTGGGAAAGTAGGAATAAATAACTTTAACTCTTGTGCTGAATTGAATTTATCCTTAGATATGTAAATGAAAGGCATGATTTTAACTCTATTCCCTTCAAGTCAGACAAGAAAAATCACAAGCTTGTGGTTCTTTAGGAACAGAAACTACAAGCAGAGTTGTGTATGTGTGGTGTTGGTGTCTGCGGCGCCTTCGCAGTGCTGTATATAAAGCTGTCCTTCAGCTCAAATTCAAAGTTCTCACCTCGCGAAGGAAGGGGTTGATTAGTCTCCTTGCCTTGGAGTCCTTGTGAGTATTTCCAGCCTGATGGAGATGCAGAGAAACCATTCGACACCTCTGAATGAACATGATAATCCAGAGCAACAAACAAAGACTGAGAACATATATCAGTCTCTGCAGTTCTCACCAACAGAAGGAGTAAAACATCCACCAGGTAAGGAAGGACGGAGTCAACGGCTGATCCAGGCTGAGAGATGCTTGCGTGGCAGATTCTTTCAGACTGTGAACAGGTCGATGTGTGATGCTTTAGTGTGGTGTTTGGTGTCGACCAGAACCTGGAACAATTTCTGAATATTTTTGTATGTACAGTAATTATTAATCATGTCAAAAAAATGATGAATTGTTTTGAAATGAACTCACTGTTTGGGTTTTTATTCATGTGTAGGCAACGTAGGGAAGAAGATAATGGCTCTGCTTCTCTTAAACATCATCTTACTGTGCACCATCCTTTTGGTAACTGGGATGCACTGTAAGTCTCTCATTTTAAACACACGTATATATATATATATATATATATATATATATATATATATATATATATATATATATGCAGATGTATATATGTAAATATACATAATGCACAACAGTTGTGTAGTGGTTATCAGTGTATATCACACTGTAGGATCCCATTTCCCAGTAGTTAGTGGGAAGAGCACAGTGACTACAACTGCTTGTGCTCTTGTTATAGTAATGCAAATTAAATATAAAATACTCAAAGTTAATAGATCATGCACCGTAAATTAACACAGATATGAACAGGAAGTGCATTTGCAATGCATGCAGTTTCTCTGGCGTTCATCTTCCATTCGTAACACTTGCTGAGGTGTCCTCAACGTCTCTAGTGCTTTCATGTGTGCTGATTAATGTCATGATATTCCCGTGGTTGGTTTGGAACTTGATATTCGACAAATGGCAAAAAGTGTCTGTCTTCCTTTCGGCTTTTTCCCTTTTACTTGGGAGTCACCACGGCGAATCATCTTGATTCACACGTTTTGATTTGGCTGAGGTTTCTACATCAGATGCCCTTCCTGTCACAACTCTTTTTTTAGCAAGGGACAGAAACACACTGACGACTTATCAGCCTACTCTTTACCAAAGTCAGCAATGGTTCTTTTACATGCCTCTCACCATAGACAGTGAGAGACATGGCCCGCCTTTGATAACCCAGTTAGCTGCACTGGGGGGGGACAGTGACAACCTTGTGGAGAGTGGGACTCGAACCCCCCCAACCTTTGGATCAGCGATCCAGCACCCTATACCACTAGACCACCACTGCCTCTGGACAAATGGCAAAAAATATATATAAATAAACAATCCTGGTGCAATTTCCTGGAAAAGCTTCTGCTCCATACAGCCCAACAAAGAATAAACTGGGAATTGGACAATTCAATTTAAAAAAAAATGAACATCTGACCATCTTCAATATCAAAAAAACAGTAGTGATAATTCGGTAATAATAAAACCATATAGCAGAACAGTGAGAAGATTGAAATGTGAATAAATACACAATGTGAATAAATAGCAGAGCGCTATATTTGTAGATTGTAATTTTTTTTTAATTAAATTTGTTCTTTTCTAGACAACCACTTCCAACAAAGTATGGCTGAAGTGTTGAATGGCCGGATGAAACCCCGGGGTAAGTATCTGGAGATAGAAACAGATAGAAACACAGATACACACACTGTGTTATTCTAGTACGCTGGGGGGGCACTTTTTTTTTTTTTTTTTTTTTTTACACCTTGTACTTAGACTTGCAAATGACACAAAATTGCTTCGAAATGTTGAACAACCCGACCACTGAAAAGGGTATTTTTCTTTTTCTTCATGACCATAATGTTAATGCTTTGTGGCTGAGAGATCAAGAACTTTAAAGGTCCTTTCACATTCCTAATACGTTATATATCCAAAGGTGTGCGTAAAGTTCGCCATCACCATTAATGAATATGTTCCTTCCTCAAATGTTTGACTCGAAGTTGTTAGTACAGAACTGTCTGTATTTGCATGTTCCACATTGCAGTTTGATTCTACTCCAATTGAAGACTTAAACCTGTTTTATATGTAGTGTAGGAGGAACGGAAAAATATCATTACATCTGATATGTGATGTTTTGGTCAGCATTCGGTTTGTTTCTTTGTTTGTTAGCAACTTCCTGTCCATATTTTAGACCAAGGGTTGGTAAATATTTTGGCTTGGGAGCCACATTGGATTTTAAAATTTGACATATGGGCCAGGTCAGCAAGTTACGATAAAAAAATGCATTTTTTAACAATGCAAATCAAAAAAATAGAAAAAAGCGTTAAAATATTAACATACCCCGTAGTGGGAACAGTGTAGTTGATCACCAATTTTTGCCAGTGTATCAAGTCTGGTGGTAATTCTGTTTTGGTTCTCAGAACAGATTTGAGGTGTCCATCACTCATTTCGGATCTGTGGGCTGCTTTGTTGGTGTTCATCGCACTAAAAGTCTGTTCACGCACACATGTCGAGCCAACAACACCAGCATCCTCTGTGCCATCTTCTGGATGTTTGGAAATTTGGCTGCACTTAATGAAGCATAAAGTTTAATGGAGTTGAACTTCTCCTTTAACATCATGCCACATTGGAGATCAATCAGATCCAACTGCAACCCCTGTGGTACCGTTTCAGGCTCTTGTGAGAAGGAACCTGACAGCAGCTGAAGTGCCCTGTTAATTTCTCCAAAATCACAAAACCGACGGCAGAATTATTCATGCAATTCATCCACTGCTTTCCTGGATTTGTTCAAATGTTGAAGGCCTCTTTTCATGTGGTCAGTGTGAGGGAAATGAGCGAATGACTTGTCTGACTTTTTTTTTTTTTTAATAAAACTAGCCTGGTTTTGAAGACATTCTGCATTTCATGCACAAACTGTTCTTCCCTTGAGCTTCACATTCAGTTCATTTCTGTGGGTCGGTTTGTCTGCAGTAAAAGCGAAATCACAGCCAATCTGTGTCTTTCAGCTCAGGAACATTCTCAGTGTTCTGAAGGAGCTTCAAAAATGAAATAATCTCCTGTTTGAGCGCCACACTCGTTGACATACTTTCCCCAAACTGAACAAGCGGACATTAAAATGTAAAGCAAGTCCCTGTGATCAGTGTCAGATCCTTCAAGAAAATGAATAAACCGGCGATGGTGAAGTCCCACCACTTGAATAAACGTAACAAGTTTCACAACCGGCTGCACTGCGTGGTTGAGCTGCACCACAGATTTACACAGTGAATTATGCGTATCTCCTCATGCTTGATTCTTGGGTGGAAGTTGTTTGGATGAAGGTGTTTTGCTGAGCCTGCAAGCTTGTGACCAACCTATAAGCGGTAGCCGGACGTTCATGCATTGACAGATTGTTGGTGTAATTAGCATGCTTGGTCAAAAAGTGGCAGGTGATGTTGTGTTGTTTTAAAACTGAAATTGTTTCTTGGTAAATAAGACACACAGCCTGTGAGCCAACTTCAGTAAAAAGTATTTAGGTGTCCATTCTTTATGAACCACCCGGCACTCACTGTCGACTTTTCTTTTCTCTGACATTGCTGCAGAGTGGCTCGAGCGCCACAAAATCAACTGACTGCGCCTAATGCACCACTGGTGTTGAAATGCCGTCATTACAAGTCAAAGTCAAATGAATGCAATCAATCAATCATTCGCATCAAGCATGAATTCTGTACCAATCAATCTTCAACAGGCTGGATTAAAAAGACCAACGGGCCAGATGTGGCCCACAGGCTGTAGTTTGCCCACCCCTGGTATAGACATATCAATCTGATTTTTTTTAGAATGGGTAGCTGGTCACTAAAAAATGTTCCCAATACATCGCTGGCAAGAATGCATGCACTGATGATGTCATAAAAAAATCTAAATATTTGAACTCTTATACTTGGCAAAGTTTAAAAGAAAAATCACTTAATATATCAATCAGATTGCTTCGAATCTGAACAAAATTTGTCATGTACATTCAGGATCAGAGGCTTTGATGTCAGACCAAGTTTCATCTTTATCTGATCCAGACTGCAATTTAAATGTCATTCATTCATTCATTCATTCATTCATTTTCTGAACCGTTTAATCCTAATTAGGGTCGCGGGGAGGCTGGCGCCCCTGTCAGCCCACTTTGGGCAAGGGTGGGGTACACCCTGGACAGCTCACCAGGCCGTCACAGGGACAACACTCACACAGTCATTCACACTCACACCTCGGGTTGATTTGGAACAAATAATTAACCTACTGCGTATGTTTTTAGACTGTGGGAGGAAACCATACGCACAAAGGAAACCCACACAAGCACGGCGAGAACATGCAAACTCCACACAGAAACGCCCAGGGTGGGAATCGAACCCAAGACCTTCTTGCTGTGAGGCGAACGTGCAAACCACTACATCATTGTGCCACCCAATTTAAATAGAACATGGGAAATTCTATTTATCGGATGTGTGTTAGGACAGCAGGTCTTTTTTGGCTTGGTGGAGGTTTTTGCTCTGTACGTGCTGTTTGCCAAGGTTTGTGTTGAAAGTGTTGATTGGCTGATAGTCACTGCATCCTAGCTTCATTAAATTCCCTCCAGCTGAATGAAAAAAATCCCGGAAAGCCTTCACAGGAAAATTATCAGAATAGTATTATAATATAATAGTATAATTATATAATAGTATATATATATATATATATATATATATATATATATATATATATATATATATATATATATATATATAATATATATTTTATTTATATATATATATATATATATAAAATATAATAGTATAATAATAAATAGAATAGTATTATTATAGCACTCTAACACACACACACACTCACTCACTAGTGAACGTCCAGGGACAGGACATTGAGACAGTGGACAGTTTCAAATACCTGGGCGTTCACCTTAACAATAAACTGGACTGGTCCCACAACACCAACGCCCTGTACAAGAAGGGCCAGAGTCGCCTCCACCTTCTGAGGAGACTCAGGTCCTTCGGCGTATGCAGACCTCTGCTCAGGACTTTTTATGACTCTGTGGTAGCCTCTGCAATCCTCTACGCTGCCATCTGCTGGGCCCCGGGCAGCACAGAACGGGACAGAAAGAGACTGAACAAGCTGGTCAGGAGGGCCAGCTCTGTCCTCGGCTGCCCACTGGACTCTGTGGAGGAGGTGAGTGAGAGGAGGATGGTAGCAAAGCTCACATCCATCCTGTTCAACAGCTCTCACCCACTGCACCAGACTGTAGAGAAGCTGAGTAGCTCCTTCAGTGGACGACTGAGACATCCTCAGTGCAGGAAGGAGCGCTACCGCAGGTCGTTCATTCCCACCGCTGTCAGACTATACAACGCCACTTTGTAACTGTCTGTGAAAATACAGGTTATGTGCAATAAAAACCCCGTGCACTTTAATCAGCCACATCTACCCCACTGACTGTGAACCATATCAACCCATCTCTGCCCTCAGATACATTACACTTTAATATAGGCCAGTCTATAAAGTTGCTCCAGTCTTTTCTTTTATTGTTTATTAATTTATACTATTTATGTATCTATTTATTTATTTACTTATATAATATATATGTATGTGTGTATGTTTGTATATGTATCTATTTTTGCACCCCCTACTGATGGTACCTCAAGAGCCTGTAACGGTGAATTTCTCCATTGTGAGATTAATAAAGCTGGATCTTATCTTATCATATCTTAGTTTAGCTTATAAGTGTGAAAGGCAGACAAATGTGGAACAGAACACTGAAAATGCCTCAAAATTGTGGTTCGAAGGGATCCATGTCATTTTAACCACTTGGTCTATCCATCATGTCAGCCTTTGTGTCTTTCAGAAATGTGGAACCTTCATGCTGATAAGTTCTATTTGTTCTGGAACCATCAGGGTGACTGTGATGCAGCCAAAACATTTTGTGCCCACAGATTGGCCAACCTCGCAACTGTAACAGTACAAAACAAGGTACAACTAACATACACACAATATGTGCAAAATGTATGTGTAGCATTAATTAGAACATTTTCTTCTTCGACTGTCTGTCTTCCTTTCGGCTTTTTCCCTTTTACTCGGGAGTCGCCACAGCGAATCATCTGATTCGCACGTTTGATTTGGCAGAGGTTTTTACGTCGGATGCCCTTCCTGTCACAACCCTTTTTATCAAGGGACAGAAACACGCTGACGGCTTTGCAGCTCCTCTTTACGAAAGTCAGCAATGGTTCTTTTACATGCCTCACACCAGAGACAGTGACAGACATGGCCCGCCTTTGACAACCCAGTTAGCCGCACTGGGGGGGGACAGTGACAACCTTGTGGAGAGTGGGACTCGAACCCGCAACCTTTGGATCAGTGATCCAGCGCCCTATACCACTAGACCACCACTGCCCCCACACATTTGCTTCTTCGACTATAAATATTAAATGAAGAAGTGATGTTTGTGCAGTTAAAATGAATACTGGTTTGCAGTGCAATAAGCCACAACATCTTCGTTTTCATGTCTCAAACTAGGTCTGTATGGGCTCGAGAAATACTCACACGCAAGTCCAGTATCTCTGAAAACATCTCTAACCACAAATATTAAATCAGCAAAACAAATTTCTACTCGGGTCACAAGTCATGTTTTATACACACACACACACACACACACACACATATATATATATATATATAAAAAAAAAAATATATATATATATATATATATATATATATATATATATATATATATATATATATATATATATATATATATATATATATATATATATATATATATATATATATATATATATATATATATATATATATATATATATATATACTCCATATATATATATATATATATAGAGCAGTAGTGGTCTAAGTGCTATAAGTGCTGGTGAGTCCAAGGTGGTGAGTTAAAGTCCCACTCTCTCACAAGGTTGTCACTGTCCCCATAGAAGAACTGGGTTATCAAAAGCTATAATGTCTGTCACTGTCTATAGAAGGTTCATGTATAAGAACCATTGCTGACTTTCGTGAGTATGCAAAGCCGTCAGTGTGTTTCTGTCCTATACTAAATTTTGACAGGAAGGGCATCCGATGTAAAAACCCTCTGCCAAATCAAAGTGCGCATCAGATGAGCGACTCTCCGAATACGGAAGGATCTACTGGAAGACAGACATATATATAGTCATACATACAGATATATATATATATATATATATGCAGCTGCTTTGTGATACCTCAGCTGCACAGGGACTCACACATTGGGTTTGTGACACATGAGTGAGAGTCGCGCTTTCCGGCTGTAAAAGTGAAAGTTCGTCTTGCCTAGCATTTATTTCTGCTTTAAGAAACCATTAAATAGGAATAATGCAGTGGTCCCAGGTCCCCATAAAAAGTACCATTATTCTACTAAATAATGCCTTAAAACTACACAAAAATGGTTTACCTTATTTATGAATACGTATAATAGTCAGGCAGTGGTGGCCTGGTGGCTGGGTGCTGGTATTGTCAATTAAGCCCCCACTAATAAACTGGGTTGTCACTGCTGTCCCACAGTGCAGCTAACTTGGTTATTAAAGGCTACCATGTCTCTCATTGGTCTAGTTGATGGCTTGATGTAAGAATGCTGACTTCGTGGGAGGAGGAGGGATCAGGGAGGGACTTACTGTTTGGACTGGAGAGCTGTTGAGTGTCCCTTCCCAGAATTGGCTGAGAAACACCCTTAGCCACACATGCACCCTTAATTGGGATATCCTTGTTCATTAAATGAGTGAATGGTAGCAATGGTAGACTTAGTTTTATTTATTTATCTCTCAATCCATGCATGCATCTGAAAAACTGTTTAATTCTACCAGACCAGCAGAGAGGCTGGAGTCTATCTCAGCAAACTCTGGGCAATGGTGCGATACATCTTATACAACTCACTAGAACATCGCAGGGCCAACGCACACACATACACATACCAAAACCAAGGGGAAATTTGGAACGACCAAGTAGATAAATGTGCTCGTCTTTGAATTGATGGAGGAAATCCAAAGAAACATTGGGAGAACATGTAAACTCAACACGACAATGTCCAGCTCACTAAACACATGACGACCTTCTTACTCTGACGCAGACATGCTAACTTCTGTACAACCTCCATATGGCAAAATATAGCATATTTTATAAATTAACCAAACTTCAATATCATGTTTCATAATCCTATTTGGCTACATCCCCAAAATATAAAAACAGCAGCACTGATAGCTGCATACCTCTCAGCTCACTGTTTGATATCAATGCACAGAGTTGACATCATTATCTTCTCCTCAACTACGAGTCATCTCACTAAAGCGCAACATGCTACACAGATGTACAGTTACCGTCTGTAAGCCATTCGCTCTTATACACAACAAATCAATGAGTTTATTGTCAAATCTTTTATGACTTTAACGTGTGTGTGTGTGTGTGTGTGTGTGTGTGTGTGTGTGTGTGTGTGTGTGTGTAGGAATGGCTTCAATCACAGATCAATGAAAAGTTTATGCTAGTGAAAAGTGGTCCGTGGCAAAGTTCTGGATACAGTTCCTCTCTCAACAATGGTATGTCACTTTTATTCATCATTCAGCTAATCTGGGTTATCAACAGAGCGGCCAAAATGTTCAAAAAGTGTTCATGTTCATATTGGATCAAAAAAAAAAAAATCAAAACAAATCTGTCTTGACTTTCGTAAGAATAAAAAAATAAAACTCGTCAGCATGTAAACTTTATATGACAGGCAAAGGGCATTAAATAGACATAAAAACCTCTGCCAAATGCAAACGCGAATTCATGATTGAATGATTCCCTATAGCGTATCCTGGAAAAGGAAGACATCATGTGATTGGATGATATTTTGTGCTTTAAGTTTAACTTCCATTACTATACAGACGTATCATCTCAGGAAAAGTTTACATGATGCAACAAGCTGCTGTCTGTTCAATATCGATCACATCACTTAACGTCATGCAGGCGACTTGAGTACATCGGGTTTCTCCCTCCTGCTGATTGGTTGCAGATGGTGAGTCGCGCACTTATCAACGGCTGAATTGTGAAATAAATTTTCGTGTGCTTTTAATGATTAAGCCATTGCACTCAAGCGCCCTGGTCATGTTCTCTGCTTTCTAGTAAGGAGCTCCCATAATCCATTGCTCTGGGGAGCGAGTTCTTAAAATCCTTAGTTATCTTGCGTTCTGAAAATCAGTTCCTCTGAGTTCTTCTCATTCCACATGGTATTCTGGTGAAAAGTACCATTATTCCCTCTAAAGCAAATCCCCCTCTCTAGATTTTTCCACTTGTGCTCTCACCACAGATCACAATGGATTGTCTGTTAAAGGTTGAACCTCGTCTGTCAGCTGGTCCATCACCATACTTAAACAGAGATCAGAGCTGATCTTTGTATACTCCACATTGAATTCAGGTGGTCACGCCGACAGAACACCTCACCACTGTCTTACATCTCTTATACATGTCCTGCACCACTCAGACATACTTATCTGCCACTCCAGACTTCCTCATACCACAGTTCTTCTCTTGCCACCCTGGTATATGCTTTTTCAAGATCCACAAAGGCACAATGCAGCTCCCTCTGACCTTCTCTGTACTTATCTATTAACATCCTCAAAGCAAACACTGCATCTGTGGTGCTCTTTCTTGGCATGAAATAAAACTGTTGTTCACAAATGCTGACCTCTGCCCTTAGTCTAGCTTCCACTATTCTTTCCCATAACTTCATCGCATGGCTCATCAACTTTATCCCTCTGTAGTTGCCACAACTCTTCACGTCGCCCTTGTTCTTAAAAATGGGCACCAGCACACTTCTCCTCCATTCCTCCAGAATCTGCTCACTCTCTAAGAGCTCGTGGAATGTTCTTGTCAGAAAATCTACTGCTACCTCTCCTAGACACTTCCATACCTCCACAGGTATATCATCAGGACCAACTGCCTTTCCATTCTTCATCGTTTTCAATGCCCTCCTCACTTCACCCTTACTAATGTTTGCTACATCCTGCTCCTCAACAGTCACCTCTTCTACTCTTTTCTCTCTCATTTTCCTCATTCATCAGCTCTTCAAAGTACTCTTTCCATCCTCCCAGCACACTTCTGTCATCAGTCAATACATTTCCCTCACTGTCCTTTATCAATCTAACTTGCTGAACGTCCATCACATCTCTATCTATCTGCTGTGCCAACCTGTATATATTTTCTCCTTCCTTACTGTCCAACCTTTCATACAAGTCATCATACGCCCTCTGTTTGGCCTTTGACACCGCTACCTTCACCTTACGCTGTGTCTCCCTGTACTCCTGTTTACTCTCTTCGGTCCTCTCAATGTCCCACTTCTTGTTAGCTAACCTCTTCCTTTGGACACACTCCTGCACTTCCTCATTCCACCACCAAGTCTCCTTATTACTTTCCTTCTAGAGGACACACCAAGTACTCCCCTACCTGTCTCCCTGATCACATTAGCTGTGGTTGTCCAGTCATCTGGAAGCACTTTCTGACCACCCAAAGCCTGTTTCAACTCCTCCTTGAAGACAACATGATCCTCTTCCTTTTTCAGCTTCCACCACTTTGTCTTCTGCTCTGCCTTTGCCTTCTTCACCTTCCTCACCATCAGCATCATCCTGCACACCACCATCCTATGCTGTTTGGCAACACTCTCACCCACTACTACTTTGCAGTCACTGACTTCCTTCAAATTACATCACCTACACAACTACCTGTGTGCTCCTACCTCCACTTTTATAAGTCACCCAATGCTCCTGTTTCTTCTTGAAGAAAGTATTCACCACAGCCATTTCCATCCTTTTTGTAAAATCGATCAACATCTGTCCTTCTGTGTTCCTGTCCTGGATACCAAATCTGCCCATCATTTCTTTGTCCCCTCTGTTTCCTGCACCAAAATGTCCATTGAAGTCTGCCCCAATGACCACTCTTTCACCTCTGGGGGTACTCTGCATCACTTCATCTAACTCACTGCAGAATCTCTCTTTGTCTTTTAGCTCACATCCTACCTGTGGGGCATAAGCACTAACAACATTGAACATCACATCACGGCTGCATTTTTAATTATATTATATATATAGCTGATTAAACATTTTTTATGAACCAACTTTTTTATTAACCAAACCAAACAATATTAAACATTATAAAAACATTTGTGATGCGCTTCGCCAAGTGCGGGAGGTGTCGCGGCCGACACCGTAGCTTTTGGGGAGGAACGCAGCTTGTCTGGACTTCCTATCTGTCAAGCAGGCAAGTGCGCTTTGAACACTTGTTAAGTACTCAACATTCACTTATTTGCTTGAGAGATCGGAGGTCTGGATGAGCCGGACACAAAATGTTAGAATTTTTTGAATGGCGTGTTTGGTGCTTTTCATAAGAAGTTGTTTCGTATACAGAGGATGAAAATTTCGGAAAATAGTTTTCGTAACCTGGATTTTTCGTATTCAGAGGTTTTCGTAAGTAGAGGTCTGACTGTATATATATATATATATATATATAAATCTATCAGAGAGTGTACTCACTTTTTTAATGAAATTTGCAGCTGGCAACCAATACCTTCTGGACAATCAGAGTTCAGTAGCACTACAATATAAATCAAATGATCCTATAGCAGTTTCTGCTTTCAAAAAATCTTAATGATAGTTTTATCTTCATATACTATCATATGATAAGAAAATATTAAACATTGAACATAAATTTAGAAATATTTTTTGTTTTGTTTTAATTACCCTAATAGGAGTTTATTGTAGAAAAAAGAGAACACTTCAGCAGTCTCGTATACAGAATGTATGATTTTGCATGATGCACGTTTCAAGATTTAAAATTTAAATTATGCTAAATTATTCATGTTACATCATCTTCCTTACTGTAATCACATCTCTTTTCAGGATGTTGACGATGAGGAGGACTCCAATGATGATTGTAAGGTCATAGGGAGAATCCCAGGTGACAAGAAGCTTGTGGAGGGATGGGTGTGTGAAAGAGCAGCCCAGACTCAATATCATATTTTTAAAAATGGAATAAAGTGAGCAAAACACCAACTCAAATCACCTTGTCGCCTTAAAGTCTTCGAAATAAATTTTAAAAAGTAGATAAAATGAATATTTCTGTGAATGTTTCCATCATTTGGATTTAGAAATTCATTCATTCATTTTCTGAACCGCTTAATCCCAATTAGGGTCACGGGGAGGCTGACACCCATCTCACTCGACTCGAGGGAAGGGCAGAGTATGCCCTGGACAGCTTGCCAGGCCACTGCGGATAACCTGGAGCCCAAAAGGGGTGGTGTCATGGTTGTTTGAAGAAAATACCCGAATTATCATAAATGGTGTTAAACAAGCCATAATCTTTCATATGAAAAGAACTTTGCTTTACAAAGGATATGAGACATAAATTGGGTTCATAGGTTCATACAGTGAATTGGTTTGGAGTTTTCAATTTTTAAAACAACTGGTCAACATTCAAAAAGTCCATGTTGCAACGGTAGGTTATTTCCATTTGCTCCATATTTTGGCTGAAAGACTCCCAACTCCTTTTGATTTGCAGCCTCAAAGTCTATTCAACAAATAATGTCTTTTATTTTGGACATTCATGGCCTATTACATCATGATGCTGCGCACTGTCCTCAGCATACGTTCTTGTGGATTTGAGTCCGAAACTCAGAATTCTTGGTAATTATTCACTTCCAAAACGTTTCCTGCCACTCTTTTGGAAGCCCATTCCTCCACACTCTTCTTGAACTTGGGTTCCCACCATCGAGTCTTTCGCATCTTTTCTAATCTGTGTGAGTGTCTGTTTCAGTAACTCTACCTCTCTTTCCTTCTCTTCCACCTGTCGACGAAAATTTTCTTCCATCTTTAATTTCGAGGTCATGATGTTTCTCTGGATTTCTGGAAGTATGATCTTCATCAATGTTATCTCTGCCTCCATTCCAGCTTCTCCTTGATGGGTCTTCCTGATCTCTCCCACCTTTTGTCTGAGGCTCTCCTCCATCTCTCTCCTCTCCCACTCTATCTTTTCATTCAGTATCACAATTATGTTTTCCATCTTCTTCCTCTTAGTCATTTCTTCTTCTAGTTCTTTGTTCAGTTTCTCTATTTTCCCTTCATCTGTTTCTTCCTTCAATTTTCTCTCCAGTTCATCTATTTGATGGTTCAGCTGTGTGATGTCTTTTCGATGCTCCTCGATCATTCCTTCAATCTTTCTCAGAGAACTCTGGACCTCCTGTTGTAGTTTCAATTCCATTTCTTTTTCTTCTTTTGCCATTTTCTTTTCTTTCATCAACATAATCATTTTTTCAACCTGAGATTGTGTCTCCAGGTAGATCTCACTGCTGTAGAACTTGTCTCTGCTTCCTTCCACCATCTTCTCTATTTTATTCAGCAGCTCTGACACCTGAGACCCATCTCCACTCTCATTAATGTTGAGACAGTGAAACCTTTTCCCGCATTTCTGGATAAGTCTCTGGATCTCTGGCTCCCCTGATTGGATAAACTCCTCAATGTTCTTCTTCTGAATTTCATCAGAAAGTGTGAAAAGGAGGATGGTGGTTTCCCAACATCCTTCTCCAAAAATCTCCTCTATTTTCTCCAGCATCCCTCCCACCTCTCCTGAAGACTTTTTTACAGATAAGACCAGGAGAAAGGCATGAGGTCCTGGAGAAGACAGGCGTAAACAGAGCTCAATGTCTTCTATAATTTTATCCACAGAGAGTTCAGGAGAGAGCCAGTCAGGAGTGTCCACCACAGACACCTTCCTCCCACACACCTCCCCCTGTGTGCTCTCACTCTGCTGAGTGGATGGAGATGTAGCTGTAGATGCAGCAGATTGGTTCCTCTTCTCTCTGCCCAGGATGGTGTTTCCTACTGCACTCTTCCCAGACCCCGTCCTCCCCAGTAGCACCAGTCTCAACTGTGATGAACCTGAATTTGGTGGAGGTCCACCCACTAAAAAAAAAAGATACACATTATAGATATGAGAAATATATCACAGAAATTATATTGAGACAAAATAATTTATTGTTCATGTCAAGGACATTCTAAAAAATATTATTTTACAATAATACACCGCAGAAAGATATTGGTTCAAAATCCAAACAAAATAATTGTTTATCAGTGTTTTAGTTAAAATTAATGGCCAATATTTTTGTTGCCAGAAACTCAAATACCAAAACAAATTAGTTAGTGCTATCAATACATCTTGGTACTGGGTTAGTAAAAATGTTTGCAAATGATAAACATGCTTCATGAAAAATTGACAAACATGCTTCATGCATCATGTGATGTGTGATAGGAAGGTATTGGCAAGAATGAAAGGAAAAGTGTACAAGAGGGTGTTGAGGCCAGCAATGTCGTATGGTTTAGAGGGATCAAGTTGATGAGCCATACGATGAAGTTATGAGAGAGAATAGTGGAAGCTAGACTAAGGGCAGAGGTCAGCATTTGTGAATAACAGTTTGGTTTCATGCCAAGAAAGAGCACCACAGATGCAGTGTTTGCCTGGAGGATGTTAATAGAGAAGTACAGAGAAGGTCAGAAGGAGCTGCATTGTGCCTTTGTGGATCTGGAGAAATCATATGACAGGGTGCCGAGAGAGGAACTGTGGTATTGCATGAGGAAGTCTGGAGTGGCAGAGAAGTATGTTAGAGTGGTGCAGAACATGTATAAGAGATGTAAGACAGTGGTGAGGTGTGCTGTCGGTGTGACAGAAGAGTTCAAGGTGGAGGTGTGACTGCATCAAGGGTCAGCTCTGAGCCCCTTCTTGTTTGCTATGGTGAAGGACAGGCTGACAGACGAGGTTAGACAAGATTCACCATGGACTATGATGTTTTCAGATGACATTGTGATCTGTAGTGAGAGCAGAGAATATGTGCAGGAAAATCTAGAGAGGTGAAGGTATGCCCTGGAAAGAAGGGGAATGAAGGTTAGCCTCATAAGACAGAATACATGTGTATGAATGACAAGGACCGAAGAGGAACAGTGGGCTTACAGGGAGCAGGGATAAGGAAGGTGGAGGATTTCAAGTACTTAGGATCAACAATCCAGAGCAATGGAGAGTGTGGAAAAGAGGTGAAGAAGCGTGTGCAGGCAGGTTGGAATGGTTGGATAAAAGTGCCCGTTGTGATGTATGATAGGAGAGTATCGGCAAGAATGAAAGGAAAAGTGTACAAGACGGTGTTGAGGCCAGCGATGTTGTATGGTTTAGAAACAGTGGCACTAGGGAAAAGTCAGAGAGGCTAGATTGAGATGGTTTGGACATGTACAGAAGAGGGATAGTGAGTATATTGGTAGTAGGATGCTGATGTTGGAACTACCAGGCAGAAGGCCTAGAGGAAGACCACAGAGAAGATTTATGGATGTGGTGAAGGAGGTCATGAAGGTAATTGGAGTAAGAGTAGAAAATGCAGAGGATAGGGTGAGATGGAGGCAGTTGATTCGTTGTGGCGACCCCTGAAGGGAAAAACCAAAAGGAAAAGAAGAAAGAAGAAGAAGATGCATTAGCTTTCAGCACAAACTCAGACTACAATATTCAGATGCCTGTATTGTCTTTTATCTGTGGGTCACCATCTACAGCATTAGTCTCCAATATAGTTCCTGGAGATAAACCGTACTGCAGGTTTTACAGTATCTTCAATCTTCATCATGCACACCTGAGTACCTGATTATTGCAGTGAAGAAGTTATTGAATAGGTCAAAGAGCTTTGTCAGATTTTGGTTGGAGGTAAAATCTGCTAAAATAAAAATTTTTATTTTCTCAGGTTTTATTTTCTCAGGTCTCAGGTTTGAAAACCACTGATGTCCAGACACTCAACCGAGGCAATAGCTGAACACTGGTCCAGCTATATTCTGGTCACCATGTGGTAACATACTGTATATAGACCATCAAATTCATATTAAACTGGTGTTATTAAACTGCAAAGCCAGAAAATTTTCAAAAGAGCATTTCTTCAGGGCTCCAACTGAGCCCTCCACTTGTCTCTGAGGTTCTTCCAAAAGCTCCCCCAACTTTCAATCACATGCATGAGCATCACTCTGACTGCTGATTTTTACAGTGGGGCCACACAGAAGCAGGGAGGCAGGGGATCATCTAGTTGGATGGTTCCCAGTGGCCCAAGGGCAGTAATTTTTTGATGTTGATATTGGGCAGGGGTCACCAAACTTTTTGAAGCTGAGAGCTACTTCTTGGGTACCAATTAATGTGAAGGACCACCAGGTCAATACACACTTCTGAAATAACAAATTTTCAAATTTACAAACAACTAAACGCATGTACCTTTAATTATATGTTATTATTAATATTTAATGGTATTCATCTATGTGACGATATTGATTTGATTTTTTTTAAAAATACTGTAACAAAAAAAATTAGATGCAGCTCACTGGAGAGTGGCACTCTGGAGCCGAGGACCTGTTCTAAAAATAGCAGTGAACAGGCCTGTGGGCGACTCATGTTGTCCGGGTTGTCCATGTTGTCATGGCGACCTGGTGCCCACAGGCACTGTGTTGGTGACCCCTGATATAGGGTTACATATATTGACTGGGTTTTTTTGTTTTGTTTTTTGTTTTTCTGCCATGTATTATCTGCATAATGTGTTTTGTTTTTTTCTTTAAAAATGATCAAAAGCTACTTACTGCAGCTACTTGCTGGAGGCTCGAATTCTGGCACAGGACCTGATGAGTTTGGATCTGGACCATCCTCAAATTCTCCTGTTGCCCTCTTAAGGTTCATTTCTGTGGTTTTTAATTGCTTCTCAGTTTTCTTGAGTGCGCTGTGCTTCTTGAAAAGCTCCTTCATGATGCTTTTCACATCTGTATTATGTTCTGTAATTATCATATGACATATATCACATTTTCATGTGTTTAAAATGTTCAATCGGTCATTTATTCATTCATTTGCTGAACCACTTATTCCCTCTAGGCCAGTGTTTCCCAACCCCTGTTCCGCGGCACATTAGTGTGCCGTGAGAAATCATCAGGTGTGCCGTGGAAGATTAACCGATTTCACTTAGCATGTAGTAACAGTGCTGTTCTGCTAGAGGGCAGTATAATTTTTGTTCCGTGGTGTGCCTCATGATTTTTCTAATGTAAAAGGTGTGCCTTGGCTTAAAAAGGTTGGGAAACACTGCTCTAGGATACACCCTGCACAGCCCACCAGTCCATCAAGGTAAAACAAATATACATAATCACTCACACGTCTTGGAACTATGGGAGGAAACACACACAAATCACAGGGAGAATATGCAAAATTCTGCACAGAAACACCCTTGTCCAGCCCGGGACTCCAACCCAGGACTTTTTTTTTGTAAAAGTTCAGCCACTCTGCTCCCATTTTGAATACAGAGCGCACAAACTTTGGATAGCCTGAACAGAAAAGCTCAGTGACCAATGACGTTTCAAACTTACCAGTGAGTAGAGAAGACTCTTCCATTTTCATTTTCTCCTCTTCTGTCCATTTTCTTCCCCACTATACAAGCAAATGAATAAAGTAAAGGATGCCATGCTGTGTATTAGACAGACACTTCAATCTTAAGGTTATTATACTATAAAATATCAATACGCTTCATCACAGTTCGATGTTAATGTAATTTGCACAGAGCATAATGACTGCTGTTATGTTTTTCTTTTGGTTTTGGGTGTTTGTTTGCAGGATTACACAAAAGACCATGCCAAGATTTGAATGAAATTTCTATCAGAGGCGGACCTTTCGAAGAGGAAGACCGCATAACATTTTGGAGATGATCTCGGTCAAATTAAACTCCAGGATTCTTTGACACAGTGAGCTAGGACCATGTTTGGGGCAGTGGTGGCTTAGAGGTTAATGTGATGTTTACTCATCCGAAGGTCAGCAGTTCAAGGCCCACTGTTGGGCCTTTGAACAAGGCCCTTAACCCTCAATTTCTCAAGTTGTAGAAAAATCATAAGTGTAGGTTGCTCTGGATGAGAGTGTCTGCCAAATTCTGTAAATGTTTCATTAGGGGGAAGGGTTGCTTGGTTGAGGTTTACACTCTCAAAGTGTGATTGTGTTGGTTAGTAGTGTTGTAGCACAGACCGCAAAATTGTCCCATGTTTAAAAAATAGGAACTGTGGTGTGGGATAAATGGACTCTCCACACATATGGATTTAATGCCAAATCTCTGATTGGGATTCAAAAAACCACCAAGACAGTGCTGGGCAGTCGTGGCTTCGTGGTGAAGACCACGGGGTTACTACTTTGAAGGTCAGTGGTTCAAGCCTTACTATCACCACCGTTAGGTCTTTGAGCAACGCCTTCAACCCTCAAATGAATAAAAATAATAACTGCACGTTTCTCTGGATTAGAGCGTCTGCCAAATTCTGTAAATGCAGAAACTGTGCCAACCAAATTGGGGACAACTTTCTGAAAACATTTCCTTCCCTCCTCATGCGAGTATTGATGTACTGGGTGATCATGATATTCGTAAACAAGTAAAAAGTCGTCTTTTTTTATCTCTTTTGAATTCGTATGGGTTGTTCTATTTCTTCATACTTGATCTTGGATTTTCCACCTTTTTACAAATTGGTGTTGCACAGTGAAGTTCATTACTGTATTTCAGATGAAGCACCAAAACAAGATGCAAAACAGGTGGTTGCATACCTGTTGCATCACTTTCTTTGTTGCATCACTTTCTGTGAAAATACCGGTTCTGTGCAATAAAAACCCCCGTGCAGTTTAATCAACCACATCTACCCCACTGACTGTGAACCATATCAACCCATCTCCTCTGCCCTCAGATACATTACACTTGAATATAGGCCAGTCTACAAAGTCGTTCCCTTCTTTTCTTTTATTGTTTATTAATTTATACTATTTATGTATCTATGTATATATTTACTTATATAATATATATGTATGTGTGTATGTTTGTATATGTATCTATTTTTGCACCCCCTACTGATGGTACCTCAAGAGCCTGTAACAGTGAATTTCTCCATTGTGAGATTAATAAAGCTGTATCTTATCTTATCTTATCTTATACAATATTGAATAATTAAAAATCCATCGTTTATTAACCTTTTACAGGGCAAGTCACTGATGTGAGGAGATTCAACTTTTAATAAAAAATAACTTGATAGCACATCTTGTACACGTCCAGCAAGCAAAACTCTTTGTGACGGCATCATATAAAATCCTCTAACGAATGAAGAAATATCGGTTAAATAACACTTCCAATGAAATTTCCTTTTAGCAATACAGTACTTCAGGCACAGACCTCATTTTTACTACCCGATTCTCTTTTTTCACATATTTTCATATTTTATCACATATTGAATGTACAGAATGGACATGTGTGTGTGTGTGTGTGTGTGTGTGTGTCTGTCTGTTTGATTGTGTGGGTGGGTGGGTGTGTTCATGTGTCTGAGTGTCTTCTGGATACAGAACAGTTTCATATTAATAGCACAGAGAAGTTCCTATAAAGTGATGATTTCAGGTGTAAAGTGTCATTCTTGAATGTTGGACAGAGATCATTTGGATCTTGTGGACATTGCAGTTGAAGGGTGCATGTGAGACTCAGAGCGGCCTTCAACACGAGCAATACACAAACTCCAGCACAGTCTGAAATGTGAAAGAAAGCCAGACGCGGTTTTTGCGTATCGCAGGGGTCCTCAAACTTTTTCTGCGAGGGCTACATAACTTTTCTCTTCTCTGATGGGGGGCCGAGGTCAGTTTGTCACAGAAAAAGCGTGACAATCGCAGGGCTGCCTAAACATAAACATTTATTGTTTTCCAGTAAGCCATTCATAACCAAATATTAGTAACCTTTTCTGGGACCTTCACAGAAAAAAGTCAGGAAATAAAATAAAAAAATAAATAATAATTTAAAAAAAAAACGCTGCTTGCTATCAGTTGAGCAACTCAAAAGCTGCCTGAAAGGACGACTGGTTCAGCTGAGCCTGGTGTACAAATGTATTTTCCTGAGCGAAGAGTCCACATTTTTAGCTTTGAGAGTTTGTCTACTTGCATTTGGCCTTGCAAGCGATCATTGGGTGGGTGGGTGTGGTGGTGGTGGTGGGGGGGTCCAGATAGGGGCACAGACGGCAGAAGGGTGGAATAGAATGTCCTGTTCTAGGTGTGTATTAGTCTTGATTGCTTTGCAAGACAAAAAAAATGTAATCATAATGCGTCTCTGGTATTGTTCAGGGGGCCGGGCCAAATGTGGAGGTGGGCCGTAGTTTGAGGACCTCTGGCGTATCAGCTGTACCCTGGCACCAAGACTATGTTTGAACTACCAGCTATCGAAACTGTGGTTTGTTGTCAGGTCAGCTTTTATAACCTGCCAATGGCCACGAATCCCATTTACTTCATTCAGATCATGTGTTCAAGTCAAATTCAATCCAACATAAACAAAAGCTTGTACTGAGGTATTTTTCATTCGCTTCTGTATACAAGAGGTTTGTCTGAAATACACAAATAAAATGTGGAGTTCAGTGGAGAGGCTTAATTTTATTTTATTCAGATGTTCACCTGTTTATATCTGATTAGTTTAATATCAGTATACTGTGATTATTGCATTTAACATTATTTATTGGTTTATTTGTCTCTGCATTTTTTTCCCCGAATTTAGTCATCTCCAATGCCCACCCATCAAGTATTGCTTCTCGATCACACGACCACCCGCAACCATTGAGGGGTGAAAGCATGCACACACCCCCTCTGTGACATGCATAACTAGTCACCCGCCTCTTTCTGAACAGTGGCGCATATGTATTTGGGGATGGTCTAACCCATTCTGAGGGAAAGCGCTATCTCTAAAGCCCTCATATGAATGAGCTCACAGACGCACCATGATTGACTGGCGATCACTGTGAGTGACAGGGAAGTGAGCGTATGCCATCCCTCCCTCCTATGACTGCTCGGCCAATCGGCCCCCATGGGCTTACGGTCATGAGCAACTGTGGCACTAAACTGGATTCAAACTTGTGATCTCCTGGTTCATTTGATTTATATGAGTTGACACATGAGCATCCTTTTCTTATGATTCTGTGCATTTGTGAATCTTCGCGAAATCTGCCTCCAAACTGGTGAATGCAAACTTTCAAACAGATTTCAGCAGTTTGCAACTTTAAATTTGTAAATAAAAAACAGCTCTTGATGAAAATATACATATTTTCAGTGTAATTGGAGCTTTTGAAAGACTGTCTTTTCAGTTCAGTTCATTTTCTGTAACCACTTCATCCTAATTAGGGTCCCGGGGAGGCTGGTGCCCATCCCAGCCAACTCAGGGCGAGGGCAGAGTACACCCTGGACAGCTCGCCAGGCCATCGCAGAGCGGAAACACGCTGACGGCTTTGCAGCCTACTCTTGTCGAAAGTCAGCAATGGTTCTTTTACATGCCTCACACCATAGACAGTGAGAGACATGGCCAGCCTTTGATAACCCAGTTGGCTGCACTGGGGGGGACAGTGACAACCTTGTGGAGAGTGGGACTCGAACCCCCAACCTTTGGATCAGCAATCCGGCGCCTTATACCACTAGACCACCACTGCCCAACTGTCTTTTCATCTCCTTTTAAATTCTTTTTTGTAGTTGTTTTATAGTATTTTCAAAAATATATAAACATGTGCCTACCTGCTGGATGTAAACATAAGGAATGACAGCACACTACAAGAAAGATATTGCATAGGGACAGAATATGAAGATTTGGACAGAATTATTCTTAAGAGAGAAAAAAAAAGTTTTGTGAGAAATAATTACTGAAGAGAGATATTACAGATATGAAGTTACCTGAAAGAGTCTGGTGAAGTTTCGAAGAGGATCTGAAGGAGAAAATAAACAGAATTGTTGTTACAAACCAGCAATAAAGAACGAATCTGTGTCAGAAGGTGCACTTTATCAGTCTTTCATCTCTTCCCTGCTCTATTTTTCTGAAGACAAGACAAAGATCTAACAAATGATCCAGAAGAAAACCTGGAAGGAGAAATTAAAGCTCAGATACACTATAGAGAACAGCACGGACATCCAGTGGTGAAGAGCCTTAAACACCTTGTCATGCACACCAGGACTCTGGTTTCAAGACTCTGACTTGAAGCGGAAAAGGTACACGAGGAAGTTGGGCGAGCAACTGGTATCACTGTACAATAAACCTAGCAGCACAGACAGTACTACCAAAAATGGAACCTTTATCGAGTACAAAGGAGCAGTCACTGATGGATCAAGTTCTAGGTGGATCTAAATATCTATTGATGGAGATATAATTCATCGATAGTAATTAAATGTAAAAGTATAACACAAGAGTATTTATATCATATCTGAAAAAATATTGTTTCTGGGGGTATTTTTAGTCGCATGTTGAAGATAAACGGAAGCAGAGTGGTTAGCATGGTTAGCATTTTTGTCTCTCATCAGTAGCATCAGGTTGTGTTGGGCTTGCATGTTCTCCTTGTGCTTGTGTGGATTTCCTCCGGGAGCTCCAGTTTCCTCCTACAGTTTGGATAACAGACCGTTCCAAATTGATTCTAGTGTATATGACCGTAAGTGTTGTAATGGTCGTGTGTGTTGGCCCGCGATGAATTGGCAACCTGTTCACGGAGTACCCCGTCTTCGCTCTGAGTTGGTTGAAAGAGTCTTCAGACTTTCAAAACCATAGTAGGATAAAGTGGTTTAGCAAATGTATACATGAATGTTTGTAAATGAGTTTCAATATTTTTCCAGAACTAATTTTGTTATTGAAACCCCGAGAGATGGACATAGCTACATGTTATACTACAACCAGCCAGCAGTAGCGCTAGACCTCTAGTATTAGTCGTGTCTCTGCAATAAGGGCCTGGATATAAGTGACTCATACCCTTGTAAATGGAGCTGATATGCAAATAGGGTTCCTACTATACCTTGATGCACTTCATGCAAATCTAGAGGAACGTGAGAAATTCTATGACGGCTTTTGTGAGTTGAGGAAGGAAAGATGCTGACCATAAACATCCTTTGCATTCTAATGCTGGTACAAAGGTGCAAAAAAAAAGGTGGTGACAGTGACAGAGAAGCTGGTACGTATGTGAGAACAGTATTGATGTTGTCAACCAAAACTTGAACCTACAGCCGCCCCTGTTTTCTTTTTCCTGGTACTGTAATTTGTGTATGCATTATTCTAATTTTTGATGCCATGCTCTGATGGTGTGCCAAAAAAGAACAGCACTTAAACCGAATGGCAGCCATGATGTATCCAGGGAAATGCGAGTGACAGGTATGCTCCATCTGTAAAAGGAAATATCCCACTTCAATCCCATCAGAGATATTTTATTACAGCAGCACAACACTGACACTAGTTTTAATTTGGACTTATGATATACAGTATAGTATACTGTATTACTGTATATATATATATATATATATATATATATATATATATATATATATATATATATATATATATATATTGATTTCACATCTTTTGTTTATATATATATATATATATATATATATATATATATATATATATATATATATATATATATATATATATATATAAAACCAAAAGATGTGAAATCAACTTTGATATTAATCCAAATCTATAGTTTTTTAAAAAGAGATGTTTCCAAAGAACATCTGGATATTATGGTGACAGATGTTCACACCCATTTTTTTTTTTTGTTTGTTTGTTTTTTGTTTTTTTTTAAGCACGAAATATGTCTGGAGTTCTCGAGTGTTAAACTGATAGATGAAGATGTGGGATACTTACGCCACCACAGTCTAACTGTAAGCGTCGCCTTTCTTTCTCCGTCAGTCACATGACACAGATAATGTCCGATATCTGATTCGCGGCTCTCTCTCAGCTGTAAGGAGACGTTTCCTCTCATCAGCTCCTCAGTGAACAGACTCACTCTGCCCATGTAGCCTCTCCCATCTGCCATCTCTCCGTTCTTATAGAGACAAACACAGTCCGTCCCTTTAAACCAGCGGATCTCCATGTCAACGGCGCTGAGTTCAGGAGACAGATGACACGACAGAGTGACAGCAGAGCCAAGCTGAACCCCTTTATCTTGGTGGAAGATGAGTTTGAAATTATCTGTTTCGGGGGAAAAGTCGCAAAAATATTGATTAGGTCTTCCTTCTGGTAAAAAAATTTCCTTATAATAATAATAATAATCTTCTTCCTTTCGCTGTTCCCTTCAGGGGGCGCCACAGCGAATCATCTGCCTCCATCTCACCCTATCCTCTGCATTTTCTTCTCTTACACCAACTGCCTTCATGTCCTCCTTCACCATGTCCATGAATCATCTCTTTGGTCTTCCTCTAGGCCTTCTGCCTGGTAGTTCCAACCTCAACATCCTACTACCAATATACTCACTATCCCTCCTCTGTACATGTCCAAACCATCTCAATCTAGCCTCTCTGACTTTGTCTCCAAAACCTCTTACATGTGCTGTCCCTCTGATGTGCTCATTCCTGATCCTATCCATCCTCGTTACTCCCAAAGAGAACCTCAACATTTTCATCTCTGCTACCTCCAGCTCTGCCTCCTGTCTTTTCCCCAGGGCCACTGTTTCTAAACCATACAACATCGCTGGCCTCACCACCGTCTTGTACACTTTTCCTTTCATTCTTGCCAATACCTTCCTATCACACATCACAACAGACATTTCTCCAACCATCAAACCCAGGGAATGTCGCTGTGAGGCTGATGTGCGGTCCACGGCTCCACAATGACGTCCATTAACATATTTTCCATGAATGATATTTTGGTAATCAGACAAATGGATGCATAACGTCTCATGAAATATCGATTCATATCCTGAAAAGTTCATATGTTAAGTAAGATGAAGTGATAACAGAGCAAGAAACTTGAGGTTCTACACCACATCTATCCAAGTGCTGCAAAATCTTTAGGGGAAGACTATGGAGGAAAATTAACCACATTTGGAAACTGCATCATGGAGAGTCTCTGAACTTTTCAGTACACCTTCATCTAAAATGACACACGCAGGAAATGAGCTGTGAAGCAGTCATGCTTGTTTTTATAACCTAATACAAAGTCAACGTTTTTCCATCGAATGATTTGACCTGATTGAATATTATCCAACAGCCAACATTTGAGTGTTTCTGTAATGGATAATACATGAATTAATTCTGAAGTCAAAAGTCACATTCCATCAAAAGGGCACTAAAATCAAATAATAAAATTGAAAACATGACTAATAAACTTACTGTTTGATGCAGCTGCCATTTCTGAGTTCAAGCCAGTGAGATCCTTGAGAGAAATCCAGAGAATAATGTGATCTGATGAGTTTATTGTCGATATATTAATGGGATTTTTCGGAAACTGTGCTATTCTTCGTGCAGTCACCTGCTTGTTTGGTGTGTCAGTTACAGCAGGTTTCAGACAGGAAGTTAACCTCACTTTCAATTCCATGCTTTTCTATGAATGTTGCAATGGTGAATATGCAGCCAAGTCTCACTTCACTGCTTGTGTTTATTCATGCGATCTCACATATCTCAGAAGGTTATTTTATATTTTTTCAGTGTATAGTTTAAAATATTAGCAAGTAAGCTTTGTGAGCTCTGAAAGTATCTTTCACAGAGTCTCCATCTCTCTCCTTCTCCTTCATCTCTCTGTCCTTCTCCTCCATCTCTCTTTGTGCTTCTCCTTTATCTCTCTCTGTCCTTCTCCTTCATCTCTCTGTCCTTCTCCTCCATCTGTATGCTGAATTCTTCCTGCATCTCTATTTTTGAGGCCCAAAAGTTTCTCTGGATTACAGGCATGATGATCTTCATGATGTTCCTCTCTGCCTCTAGCCTGACCTCTCCTTCATACACCTCGTTGATCTCCTCCATCTCCTTCAGGTGCCTCTCCTCCATCTCTCTCCTCTCCTTCTCTCTTCGTCCTTTCAGTTTCTTCATCTTTTCTTCCATTTCTGTCTTTCTCTCTACCCCTCGTTTCAGTTCCCTCTCAAGTTCTCGCTTTTTCTCTTCATCCTTCTCTTCTTTCTTTCTTCTCTCCAATTCAGTTGTTCTGTTATTCGGGCTGATGTCTCCTTCCTGATCCTGGATCACTAACTCTATCTTTCCCAGAGACTCCCGCACCTCCCTTGAGGGGTGTTTTATGAGATACGGTAATAGTATTTATGGATGTATAGTACTGTATGAACGGTCATACAGTAACAACTTACATTTTTCTTTTTTTTTTCACCTTACGTTCGGCTGTTCGGAACGTAACTAAAACATAAGTCGGGGAGCGTCTGGAAACAAATTGAGTGTTATATTTCTGTGGCAGTAAAATTAAAAGCATCAGTCCTGACTATGAACACTGGGAATGAAGGAAAGGTTCATTAATCCGTTCATTTTCTGTAACCACTTAATCCTAATTAGGGTGAGGCTGGCGCCCATCCCAGCCAACTCTGGGCGAGACCCTGGACAGCTCGCCAGGCCATCGCAGGGCAGAAACATGCTGATGGCTTTGCAGCTACTCTTGTCGAAAGTCTGCAGCGGTTGTTTTACAGCCTCTCACCATAGACAGTGAGAGACATAGCCAGCCTTTGATAACCCAGTTAGTGCACTGGGGGGACAGTGACAACCCGTTGAGAGTGGGACTTGAACCCCCAACCTTAGGATCAGTGATCCAGCACCTTTGCCACCAGGCCACCACTGCCCTGAAGGAAAGGCTTTATTACATATCAAAGAACAGCAATGGGGTGTCTGGTAGCCTCAAGACTACTATGATGAACCGATGGCATTATGATCACCTGATCTGACCAAATATAGCCAGTTATTTTTTATTTGGTTTTGGTCATTGTTTTTGTTTCATCTGTGCATGGAAACAGAACCAAGAGCAACATTGGACATGTTTCTCATATTATTACCACTAGCGGCTCCACCCCTCCCTCTTCAGGTAATTTCAGATATTACACAACCCAGACATTGGCCATAAAATTTCATTCATTTATTTATTTTCTGAACCGCTTAATTCTAATTAGAATCGCAGAGAGGCTGGCACCCATCTCAGCTGACTCTGGGCGAGGGCACGGTACACCCCGGACAGCTCACCAGGCCATGACAGGACCAACACGCACAGAACTGTTCATATTCACAGCTAGGGATGATTTGGAACGACCTATTAACCTACAGTGCATGTTTGTGGACTGTGAGAGGAAACTGGAGTACCGGGAGGAAACCCAAGCAAGCACGGGGAGAACATGCAAACTCCACACAAACACCTGATGATGGAATCGAACTCAAGATCTTCTTGCAGTGAGGCGAAGGTGCTAACTACGATGCCATCATGCCACCGCAAAGAAATATAACAATTTTTTTTTTTTTCCATTTTCTGGACTTGGTGTTTGTATTTGAAGGGTGAAGCAGACTCCACATGTAGAATTCGGATCTTTAGTAGTGTTTGCTTTGTACAAATTTAATTTTTGGGAAGGAAAACAGTCAGATTGTTGATGAGCCTCATGGACAAAAGTAAGTGTCCTGTACTTGTGCAAATAATCAAACATTATAACTTCTAGAATGAGTTTCCTGGTCCCTTGGTTTTTCTAAAATATTAATTAATTATTTTTAAAAATCAACAAAACTTGAGAAATGGTATCTTTTATAGATTTTACGATAAAGCTTCAGGGTCAGAGTGGTGCAGTGGACGCTCTTTTAATGGTCAGGTGGGGCATCTGGTTCTTTCACGGTCCCACAGAGTTGTGATGTGGAAATGAAATTTCAAAAGACTTTTAAAAGCTTATACTCATTAGCAGCAATATTCGATTATTATTATTATTATTATTATTATTATTATTATTATTATTATTATTATTATTATTATTATTGGGGGCAGTGGTGGTCTAGTGGTATAGGGCGCTGGATCACTGATCCAAAGGTTGGGGGTACGAGTCCCACTCTCCACAAGGTTGTCACTGTCCTCCCCAGTGCAGCTAACTGGGTTATCAAAGGCCGGCCATGTCTCTCACTGTCTATGGTGTGAGGCATGTAAAAGAACCATTGCTGACTTTCGACAAGAGTCGAAAGCCGTCAGCGTGTTTCCGCCCTGCGATGGCCTGGCGAGCTGTCCAGGGTGTACTCTGCCCTCGCCCGAAGTTGGCTGGGATGGTCACCAGCCTCCCCGCAACCCTAATTAGGCTTAAGCGGTTACAGAAAATGAACTGAACTGAATTATAATAATAATAATTATTATTATTATTTATTCAACTTTTTGTTGCTCGGATTGTTTCCCTTGCAGTCGCTCTTGAATGTACATTTCTAAAAGTCTTAAATTCCTGGTTTGCCTTCATAAAGAATTCAGTCTAATTACCATTATTATTGTAATAATTGAGCTATATTTGCATATGTAAATATGCTGCATTGTGCAATGACAAGTACCCAGTATATGGACTTTATATTTGAAAATGTCAAAGATGTTGAATGTAAAACTATTTAAAAGACATGCACAAATGTGATTTTAGGATATATTTTAATTTTCAGTTCTAAATACAATGAATAAAGCAATAACATCCATCACCAAATTGGTAAGTTACTAAAAAGTAATAACAATGATTAATTATTCTTATTTTTTTATTCAGATTAACCTGGATTTTACACTTAGGCCACAATGTCCACGGACTTGTGAGAGTGTGGTAGGGTCGTGGGATCGAATTCTGATGTTCTTGAAGGAACTTGATGGAATCTTAATGATCTTAATAATCTTGAGGGAACTTTGTGTAAGCATGATAATACTGAAGGAACTAGGAATGGTGATTTAGAGGGAACTCGATGAAATCGTTGTGATCTTGAGAAAACTTGATGAAATCTTGATGATCTTTAATGAACTTGATGGAATCTTGATGATCTTTTCAGAGCTTTGTGGAACCTTGATTATATTCAGGGAAGTTGGTGAAATTGTAATCATCTTTCGTAAACTTGGTGGAATCGTGATGATCTGGAGGGAACTTTATCGAGTCGTGATGATCTTGAGGGAACCTGGTGGATTTGCGTTGATCTTGAGGGAATTTTATTGAGTCGTGATGATCTTGAGGGAACCTGGTGGATTTGTGATGATCTTGAGGGAACTTTATTGAGTCGTGATGATTTTGAGGGAACCTTGTGGAATCGTGATGATCAGGTCTGGTGCGACTATTATGATTAATTATAATTTGACGCCTTCCACGATAGGGCGTGGGAATTGAAGATTCCTTCAAGTTTCATCACTTCGATGCATTCTGCCTCCTTTGTATACTGCGATCATGCTCCAAGTGCGGCCAAAAATAGCTGAGCTCCACCTTATTTTTGAATCGAGGAGATTGTGGACATCAAGGCCCCAGTGTAAACTCAGGTTAAATAAAACCTATGTAATTGCTGATAGCGTGAAGTTTCCTGATGTAATATTTAAAGTTCTACATAAATAAGAACAAAAATTAAAATTATAGGTTCAATAGAAAATAAATCACAGATGTTCTCCAGATGCTGAGGTACATACTGTTTTGTGTCCAGTTGCATTGCATCATAATTATCATTCAGGATGTTACTGGAACAGCATCATGTTTTATATAAATCTGAAACAAGAGGTTGGTTGTAGTCCCACTATTTAAACTTAAAAAGATATAAAATATCCATTTAAATTAATTGAAGAATGCAGGTAGTTTTATTTTTTATTCTTCTTGTTTAACATCTCATCGGGTTGAGCTTCACCTCAGATTGCAACTTCCTGTGGTTTCTGCAGGGAACAAAACAATTTAATGGACTGAACGCTGTGCAGTAAGGAGTCATTCAACATTTTCAACATTTTCCCAGGCGTACAAAACGTACACTAGGGGGGAGGGGGTAAGATGTCTGTGTACGCTTTTTAATATTATAAAAATGTCGATCAACAATAATACATGCGCTCATGATTTTTTTTTTTTTTTTTTTTTTTTTTGCGTGTACGTTTGAAACTCTCAATGCGTGATTCGCCAACCACCTGCAGTGTTGCATATCTGCAAAGTCTGCAATGAATACTACCCAACCTGGTATCAGCTGCTGAAACATTAGAAGGCAGCTGATCACAAACTGAAGTGTGGTCGTCCAAAAGTCAATGACCAATAAAAAATGCAGACATTTTGCGTTATATTTTAATATAAAATAATATTATTAAAAACAAATGTCTTAATATTAATGTTAAAGCAGATGTCATTGAAAAGAATTCTTTAAAAGTATAATTTTTATTGATTTCTTTATTATTTGACTGGTGATTAAAAGAGGTATTGATCAAGGAAATACATTGATTTATTTTATAAAAGAGGTTTGACCATTGTTTTGTTTAATATCTTATTAAAAAATTCTGCCGAGAGATCATCAACATTCATTTGTACACTTTCTCTCGGGGTCCCCAAAAAAGAGTACTCTCTGTGGGAAAATGTTGAACCACCCCTAACCAACAAAATATGCATTAATAAATATTACTGTTCATAATCCAATAACGAGCATATCTATTAACAGTCGGGCAGAGGGAGGGGCTTGAGAAAATATTCTTGATCTTACCCCTTTTATCCATTTCATCACTTCCTCCAGAGCTCTGTCATTCTTCTCGCATTTATATAATCCGTTATCCTCTTGGAACACGCAGTCAACTGCAATGGTTCTCTCTCGTTTTACACATCTCCTGCTTTCTGATATGAAAGCTTTCGGGTCATTTGTACAGTGAAGCATCACCAGGACAGCAGGTTTGGTTTCTGTGAAGTAGGAAAAGATCATCCGGAAGGAAAGTGTTTTGGTTTGTAGTTTTGAAGACTAGATCCTTAGTTAACACTGCTATATATACAGATGCTCCCCGACTTACGTTCATCCGTTTGACGTTTTTTCGTGTTTATATATATATTTTTTTTTTTACAAAAAAAAGTCAGTTTTTGAGTTTAGACATACCTACGTAGTAAGCTGATGTAATGACGTAATGATGCTGCTTCCATTGATTACAAACAACGGACTGAACGTGCCCCTCCTTCTTCCCAGTTCAATTTTATATTTATATATGTGTGTATATATATATATATATATATATATATATATATATCGTTTCATATATCTCAGGTATATAGTGTGTTATCCTTGTGTTAAGACGTCGTCTCTGTGATCTTTGTGTTTACAGTCTTTTGTGGACTTTTGTAACCCGAAGCAAATATGGTTGGTCAGAAGCGTAAGCCTACTAGCATGGGTGCAAGTCTCATACACAGAGATGAATTAACTATCTGCTCAGATCGGTGCAATCTACCATGCATACTCAGTTAAGCAAAGAGGGTCGTAAAATATGAAAACCCGAATCCAGGAAAGAGAGAACTCTCTGCTCTGCTGATGATTCACATCAGTGCAGGCTGAGTACTAAACGAGTTCAACGGCGCCCTTGCTCATTTGAAAGCCGGAAGTCCCATAACCCAAGCTTTGTTTCAAGCAAGTAAACTACTTTCAGCAAGTACACTACTTTCGGTATTGAGCGCCTCACATATTGTAAACGTTGATTGGCTGTTTTAAGCTTCATGTAAAGTGAGTCGGCTCAGCTTCATGTCATGTGATTCAGCTCAGCTTCATGGAATCAATTACAGGCAGAAAGATCGCATCATAGAGAATGTTAAAGGTTATGTTTGAGACTGTATTTGAGATTTGATGAGTGAATTTGATTAAAATTGATCAATTTGAAATTATTTTGCTTGAATTTATTTTTTTTTAATTAATGTTGATATTTTATATATTTGATATTATTTTACAATGTTATGTTTATAATAATTGATTTAGGGGTGTTTTATGAGATACGGTAAAGGTATTTATGGATGTATAGTACAGTATGAGTGTCATACGTCAAATGTCACTGTAACAACTTATGTTCACTTTCAACTTACGTTCGGCCATCCAGAACCAATTAAATACGTAAGTCGGGGAGCATCTGTACTACTGTATAAGATCTGGCTGGGTGTCGGAACACATGGTGCCGTAGGGGTTAGCACGTCCGTCTCAGAGAAAAGAGGTCCTGGGATCAAGTCACGGGCTCGTAAAGGGTATTTCAGAGTAAAGTTTGCATGTTCTTCCTGTGCTTACATGCGCGCCTCCATGTCCTCTGGTTTCCTCCAACAGTCCAAAGACATGCAAATTAGGCTTATTGGCTGATCCAAATTACCCTTGTGTGAACGTGAATAGTTGTGTGAGTTTGCGTCCTGCGATGGATTGGCGAGGCCTTTATTGTGTACCCCGTCTTCACCCCGGAAATGGTTGAGCTAAACACCAGCCAGCCACTTATTCTACCATGCAGTTTTTGGACTGTGGGAGGAAACTAGAGTACCCAGAGGAACCCATACAGGAACAGGGAGAACATGCAAAAATCCCACAGAAATACCCTCAGCAAGCCCAGGACTCAAGCCTTCTTGTTGTGAGTGGATGTGCTAGCCTCTATGCTACCGTGCTCCCATACTAATTGACCTTGATTTTAGGGGTAGCGTTACCTGATGTTTTATTTAGTCGATGCAGTGCTGCTTCAATATCAGTTACAACTTGGGAAACCACTGGGCAGAAAACCAGAATGAACCTGGAGTCCTCCTCTTTATCCACTTGCTTCAGTCTGGATTTCTTTTCATGGAGACGATTCAAAAATTCCTGACAGCAATCAGGAGTGTTTCCCATCCGGATGGTGATGTATGCTACACAGAATGAGTCAACGGTTTCAGCATCAGAAAGAAATGTAGTAAAGAATTCAATGTAATTTTTTACAAAAGCAAAATAATAAGAAAACACACACACACAAATATACATATATATATATATATATATATATATATATATATATATATATATATATATATATATATATATATATATATATATATATATATATATATATATATATATATATATATATATATATACATATATATATATATATATATATATATATATATATATATATATATATATATATATATACATATATATATATATATATATATAGTGGGGCTAGTGGTTAGGGTGCTGGGCTCATGATCAGGAGGTTGTGGGTTCGAATCCCAGTTAGACCCCCACTGTGCTAAGAACCCTGAGCAAGATGTTAACCACAAGTGCCTCTGTTCACCCAGCAGAATAAATGGGTACCAGTAAAAATATACTGGGAAAGTAACCTGTCATGGACTAGTGTCTCATCCAGGAAGTGTTGAACTTCACGCTATGGAAACTAGGGATAAGCACCGGCCTGATGAGCCACAAGGCTCGGGTGTTAAAAGCCCAACAGACTTTACCATATACTAGTACAGTATATATATATATATATATATATATATATATATATATATATATATATATATATATATTTTTTTTTTTTTTTTTTTTTTTTTATCTAATTTTTTTTCATAATTTAAATACCCGGTTGAAATTTTAGTAAAGCGAAGTCTTGTTTACGAGTAAGCGCAGTGCTTGGTAATATAATACTATGTTGAGTGGCAAAAATTAAATTGAAAAAGGTTTACTTCCCTCAACCCAAATTTGTCATGAAACCACATTGAAAATTATCTTCTCCATACTCGGTTTATATTAATCTTTGAAGTTTTGGATTTATAAAATATTGATTATCTCTTATAAGATAAGAGATTAATTGATATTTCATGATTTTTGGTTTTTTTTTTCCATTGACTAATTTCCCGCAGAAGATCATATTTGCTGCAATGGCCTGGTGAGCTGTCCAGGGTGTACTCTGCCCTTGCCCAGAGTCAGCTGAGATGGGCGCCAGCGTCCCCGCGACCCTAATTAGGATTATGCGGTTCAGAAAAGGAACAAATGAATGAAAGGTCACAGTTTATAGGTTAAATTTTTTCTTAATTTTCTTAATCACCTGCAGGTGAAGCTCAGTGTATTTAATGCTACAATATCCCAAACATTTATCCTTTTATTGATTATTTTCACCCCCAGTGCAGCTAACTGGGTTATCAAAGGCCGGCCATGTCTCTCACTGTCTATGGTGTGAGGCATGTAAAAGAATCATTGCTGACTTTCAACAAGAGTAGGCTGCAAAGCCGTCGGCGTGATTCCGCCCTGCGATGGCCTGGCGAACTGTCCAGGGTGTACTCTGCCCTCGCCCGGAGTTGGCTGGGATGGGCACCAGCCTCCCCGTGACCCGAATTAGGATGAAGCGTTACAGAAGATGAACTGAACTGATGATTATTTTCATTGCAGTTAAGTGAACCATGTTGTTTATTTATTTATTTATTTTTCAGTTAAAAACCTATCATCACTGAGTCCCAGAGGTTGCTTTACTCTGAAGTAAGAAGAATGGAAATGAGCCACATTGGTGCAACTGTAGTGAAGTTCCAAATTTTTTCAGAGATTGTTCAGAATCACTGATACGTGATGTAAACACCAAATATTTGGCGGATTTGAGCTTTGTGTGAACATTAAAAATTTTTCCAACAAAATTTTGTACATTTAAGTTTTATGTTCAGTAGAATATTACGAGAACATGAAACCTTTATTAAAATATTGGACAGTAATTAACAATTTGTTTTCGCTCCAGTTCATTACGATAAATTTACCTTTCTCTCGAGATCCATTGAAAAATGTAACTATTTTATTTTTGATCACAAGTGCCGATTCCTTCACCATTTTTGTTGTATCTTCTTGCTTCTTCTCAGTTTCTTCTTGACTTCTTTCCTTTATATATGTTTCTCCATGTTTCTCTCCTTCTCTATCACTACTCTTCCTCCCTTTTCTGCTCTGTTGTCTTGGTTCTTTGGTTTTCTCCTCATTTAGATTTTTCTCCTTTTCTGCTTTTATAGTCCTTTCTACTTGTCCATCATTCTCCTCCTTACTCATCCCTTCTTTTTGAAAAGTATTCTCTGTGTGTCCACTTTTCTTTTCTTCAGGTTCTCTCATGTTTTCTTCTTCCTCGAGTCTGTTCTCTGTCTGTTTCTCCTCTGTGCCTTCATGCTTCTTTTTTCTTTTCTGAGAAAGGGCAAGCATCTGCTTCACGCATGGCTGTTTGAGGCCATCATTGTGATTGTTTTGGCCTTTTTTCTCTTTCTCAGCTTCTGCCATCATTCCATCTGTTCGTTTATTCTTCTCATCTTGACTTTCATTCTTCTCAACCAGATCCATGGATCCATTCTGAAGATTTGCTTCAGGTTCTCGGGTTTTTTCCTCCTGCACACCTCCATCTTGGTCATTTGTTTTTTCATGCTTCAGACATGCCTCCTTAAAACTCTGAGCCTCTGAGCCTTGATCTGCGTTTTCCTCATCTGTGCTGAGACTCGTTAGTTGTTGGACATCTCGATTTTTATTATTTTGGTGTTCTCCTTGTAATTGAGAAATAAGGAACAGGAAAAATGCTTTTAGGTTGATGTTATTTCTTTTCACTCATTGATTTGCCCAACAGTTCAATCCTAAGAGTGTTAAATGGAGGCTGGAACCTATCTCATCTGAAGCTGCGTGAAGGCAGCAAGCATCTACTCATGACAGCCAATTAGACAAATGTGCATGTCTTTGGACTGTGGTATGATCCATAGTACTTGGGGGAAACCCACACAAGAACAACTTGCAAACATTGCTCAATAATGATGCCAGACCCTCCACCCAGAGCGGCACTGTGCCACCCAGAAGCATGAAGAGTTAAACGTTTATTTCCTCACTGGCATGATCCACTTGATTCTGTATGGGCTCAGGAACACTTCCAGAAATCACTGTCATGACTTGTGTGTTCCTTACTGCGAGAAGGTTCTGAATTAAAACTTTGTGGCAGGCAATGGCTTTTCTACATGTATGTTTATCTCCTACCCAAAATGGTTGTCCTGTGGGTTCTCTGGTTTCCTTCCACAGCCCAAAGACATGCACAATTAATTCTTCTTCTTCTTCTTCTTTTCCTTTTGGCTTTTCCCTTCAGGGGTCGCCACAGCAAATCATCCACCTCCATCTCACCCGATCCTCTGTATCTTCTACTTTTACTCCAACTACCCTCATGTCCTCCTTCACCACATCCATAAATCTTCTCTTTGGTCTTCCTCTAGACCTTCTGCCTGGTAGTTCCAACCTCAGCATCCTACTACCAATATACTCACTATCCCTCCTCTGTACATGTCCAAGCCTCTCTGACTTTGTCTCCAAAACCTCTAACATGTGCTGTCCCTCTGATAGACTCATTCCTGATCCTATCCATCCTCGTTACTCCCACAGAGAACCTCAACATTTTCATCTCTGCTACCTCCAGCTCAGCCTCCTGTCTTTTCCCCAGGGCCACTGTTTCTCAACCATACAACATCACTGGCCTCATCACCGTCTTGTACACTTTTCCTTTCATTCTTGCCGATACCTTCCTATCGCACATCACACCAGATACTTTTCTCCAACCATTCCAACCTGCCTGCACACGGCTCTTCACCTCTTTTCCACACTCTCCATTGCTCTGGATTGTTGAGCCTAAGTACTTAAAATCCTCAATAAAGAATCTCTGCTCCCTGTAACCTCACCATTCCTCTTGGGTCCTTGTCGTTCACCTACATGTATTCTGTTTTACTGAGGCTAACCTTCATTCCTCTCCTTTCCACAGCATACCTCCACCTCTCTAGATTTTCCTGCACTTGTTCTCTGCTCTCACTACAGATCACAATGTCATCTGCAAACATCATAGTCCATGGAGATTCTTGTCTAACCTCGTCTGTCAGCCTATTCATCACCATAGCAAACAAGAAGGGGCTCAGAGCTGACCCTTGATGCAGTCCCACCTCCACCTTGAACTCTTCTGTTACACCGACAGTACACCTCACCACTGTCTTACATCTCTCATACATGTCCTGCACCACTCTAACATACTTCATGCACTCTAACATACTTCATGCACAATTAATTGCCCACTAAAAATTTCTCAGTTTTGTGACTGGGTGCTCATGTCTGTGTTAATCCTGCAGTAGATTGATAGCCTGCCTCTTCCCAAAAGTCAGCTGGGATTGGCTCCAGCTTCCCCCATGACCCTGACATCTAGATTCTATAGATAATGATTTGTTGGCGCCAGTACAGTATATCTTTCCGAACAAAACAATTTCCAGACTTTGGGCGTTTTACTTACCGACCACCTTCTGGGTTGGTTGGCTTCTATGTGGCTTTAGTTTTATCTGGTCTTCAGTTTTAACATTGATTGCATCACTTTCGATTGCGTAGCCAAGTTTTCCTACTTCTTGAATTTTTACTTCATGTTCAGTGTCTTCTTCAAGGTCTTCCAGTGTAATAATATCCTGGTGGACAGACTGAGATTTCCAGTCATCCTCTCGTGAGATTTTGTACAGCAGTTTCCTCTCCAGTGTAGCAGCACATTGAGGGCTCAGCTTTACTGTTATGCTGTGTTCTGTGATACCTTCGATGACTGGACTCGCCGGCTTTGATGGAGGAACAAACACAATCGCATCACTGCATCCATTTTCATAAAGTAGAATGCAGGAACTTGGATAATCTGAAGATTGTGGTAAGCTTTGGACAATAAATTTAGTTGATTGACTCTTATTTGCAGTTATCAAGTTTTTGAAAACCATCAGATTCTTCTTCATGAACATGAGGTCCTCAGAGGTCCATTTATTTTTCTGAAAATCGTGATCAAGCGCACGTTGAATGTTGTTTCGCATTACAGAGGGCTTAAGATGTAGCTCTTGTTTGATCAGGAGGTGATCTGGATTCTGAAGGCAGGTAAAAGCATAAGCAACTAAATTCTCCACATTTAAGTCGAGTAGATATTTATCTACATCATCATCGACTTCTGCTCCAAGTCCATGGAGTTGCTTGAGCAGCACATTTATTTGGTTGGATTCTTTTTCTTTCACTTCAACCCACTGTTGAAGATCACAGGAATTAAAAGGAGATTTGTTGTGGGCTTCCAGGATTTCTTTCAGGGCATTTATATCTGTTTTACCTCCACGGATTTCTGGCAGGAGGGACCCCAGTTCCTGCAGGAAGTCTTTCTTGTACTCACAACAGAATTTCCTGAACTCCTCAACGTGATCATGAAACTTGTTGAATGATTTCGCCACTGCGTCTCGCAGCAGGTCACCACATTTCATCTCTGCGATGTTTAAAGCCTCGATTACAGACTCTACAGCTCGACTGAGATCTGTAGTGATGCTTCTCTGAAACCTGGATGCCCTTAAGTTCAATTTATCCAGAGGATAAAGCCACACTTTAACTGGAACTGCATGCTCTCCATTGTCTCCAAGCATGTTTGGAAGATCAGCATACACCTTCACCGCATCTTCAAAAGTTGTTGGATTTGAGAGCAACGTGAAATCTCCATAAAATGTACAGCTGAAATTGTTCACCACTGCCTCCTTGTTTTGATTTTTGTTTCGGTCACTTCCAGAAAGAAGGTTCTTCAGCTGATCAAGGGCAGTGTTTAATTCCCCCTGGATATTCTTTTTATCCTCAGACGAATTTACATCTCTATCAAACAGAAAGTAGGCATCTGCTCCATATAGCACTGCTGTAACCACATGAGTTGCGACTTCATGACCAGATACCTCAGAATGCACCATGTTTCCATGTGCCAGGTGATTTACAGTCAATTGCTCGAACCTGGTGGTTGTTCTGTAGTGCAGCGTCAACCTCCTTTGTCTGAATGACTTTTTATTGTCTTTGAAATATCTGGCTGCACCATTTACTGTGACAAGTTCTGCCAACAGACTCAGTTTCAGTTCATCATCAATTCTCAGGTTCTGTGCTTTTTCCTCGATAGAGTCTGAAGTTGTAACTGTAAATTCGGTGTTGACATGAGGACAATAATTTGTGTTCTTCTGGAGCTGCTCTCGATCCCAAAGCATGACTCCTATCAATGAGCACAAATATTATTATTATTATTATTATTATTATTATTAATAATAATAATAAATATTGGAATAAAGAATCAAATACACACACACACACACACACACATATATATATATATATATATATATATATATATATATATATATATATATACATATATATATATATATATATATATATATACATATATATATATATATATATATATACATATATATATATATATATATATATATACATATATATATATATATATATATATATATATATATATATATACATATATATATATATATATATATATATATATATATATATATATACATATATACATATATATACATATATATATATATATATATATATATATATATATATATATATATATATATATATATATATATAATGGAAATCTCCATTTTTTTTATTACAATAATTTTAATAAAGTTAGTGCCTAAGTCGCTTACTAACTTGATTCTAAATAAATTTGCTCATGATCCCATTTTGAGCTGAGATTTCATTTTTTTAACCACTTAATCCTAATTAGGGTCACAGGGAGGCTGGTGCCCATCTCAGCTGACTCAGAGCGAGGGCAGAGTTCACCCTAGATGGCTCATCAGGGTATCATAGGGCAGAAACACGCTGACGGTGATGCAGCTTCTGTTTCCGGAAGTCAGCAATGGTTCCTTTATATGAACCTCCACCACAGACAATGAGAGACATGGCCAGCCTTTGGTAACCCAGTTAGCTGCACTGGGGGGGACAGCAGTGATAACCCGGTGATAGTGGTGCTTGAACCCCCAACCTAGGGATCAGTAATTCAGCACCTGACCACCATACCTGATCATAATCCAATTTTACTCTCGTGTTCGTCTGCTTTCCTGTTGTCGCTTAATGTTGATTGTTTTACAGACTTTAAACTCAATTCGGTGCCATTGATTGATTGGAATGTCCTGCAAGTGAAACCAAGAGTCTTTGCTTATTGAAGTCTGTCAGTGTTAACGTTTTGCCTTCTTTTGGGGGAGGAGCATAGTTGCTTTGTTTTCGTAAATTTATTTTACTCTAATGTAAGCAAATTGTTCCTGATAACTCATTCATTATTAGTTTCTAGTCACTACAGAGATTTTTTCAAATGATGTGAAGGGCATTGATGTCACGTGAGAATCTGGTCTGTGTGAGCAAAGTGTTCTGTTTTTAGAATCTTTTTCTCATAGCTGTCACATGTTTGACTGATTTATGACGTGTTATGGACACATAGTAGCATCACATGAAACAGAGCTGAATCATCACAAGTTACCTGGTACTATTGCATCTTTCTTGCAGTCGTACAGCATTCCCAGATGAAATGGTCTCCCCAGAGCTGCGGTTTCTATTAAATCTTCTCCCAAAGACGCCATGTTCTAAACTTCTAAGAAATAAGACAAAATAACAACCATAAGATTGTTGAGTTGTTGTTGTTGTTGTTGTTTTGTCACGTTCACGTTTGGAACCCAGAGCTTTAGCTGTGGATTAACAGAAGAGAGATTCAGCCAACAGGTGATGATTCTCAACTCCCGCCATCTCATATATGGTCACTGTTGACCTTTGGATGTGAAGCATGAGCCTTACCTCCTGAACTTGTGAAGAATGTAGAAGCAGTAGAAATGGGGTTTCTGAGAAAAATACATCCGTGTCATATATGGATAGGGTGACCGGTGAGGACATTTGGTGAAACGCCAGAGTGAGAAGCAGAGCCGCTGTGAGTCATCATGGAAGGACAACTGCATTTCTCTGCTATGTCATCCGAGAAGAAGGACTCGCCCATGTCGCGTTGCAAAGTAATGTCAAAGAGAAGCGAGCGACACGGCAGCAACATTCAACGTTTTTGGACCAAATTAAAAAGTAACAAGGATAAAGTCTCCATGGCTATTTCCAGATGTGTTCACCATCATCCAGACTGGAGAGACATGACTCCACCAGCAGGAATCACACATGACCCTTGACAAAGCAAGCTTGTGTGTGTGTTTTGTTGTTCAGTGGCTGAAGAGGAAGAGGTGGAAGAACAACAGCAGGAAGACAAAGAGGAGGAGGAAGAAGAACTACGACTACTGGATGTTTCTCTGTGCATGGACTTGTTGGTGCTTTTATAGAATTACCACATCATGGGGACTTGTCTTCTTTCTGACACAAGTCGACATCAAGCAAATTATGTAATTGAAAGTTGAGGGTTCGAATAGGTCTGAAGCAAATGAACGGAGGTGCTGGGCTCATGGTCCCAGTTAGATCCCCATCATGTTAATAAAATACTGGGAAGGTAACCTGTGGTGGACTGGTGTCCCATTCAGGAAGAGGTGAAGTCCTCTCGCGTCACGCTACAGAAACCCGGAATAAGCACCGACCCGATGAGCCACCAGGCCCGGGTGTGTAAAAACCCAACAGACTTCACTAATGTAATATTTATCCTAATGTCATGGAAACCTGTGTGTGTGTGTGTGTGTGTGTGTGTGTGTGTGTGTGTGACAGAGACAGAGCGATAAAGCAAGAGAGAGAGAGAGAGAGAGAGAGAGCTTACTCAGATCATGTGTTTCTTTATCAAATAGTCCACCAGGGTGTCGTCTTCTTCTTTAGTTTATCTCACAGAAACAATTTTTAGTTTGAAGTTGGCCAGTCAGGTGTGTTACTGGGCTGGTTAAACTGGTTCCTTACTGAGACTGTGGCATTTTTAACTGGAAGAAATGTATTAAAAAAAATTAAAAATAGGAAAAAAAAAAAAATAAAAAAAAAAAAAAAACTAGAATAAAGAACACACACACACACACACACACACACACACACACACACACACACACACACACACATACATACGCACACATACATACACACACACACACACACACACACACACATACATACGCACACATTCTGGAATGACTTGTGACCCAAATGCAAAATTTCCAAATAAAGTTCCATTAGACTCATCGATGAATATCGATTAGTAAACAAAGTGTAGAGAACAAGCCGAGGTCACATATAAAATGTTCACACACACACACACACACACACACACACACACACACACACACACACACACACCATACTTACAGCGACTCTTGTGGATCTGCTGTTCAAACTGTAGAAAAGCACAATATCTGCTGCTTTGAGTCGAGTCTACGTCACCTTCCAGATCACAAGATATCATAACATTTCCTGACATGTACATGGCAGTGCAGCGCCCACTGTCAATAATGAGCACTTCGTCTTTAATGAGGTGGAATTCTGTCAAAAAGAAAATAACAAACTCACAGGAAGAAACCAGAGTACCCCGAGGAAACCTCCGGAAATGCAGGGAGAGCAGGGAAACTCCACACATAAACAGCCCAGAACGGCAATCGAACCCAGGACCTGCTTGCTGTGAGGCAGGCGTGCTAACCATGGCGCCACCTCGCCTCATTTTATGAATTTTTACTTAGTTATTTATTTTTTTAAAAATTGGGGGATGGGGAAATTTATTTTGAAATCTCTTTGTGAGAGCTACTGCTCAGCACTCATCTATTTAAAAATGTAAATTACACGAATACTAGAAATTATAAAGGAGGGACCTGAGGAGCACTGTCACTCACTGCAATCACGAGCCAATCATGGGCATCTGTGAGCTCATTTGTATGAAGGGGCGGATAGCGCTTTCCCTCCGAGTGTGTTTGACCCGCCCCCAAATGCACATGAAGAACAGATTGAAAAGATGCAGGTGGCGAGCATTGTATGTCACAGAGGGGGCGTGTGCATGTCTTCGCCCCTCCCTAGTCGGGCATGGTCATGTGACAGGGAAGGTAATACCTGATGGGTGGGACTTGGATACGAATAAATTAGGGAGAAAATGGGGGGGGAATAAAAAAGGAACAAAGGAGGATTGGGAGTCATTTTTATTCACACAGACCAACCATCTTATTACTAATTCTAATTTTAAGAATTTAATTGCTAATGAATATATATTCGTTCATTCATCCGTTCATTTTCCATTTTCTGAACCGCTTAATCTTCCTTAGGCTCGCAGGGAGGCTGGTGCTCATCTCAACAGACTCGGGGTGGGATACACCCTGGACAGCTCGCCAGGCCATCACAGAGCAATATATATATGTATATATATATATATATATATATATTTATATATATATATATATATATATTTTTTTATATATTTTATATATATATATATATATTTACTTATATATATAATATATTTTTATTTATATATTTTATTTATTTATATATATATACATGTATATCATAGACTTTATTTATGACTGTGGAATTCCAGTCCATATCTCAAAATCTGTCTGACTGTTATCACAGTACACGTGGTTTCCCCGTGCAGGAAGCCACCTGGTTGCATGTGATCGATCTTGTCAGCTCAGACATCTTCGGTTCACCATCATTCAGTCGAGTTTCTCAAACATCGGATCCGGTGTTTGAGAACCTCGACTAGACTGGGTGTAGTATATATTTCTTGTAGTGCAGAATTTGTCAGCTGTTCACAACAGTCGGATCAAAGGGATGAGAACTGCATGATCAGGGACGTCATCCACCCTGAGAAATGTGTGTCATTGTGATCCACGAACAGTCGTGTAATGTTGAACATATTATTTCTCCTAATAACAATTATAAGAATACTACAGAGTAATGGTGCAATCTGATTGGTCTGCTATCTTGGAATTTAAAAACATTATTCTGAGTGGATAATGCTTAACTCAAAACGCTGGAGGCTTACAGTTTGTGATCATCATCACAGTTCAAAATGGAAAATTAACCGTACGATTCCATACTTTTATTTTTTGTTTGTTTTTCTTCTGTTCCTGTGTAGTATGTACTAAACACTGTTATCAGGCATTGTGTAGTAAGCACTAAAGTTGAGTACATCAGTCGCTCGTAGCTACTCAAATATTCAACTTGACTTGAAGCTCAGAGCTCATCTAACCTGCCTTTGTCATGATTAAAATATGTAAATATAAACCTCATTCATTCATTTTCTGAACAGTTTAGTCCTATTTAGCTTGGTGGGGAGACTGGCACCCATTTTTACCTGAATCTAGGCGTGGTGGAGTACACCCTGGACAGCTCGCCAGGTCATCACAGGGTTAAAAACATGCAGATGGCTATGCATCTCCTCTTGTGAAAAGTCAGCAATGGTTCTTTTACATGAACCTCCCACCACAGACAGTGAGAGACATGGACAGCCTTTAATAACCTACTTAGCTGCACTGGTGGGGCAGCAGTGACAACCCAGTGAGCAAGGGGCTTGAATCCCCGACTTTGATTCCAGCCATGGAATCAGTAACTCACCACCAGGCCACTACTGCCCCTACAAAAATCATGCTTAAGTCAACCTTTCTATTCGTAGAATTCTTCAAAAGAGTTAAACAGACACCATTACACTGTGTGTTTTTGTTGGGGTGTTTCTTGTTTGTTTGTTTGTTTGGTGTTTTTTTTTTCTTACATATTAGCTTTTACATATTGGTTATTATTGAGGTTAAGCGATGAAACTTTAATGATATACAGTAGTAATAATGGAGCATATATTTGCAACTGGGGAAGTGGTAAACAGTAGCAGGGTGCTGGATCACTGATCCCAAGGTTGGATGTTCAAACACCACTCTCAACAGGTTGTCACTGTCCTCCCAGTCCACAGCCGGGCGTGTCTCTCACTGTTTATGGTGAGAGGTTCATGTCAAAAAACTATTGCTGACTTTCCTAAAGAGGACCTACATAGCCATGAGCATGTTTCTGGTCTGTGAGCCATCCAGGGTGTACTCTGCCCTTGCCCAGAGTAGGCTGGGATGGGCGCCAGCCTCCCCAGGACCCTAATTAGGATTAAGCGGTTCACAAAATGAATGAATGAATAAATATCTGCAACTGCATGCTCTATTATTATTATTATTATTATTATTATTATTATTATTGTTGTTGTTGTTGTTGTTGTTGTTTCTGTTGATGTTGTCATTATTATTATAATTGTGCATGTTCTTGTACCCGTAATGAAAAGTATAGCAGAAGAAGCATAAATTATCCACATTTTAATCTAAAAATCTGAAGAGTTCAGTTCCTGATTTTTGAACATTAATCAATAACATAATACCATCATCAAAATATTGCATTATTTTAAAAAAATGTTTGTTTGTTTTTTAATTTGTATTTAACACGCAAGGTATTAGATATTCAACAGAAAAAAAAAATGCAAATACATATTTTTTATTTTAAAAACTTCACATCTGAGATCTTGTCGTGAGATGTGAGATGCAGTTTGAGGAAAGAAAATCATTTTGAAACTTGAGTCGCTCTGTTTTGTGTTCGGCTGCATCACATCACTGTCACTGCTGAGTTTGTTTCAAACGAGATGTTGAATTTTTTTTCTGAAATCTTCAACCCTAAAAAAAAAAAATAAGGTCAGTTTAGAGGCCGGGCAGTTTTATAGACATATACATATATCCCACTGTGTGTAAAAAATAAATAAATAAAGAAAGAATGAAAGAAAAATGCTTTACCTCACTTTCCAGCTTTCCATGGTTTCTACAGGGAATAAAAACGTGTTGTATTAATGCTGTGAACTAATATAAAATATTAATAAAAACATTAATGTGCGTAAAAGAATAATTAGCATCTCTCGCCACTCAGGCAGAGGGAGGGGCTTGAGAAAATATTCCTGATCTTACTCCTTTGATCCATTTCGTCACTTCCTCCAGAGCTCTGTCATTCCTCTCGCATTTATATAATCCGTTATCCTCGTGGAACACGCAGTCAACTGCAATGGTGTTCTCTCTTTTTACATATTTCCTGCTTTCTGGTATGAAAGATTCCAGATCATTTGTACAGTGCAGCATCACCAGAACAGCAGGTGTGTGTTCTGTGAAGGAAAAGAATTTTTGTGTTTATATGAGGCTCGCTGTGAAATCCCGGGTGGGAGTGGCGGTATGAAGGGAGGCGGAGTTAGCCTGACGATGCTGTCAACCTGAAGTTGATATAGTGGTATTTCAACATGCTTTCATGGGCCCTCATTCCACACAGAACTTCACACTCGACACCATCGTGGAGGAAAGAGTTTGGGTTTGTAGCTTTTCGGATTAGAGCCTGAAGATTCTTTGTTCAAATTCTTTATATGCTACAGAGGTAGTGTAGATGTGTAATGTAGGAGCGGTAAGCAGGATTGAAGGTCCTGGGTTTGAGCCACAGGTTTGGCGAGATTGTATACATGTATGGGATTCTTCCAGGTACTCCGGTTTCCACCCACAGTCCAAAATCAGCTCATTAAAAGGCTGTTTCAAATTGCCCCTAGGTGTGAGTGTCACTGTAAATATTTGTGCGTGTGTGCATATACAGTGGTACCTCACCTTACGAAAGTCCCAACAAATTAAAAATCCAGGTTACAAAACGCATTTACCTAAAATTTCCGTCTCTGGATACGAAACAAAATTCACGTTACGAAAGCGCCATCTCAAAAATTCAAACAATGTGAAAGATGCTTTCGCATTGGCTATCTCCCAACATCCTGCCCCACTGGCCTCCCATTGGCTAGGTGGGATGACGCAGCTCCCTCCGTTTGTCTATTATGGAGCTGCATCTCCATAATACCCATGATGCTTTTCGTGTAAAGGACAGAGTTAATGTTGTTTCGTGAGTTTTTCGAGTGTGCTCATTGCAGCTTTATTTTTTTGGCTCAGGCTTTCAACCTTGCATAAACCTTTGTAAGATTATAACTCTACCATGAAGACATGGTCAACACACACGCACGCACACACACATACACGCGTGTGATTCCTGGTGCAAGTGCAAAGAAGAAGCGAGCATGGCATGTGGTTGAGTGATATCGCAAAGGAATATGGCCAAACCCGTCTACCATCGGTATGGTATTGAAGCAGAAGGAGGCCTTAAAAGGTTTACTTTTATTATTTTTAAAGGGTTTAGGGGGTAATATTGGAGGCCTTGGAATGAATCACACGTTTTACATGTAAAATGCGGTTCAATTTACGAAAAATCCACGTGATGAAACCACTTTTTGGAACGGATTACTTTCGTAAGATCAGGTACCACTGTATTGGCCCTTCTATGGATTAGCAAGCCTTCGCTGAGATAGGCTTCGGCATTGCTGCAGGTGTAGTAGGATTAAGTTATTCAGCAATGAATGAATAAGTGTTTATTATATAGCACCAATGCACCTGTATCTTTATGAGTGGAATTACCTGATTTTTTATTGAGTTGACGCAGCGCTGCTTCGATATCAGTCACCAATCGGGAAACCACAGGGCAGAAAACCAGAATGAACTGGCAGAGTTCTACTTTATCCACCTCCTTGAGCTTGTGTTTTTTTTTATGGAGATTTTGCTGAAATGTCTGATGGGAGCCTTGAGTGTTGCTCATCACAATGGTGAGGTAATTATGTTTTTTCCCCGCAAGACCTGAGTAAATAGTTTCAATTGGGGAAAAAAAAACAAATGAAGTAAATTAATAGCATTTTATTTAAAAATATATAAATAAATACATAAGTAATAATTTAAAAAAATAAGCACTGGGCTCCCAAGTGGCGCTTCGACAAGGTGTGCGACTATTAACCCGACGATTGCAAGTTCTAATCCGTGTTAATTCCACAGGCGTTCGTGATCAGGAGTCCATGGGAGCTAATTGGCTGAGATCATATAGAAGGGAGGGGCACATATGCACACATCCCTGTCACTTACAGCAATCGGCAACCAATCACGGCCGTCTGTGAGCTCATATGTACAAGAGGGCGGATAGCGCTCGCCCACCGAGTGTGTTCGACCCGCCCCCAAAGACGCATGCGCAGCAGTTCTAAAAGAGGTGGGTGGCTGGCATCACATGTCACAGAGGGGGCGTGTGCATGCTTTTGTCCCTCCCTGATTGGTGGTAGTTGTGTGAGCAGGAAGGAATACCTTCTGGGTGGGAATTGGATACAACCAAATTAGGGAGAAAATTGGAGGAGTGGAACAAAAAAACAACATTTTTTTAACCATCACTTAATTTTTTCAATTTTTATGAGTCTTGTATGCATTCATTCAGTTATTTTATGAAATGTTTAATCCTACTCAGATCACAGGAAGGCTGAGGGTCACATGAAGTGAGAGCTCACCACACTGTTACAGAACAAATGCATGCACGACCATTCACACCCACACCAAAGGGGAATTTCGAGGAGCCACTTAGCCTCATGTGCATGTCCTTGGACTCTCGGAGGAGACGAGAGCTCCAGGATTAAACTCATGCAAGTGCATGAAAATTCCTCATGGAGACACGGAAATGTCTTCGCTGAGCTCGGGACTCGAACCCAAAACGTTCTTTCTGTGAGGTGGATGTGATAACTATTAACACCACCACACCTCCCAAAATCTTCCCATACAAGTCTCGATTAGTGAGAACCAGTAAAGTACTACCTTTAAATTGGGGTTTGGGGATTTTAAGAAGGTTCTTTCCTTGTTTCTTGCCGTCTCCATCTTGACTATGTCTCTTCTGCTCTGGGTCTCCACCCATCAATCCTTTCTGAGTTGTATTCTCACTGCTCTGCTGACTTGGATCTTCGGTTTTCTCCTCCTCATTTTCGGTTTTCTCCTCGTTTTCATTTTTCTCCTTTTCCATCTCTTCTTTTTCTTCAGCCTTTTCCATCCCTTCTTTTTCTTTAGACTTTTCCACCTCTTCTTTTTCTTCAGCGTTTTCCTTCTCTTCTTTTTCTTTAGACTTTTCCACTTCTTCTTTTTCTTCAGCCTTTTCTTTCTCTTCTTTTTCTTTAGACTTTTCCACCTCTTCTTTTTCTTCAGCGTTTTCCTTCTCTTCTTTTTCTTTAGACTTTTCCACCTCTTCTTTTTCTTCAGCCTTTTCCATCTCTTCTTTTTCTTTAGACTTTTCCACCTCTTCTTTTTCTGCAGCCTTTTCCATCTCTTCTTTTTCTTTAGACTTTTCCACCTCTTCTTTTCTGCAGCCTTTTCCTTCTCTTCTTTTTCTTTAGACTTTTCCACTTCTTCTTTTTCTTCAGCCTTTTCTTTCTCTTCTTTTTCTTTAGACTTTTCCACCTCTTCTTTTTCTTCAGCCTTTTCTTTCTCTTCTTTTCTTTAGACTTTTCCACCTCTTCTTTTTCTGCAGCCTTTTCCTTCTCTTCTTTTCTTTAGACTTTTCCACCTCTTCTTTTTCTGCAGCCTTTTCCTTCTCTTCTTTTTCTTTAGACTTTTCCACCTCTTCTTTTCTTCAGCCTTTTCCATCTCTTCTTTTTCTTCAGCCTTTTCCATCTCTTTTTTCAGCCTTTTCCATCTCTTCTTTATTTACTTCACCCCTTTCTTCTGGCTCATCAGTTGTCTCTGTAGACTTTCCCTCTTTCTCCTGATTTTTCCCTCCATCCTGATTCGGTTCATTCGTTGTTTTACTCATCTGACACCCCTCCTTACCGCACTCTTTGAGCTCTTCTTTACCCTGGGCTTGGTTTCCATTGCAGTCCTTTTCAGTCTCTGCCATCTTTCCATCCGCTTTAGAATTTTCTTCAGGTATGTTGTTCTTCTCTTTAAAGTTATTAATCCTTCCGTTTTTATCTGTATCCGGTTTCTCTCCTTCCTGACGATCCTCAGTACATTGTTCACCTACCTTTCCTGTAGGTTCATTCATCTTTACCTTCTGAAGTAAGCGCTGTCCTGGAATCAGTTTAAAATTGTATAAAAGCTGTAAACACACATATATATTATATGAATATCACTCCAACACGGACATCCATATTCTGACATTATAAGCAGCATGATATCAACGATATGTCACATTGTTATTAAACATAGAAGTTGTATTTTTATTCACTATCATCTGATACATACAGTATGATGTCAGAATGTAACCCTCGGTGAAGCCTGGAGAGAGAGAATGTTGCGTTTCAACAAGCGCTCCAAACCCTGATGAAAACATTGCTGTTGATATTTTCTGAAAGTATTCCCAGGATTTTGCATGTTTTTAGCAGAAAAAGACGCTGAAAGCAGATACTTACCTGCCGTCTCGCAGTGACTCGCCTTTTGCCTTGACGGAATTATTTCATGTCTGTCCTGTTCCATCGCGTCACACAACATTCTTTCACTTTCTGTTTTTCACTCTTTCATCAGACAAGGAGTAGAAATAGATGCACAATAGTTTAGCATTCAGTGCTAGTTTATAGCTAACCGCTAAGGTTTCATCCAAATTTCAAACCTATAGTAGTCCAGGAGTTAATTGCATGCTGGGTAGTATACAGGTGGCACAGTGCCATAGTGTTTAGCATGACCGCCTCACAGCAAGAAGGTCCTGGGTTTGATTCCCAGTCTGGGGGTCTTCTGTGTGGAGTTTGCATGTTCTCCCTGAGCTTGTGTGGGTTTCCTCCAGGTGCCCCGGTTTCTTCCCACAGTCCAAAAACATGCACAGTTCGGTTAATTGGTCGTTTCAAATCTCCCCTCAGTGTGGGTGTGAGTACAAATGGTTGTGTGAGGTGTCGGCCCTGCAACGCTGTGCCGAGCCGTACCCCGCACTGCGTCGGCTGAGATGGGTGCCTGTCTCACCAAGACCCTACTTAGAATTAATTAGCTTAGGAAATGTATGTATAGAACCATTAAAGGTATAAATAATTATCTTTATCTTTATCATCTACGAGCATAAATATCTGTTTTCCACCTGAAACAAACAACAAGTAATGTAGTTTTTTGCACATAAACCTCACAGCAAGAAGGTCCTGGGTTCAAACCCCAGGCTCCATGAGGACATATCTGCCGAAGGTTTGTATGTTCTCCTCATGCTTGAGTAGGTTTCTTCCGGGTACCCAAGTTTCCGAGGTGAGTGTGAGTGAGTGCGTTAGCCCTGTGATGGTCTGCCAAGCTGTTCGGGGTCAACCACCTTCTTCACTCATGGTATTCCACCGAAAGAAGAATCTAGTAGACTTGAGCTCTTTTGCAAGCGAGAGACAGAATGAAAGTGGATAGATTTCTCAAATATAAAACTTTTTTGTTTATTTAATTTTCAATAATGAACATACAGAAATAAAACTCATGGTCTATATATTATTGGGAATCTTTCCAACCCTGTGCGCGTGATAAAAGTCCTTTCTCAGTGGCGCATGACCTTGTTATCTCTGGTATGTTTACATGGACACCTCATGCACATGATTGTTTCTCTGACACAAGGCCACAGTTTTTCTTTTATTTTCCTGTCATGATAAACTTGTTTTTATTGCTCCGTGGAGCTGATTTATATCTTAAAGGTGCCTCTGAAAACAAAAGCCTGTAATCCTGAGGTATAGATTACACCTTCAAAGCTGGAAATACACATTTTACAAAGATATAAATTGAGCATTTTTCTGTTGAAAGGGAAAATCCAATTAAACAGACACGATGTTCACTTATCACTGGGGTCAGTGGTGGCCTGGTAGTAAAAGTGCTGGATCACTGCTCCTGAGGTTGGGGGTTCGAGTCCCACTCTCCACAAGGTTATCACTGCCCCCACCCACCCCCCCAAGTGCAGCTAACTGGGTTATCAAAGGCGGGCCATGTCTCTCACTGTCTATGGTGAGAGGTTCATGTAAAAGAACCATCGCTGACTTTTGCAAAGAGTAGCTGCAAAACCGTCAGCGTGTTTTTGTGCCACGCTAAAGGGTTGTGTCAGGAAGGGCGTCCGACATAAAAACCTATGAACCAAATCAAACATGCAAAGCTGAAAAAAAAAGATGTTCAATTCTCAATTTTGATTGGTCCACGTGTCTTGTTAAAAATGGAGGATAGTGTTCGAAATTTTAAGGTTTTTTTTTCTTCTTGTTAAAAAAAAAAGACTCTTCATCCATATAATTTCATCCACTCATCATGAGGTTCTTGGAAGCTAAAGTTCATCTTGCTTGTCTCTGGGCAACATTCACACCCACTATAAGCAACTTAGATGAGCCAGGTGATCTCATGCGCACGATTTTGGATAGTAGGAGGGAATCGGAACACCCGGAGGAAACTCATGGTGTAAATTCTTTATTTAATGCAGAATAATAACAAAAGAGAATTGCGCTGGTATAGAATGGGAAAAAACTGTAGATGTGCTGTTATAGGAAGCTCATCAACTGCAGGTTAACACTGGTCCCAGCACACACACACACACACACACACACACACACACACACACACACACACACACACACAGTTTTACTCTTTACCTTTATATTATTACAATAAACCTCGCTCAGTGTCAGCGAGAGACAGAACTAGACAATGAAGAGAAATCCTTAAAATGTATTTATTAGATTTATTATACAGTCCATTACAGTATTAAAACAGTACATTTCATTCTTTTATTCATTTTTAGAACTGGTTAATCATGAGCACCCACCTCAGCCAACTCTGGGTGAGAACAGGGTACACCCTGGACACCTTGCCAGGCCCTTGCAGCAGTATATTAATGTTTTTTTTTTGTTTGTTTGTTTGTTTGTTTGGTTGGTTGGTTGGTTTTTTTAATAATTTAGTAATTTAGTAATTTTTTTTAAAACTGTGTCGTATTGATTTGGTCAGCATCTCTTCAAATAAGATGGAGAAGAATCAGGAAACCTTCAGGGTCGTGACAGTCTCAGGACTCTTCATTCTTGATTCCGTTTTTCTACACTCATTAAAATGCAGAGAAATACAGCAAAATGTCACAATTGACTTCATGAATCTTCACTTCATTTTCTCTTGTTAAATCTATTGCTCATTCAAATATTTGCACAGTTAATCATTCTGATTTTATTTGTATTTGTTGGAATCTTTATAGAAAGACAATGAGTGCTACAGTTCTCACCAGCACCATAACTTCCAGGTTCATAGAAATTAACCAAAATAATTCATATCTGATGAGACTCACAGAATTTGCCAATCCGGCCTTTTCTTTCAGGAATTTTTTTCATGAATCTGGAACAACAACAACAACAATAAAAAAACCAGACAAAGTAAATGCAGTAGGCCTTTGACTATTCGCAGTTTTGCACTCATGGTTTGAGAATTCGCGGACTGCCGAGCGACTGACATGTCACTCAAATTCAGCCAATGCCTGTCCTCCTTCCTGCTGATTGGTTGAGATGATGTAACGCCCCTTTTTCCTCATTCGCACGCAAGTTGTCAATGAGCCTCTTTTGTTTGTGTGTTTTAATTACCAGTTCAGCTCTATGATACCACTCAAACGCTGTACGTCTTCTCTGGCAAAGCGATAGAAAACGTTGGATGTCTCTTCTGAAGAAATAAGACTTTCTCCTGAAGAAACGACGGTTTCCTCTGAACTGTTGTATTAAAGTCTTTTGCGATTATTATTCCAGTACAGTATCAGTAGGCTGCAAAGCCGTCAGCGTGTTTCTGTCCCTTGCTAAAGGGTTCTCAATGAGGTTGGGATCTAAGGACAGAGATGGCCATGGGAAGAGCCTGATTCTGTGTCAGGTGAACCATTTCTGTGTTGATTTGTTTAGGGTCATTATCTTGCTGAAAGACCCAGTGATTGCCCATCTTCAGTTCAATTCAGTTTTATTTGTATCACACGTTTTACAATTGACACTGTCACTCAGCAGCTTTACATCGAAACTGTGAAAGTAAGAGCTTACAATGTACAAAGAATTTAAACATTTCCTATTACTCATACAGATCCCCAATGAGCATTGTCCACGGCGATGGTGACAGGGAAAAACTCCCTCAGTAGGTATGAGGAAGAAACCTTGAGAGGAACCAGATCCAAAAAGGAAACCCATCCTCATTTGGGTGAGACAATAAGGAAACAAACCAGATACGAGAAATTCTTTACCTTCCAAAGAATAGTCGAGTTGGTTATACAACTGCAAGTCCTAAATAATTGAGGGAAGGAGCCATGTCACCAGCAGTGAAAAGTCATATTCACAGTCTGTTAGTGCACATCTGGGTCCATCGAGGGCTTCAGCTTCCACTTTCAGGCAGAGGCCACCAAATTTTGGTTTAAAATGTCCTGGTATTTCAAAGCGTTGATGGCATGCACATAGCATCACCGATCCCCCCCCCCCCCCCCGCCCCCCCCTGCGCCCATGCTTTACAGTGGGCATGAGGTGCTTTTCTTCATAGTGCAGCGAACTGGGTTATCAAAGGCGGGCCATGTCTCTCACTGTCTATGGTGAGAGGCATGTAAAAGAACCATTGCTGACTTTCGTGAAGAGTAGCTGCAAAACCGTCGGCGTGTTTCTAACCCTTGCTAAAAGGGTTGTGTCAGGAAAGGCATCCGACGTAAAAACCTCTGCCAAATCAAACGTGTGAATCACTCGCTGTGGCGAATCCTGGAAAAGGGAAAAAGCCGAAAGGAAAATCATCATACTAAAAGTCGCATGTTCAAAAGGAAGTTGTATCAGTTGATGTGAGAAAGAAATCGCTTTCTTTGCATACTCATTCAGAATAGCAAGTCTGCCTTAACCATATTTAAAAAGATAAGACTTCCAAATTCTCCTGATAAATGTGAACACGAATATTTTCATTATCAGGTGATTTTTTTACATACATTTTTAAGTTGCAAGTAAATTCATCAGTTCATATTAGGCAAGGTAATAGCAATAATAACAATGTTCAGATATTAATCTAACCAATCAGATGTAGATTAGTGAACAACAGAATAAAATATAACTGGACACTTCTATAATTCATACATGAATACTATATTTGAACAAGCAGGTGCTTGCACATACTGGATAAAAGTAAGAATATCACACCATGTACATTAATCATATGCAAATTAGTTGCGTATTGCTGATGAAGAATCAAGATGATGTAACCTTTCGCGACTTTTCAAAAGATTAATGAAACTGCATAATTTTATGAAATTTTTGTTTGATTTTCACTATCACTTAAAATAATAACAACCCCCGATATATAATAAACATGTTTTAAATTTTTCAGTGATATAGTGATTTTGACAATTTAAATAATTTTGAAAACATATCACCTGATTCTTGGTTGAAAATAAAATAATTTGGATATTTTATATTAACATATTTAACAGAATTTAGATGAATAAAAATGTTACAACTTTAAAACTAGTTTTCCACAAAAGTAATAACATCACCAAAAATTATTAAATTGAATAAATATCTGCTCAAATTCTTTGTCTATAATAAAATGATAAGAAAGTGACTTACATGGGTCTTTTCCTGACCTCATTCTTGTCTAAGAAAGAAAACCATTGTGCATATCTTTGCACTTGGGGAGGAAACTGGAACACATCAAGAAAACCCACACAGGCAGAAGAAGAACATTCAAACTCCAAACAGTCCCTGGTGAACCAGCAGCTTATGAACTATGAACTGCTAGCAGTGAACCTACAACGTTAACCACTGCATGAGCACTACGGTACACATTGTACTCCAAACTAATAATAATAATTCAATTCATCATCATTTTCTGTAACCGCTTCATCCTAATGAGGGTTGCGGGGAGGCTGGTGCCCATCCCAGCCAACTCAGGGCGAGGGCAGAGTACACCCTGGACAGCTCGCCAGGCCATCGCAGGGCAGAAACACACTGACGGCTTTGCAGCCTACTCTTGTCGAAAGTCAGCAATGGTTCTTTTACATGCCTCACACCATAGACAGTGAGAGACATGGCCGGCCTTTGATAACCCAGTTGGCTGCACTGGGGGAATAATAATAATACTGCACAAATTATCAAAATATATCCACAGAGTCACCTTTAAAATGGGGGGGGGGGGGGTGGGGCACTGTGGGGGACTTTAGCTTAGTATGAAGCCACTTATACAGATTCACAAAAAACCTTGTGAGTTAAAACGGAGGAACAGTGGAATCCTTCTTACCTGTGAATTTATCCAGTCGGCAATTGTCTTCAGCGTCTTGTTGTTTTCAGAGCACGGCAGGAATTGCTCATTCTCACTTAGAAAACAGTCGACTTTGATGAGATTGTCTCTGCCTACAGTTTGGCTGCAGTGGTCTGAGTTATAACCTCCTACGATTTCACACTCGGTGTGAAGTACTATTAAAAGAGCTGGTTTATTGCCTGGGAATAAAGACAGATTTTTAATCAAGTTAAATATGACGCCAAAGACTTTTTTTTTACTTTTACATTACAAGGCTGAAGTGGATCAAATCTGACACAGAGCTCGTGTTTTGTCTGGTCTGATGTTGGACACCTGATTTGTTGCACCTCAACAAAGCCACATTGGAGAAGACGTACTGCTGTAACCTATCAGTGGAAGGATGTGGAGTCTGATAGTTTGGTTTGGGATTCCTGGCTAGTTCTGATAAATCAGAGAACTACAACACTGTCATATTGGATTTAAGTCATGCAGGGGATTGTGGGTAATGTATAACAGATGTGCATGCAGAGACAGCTGAAATGCCGAGTGTAACGAATATTGTGTGCCTGGATGCTTTAATGGCAATGTCAGGGATCGACGTTTGAGTTGACGGTTTTTTACGAAGGACACTAAGCTTAGTCAGTTTGTCTGTTAAAAACTTCTCGTTCACATTTTATCACATCAATCTGAATTTTTATGCTGGGATGGTAATCACCAAAAATGTCCTCATTAAATTTCAGTAAGAATTCATGGACTGGTGTCACAATAAATAAATAAATAAATAAATAGTTGTGGTGGCCTGATGGTAAGGTGCTGGATTACTGATCCCAAGGTTGGGGTTTCAAGCCCCAGTATCAGCAGGTCGTCACTGCTGACCCCCCAGTGCAGCTAATTGCTGACTTTCATAAAGTGGAGCTGCAAAGCTGTCAGTGTGTTTTTGTCCTGTGATGGCCTGGCGAGTCACCCACAGTGTACTCTGCCCTCGCTCAGAGTCTATTGACATGGGCACCAGCCTCCCCATGACCCTAAATAGAACTAACTAGTTGAGAAAAGAAATGAAAAATAGGAATTTCTATTTCTTATAATAGATAAATAATGGGCCGCTGAATGGCGCATTGACAAGGTACCTGACCATCAACCTGGATAGTCTATCACAGGTGTCTGTGAGTTCATGTGTACGAGGGGGATAGCGCTTTGCCTCTGAGTGCGTTAGAGCGCCCCCCCCCCCAAAAAATACGCATGCGCAACAGTTCAAAAAAGAGACTTGTGGCTAACATCGCCAGTCTTATCCAAACAAAATTTGTTCTGTATTTTCAGGATCAGAATCTTCGATGTTTGACCAAGTTTCATCCAGATCTGATCCAGACACATCTGACAGTGATTCAGACTAAACATTTGAAATCCAATGTGGTTGTATAACATGTCCGTATACTGAAACGGGGCCACAGTAAATCAGCACCTCTTTAAGTCCACTGTGATTGGTCTCAGCCTCCATTGTGATGATGATAGATAAGCTCTGTTGATAATGGATGGATAGATCTAACGCCCAGTGGTCACATATACTCCTTGTGTGTCAGCGTGTGGAGCAGAAGGATCAGTGAAACTGGCCGCAATGTAATAGGGAACCAGTCAGAATCTTTCTTCGGGGAATCAAACTGTACAAGGCTGACTCTGCTGATGAATGACATCCTGGTCCTTTTCTATCTATCTATCCATCTATCTATCTAGTGCCCGAGTCGTAGGACGACCATTGGCGACCCGCCATGAAGGATAACACCCTGGTTACCATCTTCATGGAGGTTTTCTTGGCAGGATTAGTGCAGTGGTTTGCCATTGTCTTCTGCACGATGCGAACCTACGGGCAATTTAGAATGGCAAATTAACCTACTGTGCATGTCTTTGGATTGTGGGAGGAAACTGGAGCACCGGAAGAAACCCATGCAAACCCAAGAGGAGTACATGCAAACTCCACACAGAAAAGCCCATGCTGAGAATCAAACCCAGGACATTTGCTGTGAGGCGGACATGCTAACCACTACGCCACCGTGCCGCCACCCTTTTCTATAAACTTTTTTTTTCCACTCTGTTCCGTACCTGATTGGTGTTGAAGATTATCTCGAGCTGTGCCGATGTCATTTACACCACAGAATTCCAGGTGGAAGTGACAGTGTTCTATGGAAGGCACTTGTTCCAGATCTGGAAGAACTTCTTGTAGTTTTGTTCTGACCTGGAGGTGAGCTTCTGTGATGCTTGTTCCAGTGACATATTTACAAAGAGGACGCTGTACCATCTGTTCATCTTCATAAACATCGAAAGAGAAAATTAATCAACCTTGAGGATTGCAGAAGCACCTTAAGCTTAAAGAAATTGATGTAAACACTGGCTATGTGTATTTATCTTGTAAAGGATCGAAGTGGATGACATTGAAATGTTTAAAAGTGAATATATTTCTGACAAGAAGAGCAAAAAAAATGATGGCCTACTTGGTCTTGGTCCATCATTAGAAGTGTCCTGTATAAAAACATAGAGAGAGATTGATTTTTAATCAATATTATCAAAGTCGCTTTCAAACCCAGTGAAACAGAATTAGTTCAATCTTCGAGATGTACGGTGCCTCAGAGTTCAGCACCATTCCCACACAGCATGAAGGTTCTTGGTTGAAGCCGCACAACTTCTATATGAAGTTCTGTATGCATGTTCCCCCTGGGCATGTGTGTGTTTCCTCTGGGTTCTCCAGTTTCCTCCCACAATCTTATAATGTGAGTGTGGATGACTGTTTGTGGCTGTCAGAGTCTTATCTGTGACGCCAGGAGCTTATCAGTCGAACGCAAAGATGCAGGAGACCAAGCACAATGAAACCGTGACTTTTATTTGAGCACAGGGGAAGCACAGGAGCTCAGAATTTGAGATCACCGGAGTAGTGAGGGGGGAAAAAACACGAGAAAATCAACATCACCGGGACTATATATTGACAAAGAAAACTGATCGAGCACAGAGCTGGTAACCAGGAGTCAGAGAGATTATGGGGGGAGACGGACTCGCATGAAGGGATCAATCTTCTGATGCTGGAGGGAAGCGAGCCACTCCTCTTTATAGTTGGTTGAGGGCTGAGTGAATTCAGGTGCGCTCTCTGGATTTTTCTTGCGGATAACAGTCATGTCCCTCACCAGCGCCTGCAGTGTATGGGGAGAAGAGAGTTAACCACCGCCAACCAGCACAGACCATAACACCCTCCCAAGGGGCGCCACCTGGCACCCGACCAGGCTCGTCCAGGAACTGATGATAGAACTCCGTCAACAAGTCTGGGTCCAGGATTAGACAACGAGGAATCCAGACCCATTCCTCGGGCCCATACCCCTCCCAGTCCACCAGGTACTGGAATTGGATGCGATTTACTGTGTATCCCAGATGTCCATCAAACAGTCGGGAAGGAGGTGGTAGGGGGGTTGGTAGGGTCGTGGAGGGAGCTTTCCACCACGGGCTTGATCAGGGAAACATGGAATACTGAGTGCACTTTGAGAGAGGCTGGGAGCTTGAGTCAGACGGAGCTGGGATTTATGGTCCACTTGATGGCATAGGGCCCGATGTACCTGGGAGACAATTTCTTTGAGTCAACTTGCAGGAGCAAGTCCCGGGAGGAGAGTCAAACTCATTGCGCAACAGTGTCGGGAGGTGCTGGGGTCTGGTGGCGATCGGCGATTGTCTGATTTCCGGTTGCTGTCCGTTCCAGGGTGGCACAGGCTTTTTTCCAGACCCGGCATGCTCTGCAGAAATGCGCCTGGACAGAGGAGACTGCCACAGGCTATAACCTATTGATCACCATGAAGGGGGGCATCCCGGTGGCGGCACAGACCAGGGAGTTGTGTGGGATTCGATCCATGGGAGGTGTGTGGCCCAGGAGGATGGAAGGCAGGAGGCGACACAGCGCAGAAAGGATCCGAGGCTCTGATTTGTTCGCTCTGCCTTCCCGTTAGATTGAGGGTGGTAGCCGGAGGTCAGACTACAGGGTGTTGCAGAACGCCTTCCAAACTCTAGATGCAAACTGGGGGCCCTGCTCTGAAACGACGTCCTGGGGAATTCCATGGAGGCAAAAACGTGTTAGACCAGGAGAGCAGCTGTTTCCATTGTCGAGGGGAGTTTGGGTAGGGCGACGAGGTTTACCGCCTTGGAGAAATGGTCCACTACTATCAGGATGACCGTGTTGCCCTCAGACATGGAGGTTATCCCATAACAAAGTCCACCGCAATGTGCGACCAGGGACGATGAGGAATGGGTAAGGGTTGCAGGAGGCCTATGGGTGCACGATGGGAAGACTTGCTTTGGGCACAGGTGGCACAAGCTCCAGCGAACTCCCTGGTGTTGGTTGTTATAGTTGGCCACCAGAAGCATTGTTGGAGTAGGAAGAGTTCGGTGGGCTCAGAGGTGGCAGGCCAATTTCGATGAGTGAGCCCACTGGAGCACTGAGGTTCTGGCCAGTGGGGGAACATATAGACTACCTTGGGAGCACCCGAAGGACTCTGGTTCCCCCTGCTGGGCGTCCTGAACTAGAGGTTCAACCTCCCATCGAGCGGCTCCAAGTACACAAGAGGTGGGCAGGATGATCTCCATGGGGGTGTCTTCCCCTGGGGAGAACTGCCTGGAGAGAGTGTCTGATTTAGTATTCCGGGAGCCAGGGTGGTACATGAGCGTAAAGTTGAATCTCCCAGGTAGAGGGACCATCGTGCCTGATGGGAGTTCAAGTAAGAAAGGTTCTTATGGTCTCACGTTGGGTCTCACAGAGGCGGGTAGGCGTGACTAGTTTGCTCTTCCCGGGATCTGTCCCTTTCTCTTAGCCGATTGTCCAGCCTTGTAGTCATGCTGCGAGTTCGTCCTTCAGCCTCTCATTGAAACCCCGCAGGAAGCCCCCCCCCCCCCCCCCGCCCGGAGCTTGGGGGTCGTTCCAGCCGCTTTCTATGGCAATGATCCGGAATCTGATCGCATACTCCGACACTAACTGCGAGCCTTGCTTGATTCACAGGAGCTGACTGCTCGCCTCCTCCCCTTTTGCCGGATGGTCGAAGACCCATACAGAACAAACTGGTCGAAGTGCGAGCATAACTCCGGGGAATGGGTCGCGACCACTAACGCCCAGGACGAGGCTTGCTCTATGAGTAGGCTCATAACGAAGGCGGTCTTGGCTTGGTCGGTAGTGTATTAGAGCGGCTGCTGGCTGAACACGAGCGAACACTGATGGAGGAACTGTGCACAGGAGCCGATCGTGCCCGAATACCTGATTGGCGTGGGGTTGAGCGACTCTGGCGCATGGGGAGTCGGGCTGGCGTTGCCGCCAGAGCGGAGAGTGAAGGGTGAGTGGGCGGGGTCCTGGCGGCGAGTTGGGTGGCGGTGGAGTCCAACCTTGCGCCAAGCTGCACCATGCTGGTGGTTATTTTTTAGAGGCTGTCCACAATTTGGTGCAGTGTGGAGTCATGTCGTCACAACAGGACTCCCAGGTGGGATAATGCCTGCCGGAGCTGGGCGGTCTCCGCTGGGTCCATGCTTCAGGTCAGAAGATTTTGTGACGCCGGGAGCTGATCAGTCGGACCCAAAGATGCAGGAGACAAAGCACGATGAAACAATGACTTTTATTTGAGCTCAGGAGAAGCACAGGAGTTCGGAAGTTGAGATCACCAAAGCGGTGAGGGGAAAAAAACACGAAAAATCAAAATCACTGGGAGTATATATCAACAAGGAAAACTGGTCGAGCACGGAGCTGGTAACCAGGAGTCAGAAAGATTACGGGGGAAACGGAATCGCATGAAGGGATCAATCTTCTGATGCTGAAGGGAAGCGCGCCACTCTTCTTTATGGTTCACTGATGGCTGAGTGAAATCAGGTGCACTCTCTGGATTTCGCCTGCGGGTAACAGCCACGCCCCAAGCCAGCACCATCAGTGTATGGGGAGAAAGAGAAGAGAATTAACCGCCGCCAACCAGCACAGACCATAACATTATCATAAAACACCCCCACCTCACGCACACATGGAGTGAGCTATGATTGGCTCCAGCTTCTCCTGTCGCCCTGATGAGAAAGTGGGATGGATAATGGATGGATTGATGAATGATGTTCTGTGACTTTGAGTGTCCAGTTATAAATCGCCTTGTTTATATTTCCAATATATTGGGTTATTGTAAAGATCCACATCAATCTGGATTGTCATAAGTATTAAAAACCCCAGACAATTTTCCTAAAACTAGAAACCAATTAGCAGAATAAAACTCAGACTTTACCTCAACCAGCCACTTTATAACTGTATTTCTTGCATCATCATTGAAAGGGCAATTGAGTAATCCCTGATCTTTACAGAACAGAAAATGAACTGTGATGCTCCTCTCACTGATGACAGGGATGCTGACATGAGGCACATTGTATACAGGCTGATGGAGCACCACCTCAACAGCAGAGTTCTCAGCAGCTGTTAATGAAAAAAAACAATTAAAATGAGTTTTTACTTGGGCGGCATGATGGTATCGGGCACGGCACATCCGCCTTCCAACAAGGTCCTGGGTTCATGACCCAGAGCCTGCGATGTCCTGGAGAGCTGTCCAGGGTGGTCCCCACATTCCCCCAGAGTCAGCTGAGATAGGCCCCAGCCTCCCCACGACCCTAGTTATGATTAAGCAGTTTAGAAAATGAATGGATGATAACGAGAGGAGGAAATTCATGCTTTAATTAACAGAATTGTTTGAACATTCTCTTCTTTTCTCTCATCGTCCCTCATCACTCATGTCTTTATTTGTTGGAATAATGAAAGTTTTACCTGGTGATTTCTGATGCTTTTGCAGTTCAATGTTTGTTCTTGAAAAAACCAGAACAAAATCACAGTCCTCCACATTCTGCACCTTCTCCAGCCTTGATGCGTCTTGAAGTTTCTTCTCAAAGATAGAATCATATCTGAATGTGCTTTCACTTGGAAAAATGAAGTATTTTTGAAAAGGACAATTCACTTCCTGTTTCTCCGCATCCACTGAAAAAAAACCCAATAATAATCAATGGTAATGGGCGGAGTCACAGATTTTTATGCATAAAATTAATTGTATGTAGGGAGGGTCCACTCACACAAATTGGGGTCAAGGTGGCCAGAGCACAAAATTATGATTGCATTGTTATTACATTTAATAGAAAATAAGCTTAAACTTGTGACTCACCTGATCCATGTTTCCAAGATTCATTCTGTATAAAAGAAATTAAGTTCAAACATTTTTGTTTATATACCTTTTTCTTTTCACAGAAATGACAGAATAATCCGGAAGACCTCACCGCTGTATTTGTGTGAGTTTGTCTGAGTTTGCACTTGAGTCTCTCTGGATCGATCCAGTTTGCAACCTTGTCCAGTGCTTCTTTGTTTTTCGAACACGAGTGGAATCCACAATCTTCATGAAACAGACAGTCAACGGCGAGTGTATTCATCCTCGTTGTGGCTCTGCTGCTGTCTGGTACCACAGTCTCGGTATCAAACGTGTGATGAAGCACCAGCAGCGTACTACGTTTGTTACCTTTGAAGAGGCAAAGTTATGAAATGATTCCATGGCTTTAGACTTTCTGAAGGTCAATGTAGTAGTAGTTAGTTTGCTCAGAACCTTTCAGTCACCAGGACAGAACATCACACACTGCGGTGTTAAGTTTAACTTTGGATCACAATAAAACATGCAGAAATATATGCACCATATAATGCATTGGGTAACCTATTATTGTAACATCCCCCCACGTCTTTACCCCAATTTTGGTAATATGAGTCTATTCCACCCTTCATATGCGGCCACCACCAACAAGTAATCACAAGCAATGCTTCCACCTATCTCTTCGCAAACTGCTGCACATGTACATTTAGAAGCAGCCAAACATGAACTCATAGACACCCGTGGATGGGCTGGTGATCCCTGTGATTGACTCGCATGCAAACGATCATTCATGCTCATATTCACACCTTGGGGCAATCTGGAACAGGCAATTATCCTCATATAATGAGGATATATTTGGACTGGAGGAGTAAAACTCTAGTCTCTGGAGGAAGCACGAAGAGAACATGCAAACTCCACACAGGAACTTGTTCTTGTCGAGCTCGGGGTTCAAACCCAGGACTTTGTTGCTGTGAGGCAGATGTACTTTCCATGACACTACTGTGCCACTCTTACTGACCACACCCGACTGTAAGTTTTGTTCGCAAATTGGTCACAGTTAGACAGAAACAAAGATCATAAAGCCACAACCAGAGCTTCATAATGTATTTGAATGTAATATAATATCTGCAGTTGGCTGGCGAGCTGTCCAGTGTATACTCTGCCCTCGCCCAGAGTTGGCTGAGATGGGCGCCAGCCTCCCTGCAACCTTAATTAGGATTAATCATTTCAGAAAATTAATACAGAATGCCCCCGTTACTTGCAGGGGTTATGTTCCTGCCCAATCTGCGGATCCCGGAAATCCCCAAATTATTGATGCAGTTTGAAAACCCTATATATGATATCACATCAGCTGAAATATGTTTTTAAAAACACATTCTATAGACAGTCTTGCTCAATAATACAGTAATAATGTAGTCATGATTAATAAAAACTTTATAATTTTGTACTGTGATAATATTTATGAATAAATAAAGCGCTTAGACTCCATACCAAAAGCTAGAAAAGATGCAGGGCATTTGAGTGACATCATAGGACTTAAATAATCATTAAAAATACACTAAAAAACCTTGAATTTACAATTCAAGTAATCATGTTGATAACATGTGCGTGAAGAAGAAAAAAAAGGTGTACACATCATCGGCAACCAATCAGCAGGAGGGAGAAACAAAAGCTCTTAGCCATTGGCTCAATTTGAATCATGTGCCAGTAATGTCATGATGATGCACATGTATAATCCAAGGGTCACTACTACCAAACTCTATTGCAGCCGCTTGCTGTTGTATGGAAACACATCCGAACAACTACCGCTTAAAGGCTGCCTTAAGTCGTAAATTATCGACATGCCAGGTGCGCATTGTGCCGCAGTGAACTGTGGGAACGGCATGTATCATCTCGAGTGTTGGAAAAAGATAGTTTGCAGTATACATGCCTGCAAATTTTGGACCAACGCATGTACACGTCTGCCGCCGTTCACGCCGTTTACCTTCTCCACCGAGCTAAGTTTATAATTAAAGTGTTCTTTATTCGAATTCATAGATCCTACAGACGACTATATTACCTTTTATTTACCTGTTAATTTCCCATAAAAATCAGCGATGCCAAATTATATATATAAATTATATGTAAATTTAAAATAGGTAAATTAACAAGAGCTGTTAGCTCTTTATTTTCAAGAGGTAAATAACAAGAGCTGTCAGATCATTGGGTGCAGCTGTAAAACTTGTATTTAATTTCTTTGTAGTCATTACGAAGTCGCGCTAGTCGGAATGCCTGGTCCTTCATTATCAAAAAATCCTCTATGTCAGCGTACATACACGGCGGCCACTTTGATAAGGCGTCAATAAGGGTCGGAAATTGTCACGATTTCCTCATCCACTTCAAATGTCAACAAGCTGGAATAGTCACGTTGGACTTGTTTAGATTCCTCAGCCTTTGACAAAACTATCAGCAGTTTTTGTAATGTCGCTGCAGATGCAAGCGCAACAAGTTCATCTTTACGCTTGCGGGAACAACCGGGAAGACCCCTATGTATACAATACGCCCAAAGGTCGGGAACTTTCCATAAATTAAAAGCATCGATAGTGCAGTTCTCATCCACATCAAGGTTTACTTCCACCACGTTTGGTAGTTGAGATCCCATGATGGCGTGCGCGAGCCGAGATGCTAATTGTGTCTATTCAGTGCTTATCAAGCACTGCCCACCCACCACGGGGGTGCGCAGTGTGACACCAGCTGAACGCGTATGACCATGGGGAACATGCTTTTTTGCCATAGAATTAAGTGGGGTTTTTTGTTGTTGTTTTTTTTCAAGTTTTTATATTTTTATGTTAATGAAGATACTGTTGTAATCTGACCACATGATGTAATACAATGTAGAATGACGTAATGTGACATAGTAAAATTTAATATAATGTAATATAATAAAATATGATATCATATAATCCAATATTTGGGCAGTGGTGGTCTAGTGGATAGGGCGCAGGATTGCTGATCCTCAGGTTGGGGGTTCGAGTCCCCACGAGGTTGCCACTGCCCCCCCCCCCAGTGCACTAACAGGGTTATCAAAGGCGGGCCATGTCTCTCACTGTGACTATGGTGAGAGGTTCATGTAAAAGAACCATTGCTGACTTTTGTAAAGAGGAGCTGCAAAGCCCTCAGCGTGTTTCTGTCCCTTGCTAAAGGGTTGTGACAGGAACGGCATCCGACGTAAAATCCTATGTCAAATCAAATGTGTGAATCAGATGATTCGCTGTGGCGACTCCCGAGAAAGGGAAAAAGCCGAAAGGAAGAAAAATCATATAATCCAATATAATGTAATGTAATACAAATCATTAAAAGAGGTTATAGTCCTTAATTTCTCTAATTTATCGATAATTCTTTATTCTTTTGTTCTCAATTTATTTATTTATTATTTACTTACCTGTTTACTTACAATGATGTTTGTTTGAACTAATGAGAAGTTTACCTGGTCGAGTGCTCAGCATGTTCATTGCTGCTTGAATGTCAGTTCCAGCTCGTGAAACAACAGGGCACAAAACCAGAACGTGATCACACTCATCCTCCTTCTGCACCCTCCGAAGACCCGGTATCAGTTCTTCAAGTTTTCTTTCAATCTCAATATCACATCCTAATGTGTTTCCTGTTTTCAGAGTGACGTATTTCTGAGGAGGTTTCAAGAACCTAGCTGAAGAAATATGGAGGCAGAGGAACACAAAATGACTGATGCTCTTGTGCAAAGGTCGCCTTTATGATTTATTAGTTATTAATCAGCTGAACCAATCACAGTCGACACTGGTGAAGGTGTGGTTTCCTCTGAAAAGCTCACTTGTCCATCACAGTCAACACACACAACCATTCACACTCACACCTCGTGAAGGAAGTCGGAACAGCCCGTGAGCCTAACGTGCACATCATTGGACAGTCGGAGGAAACCGAAGAACCCAGAAGAAACACATGCAAGAAGATACCAACTCCACACAGAAACGCCCTAACCAATCCCAGGACTTGAACCCAGGACCTTCTGCCTGTGAGGCGGATGTGTTGACCATTTCGCTACAATGTCATCCACTTCAAATTAGGTCTCAGTCTACCATTCAGCATTCAGGTGTATTTCAAACACAAGATGGTGTTTCGGGTCATTATGGGGATGAGCACACAGAAAATGGTATCTCTCGAGACGACGTGTGCAGAAACCTGTTCCTGGTGACCAACCGTCCCAGGGACAGTCACTCCAACCCTAATTATGACCACCTAACCATCCAGTCATCTAATCGATAATGGGCCCGATTTAGATTAGAGTTTAAGCATGTTTTTTTTTTTCTTGATTTGATATATAAATGCTTTACACCTAACACATAAATCTCTTTAATAAATGAAATGCTGCACACTGCACTGTGATCTTTTTTTTTTCAAACATCATTCAGATGCAAAATTTTAAACTGTTGCCGAAATTGTGCCTACCAATCACATCACTGATAAATATCCAATCACATCACTGATAAATATCCAATCACATCACTGATAAATATCCAATCACATCACTGATAAATATCCAATCACATCACTGATAAATATCCAATCACATCTCTGATAAATATCCAATCACATCACTGATAAATATCCAATCACATCACTGATAAATATCCAATCACATCACTGATAAATATCCAATCACATCACTGATAAATATCCAATCACATTTCTGATAAATATCCAATCACATCACTGATAAATATCCAATCACATCACTGATAAATATCCAATCACATTTCTGATAAATATCCAATCACATCTCTGATAAATATCCAATCACATCACTGATAAATATCCAATCACATCACTGATAAATATCCAATCACATCTCTGATAAATATCCAATCACATCACTGATAAATATCCAATCACATCACTGATAAATATCCAATCACATCTCTGATAAATATCCAATCACATCACTGATAAATATCCAATCACATTTCTGATAAATATCCAATCACATCTCTGATAAATATCCAATCACATCACTGATAAATATCCAATCACATCACTGATAAATATCCAATCACATCTCTGATAAATATCCAATCACATCACTGATAAATATCCAATCACATCACTGATAAATATCCAATCACATCTCTGATAAATATCCAATCACATCTCTGATAAATATCCAATCACATCACTGATAAATATCCAATCACATCTCTGATAAATATCCAATCACATCACTGATAAATATCCAATCACATCACTGATAAATATCCAATCACATCACTGATAAATAAGAAGAGGTAGAAGAAGAAGAAAAAGAAGAAATAAAGGAGGATGAGGAAGAATGGCAATAATCCTGGACAAAATCCAGGCTGTTTAGAGACAATTATTAAATGTTTATCAAGGAAATTTCATTTCATTTTTTTTTTATTTCTACAATATGACATTTATTTTAATGAAAATTAATAAGTTTTAATCATAAATGTAATTTTCGCAGTAGTTTAATTGAAAACCTTTGATAACCATTCATTTTTCATGTCTTCTCACAAATCGTGAAAAGAATGATGACAGTTTTCTCAGTGATACGTGTTTTACTTGCGCCGTGACCGATGTTAGTTATTTGCGATGAGCATTAAAACTGTATCTTGTAATTTATAAACCACACAATCGAGGCCAGAATTTTGCACATAATTCTGAAATTTCAAATTTATTCCATCACTGATACTTAAAACATTCTATTTCCAATTACATCGACTTTATATACAATTAAACTTCACAACTAAATGTGCATCATCTACACCACAATCATGAAAACTTCAGTTTCTTGACATTACCAGCTGTGTATCCATCGCTCGGCAAAGAGGAACGGGGAGCACTTGGCACCTAAAAAAAGGAAAAAGAGACAGAATTATGTGCATCGGGTTGAGAAAGGGCACAGTCAGGGTGATTCCCAATCTAACCAGGTTCTGCCCCTGAAATAAACACTGTTCCAGATAAAGGCCTCTAAGGGATCAGGTGTCCTTCCTCTGCCTGTGGGCCATTCACAGCACATTTCTAGAGCAGGATAGAAGATGTGCTCCACAGATATGGATACAAAGATACGTCTGATATGAGATTCAGTCATAAAAATGGATTTAATGAGGACTCGTCCAGTATCTTGGAGTAAATTGTAATTAAATGGATGAAAAGTTAATCACCTACCTTCAGATTTATAAAGTCTATAATTTTATCCAGTGATTGATTATTTTGAAGACACTGTAGAAATCCGAGATCTTCATGGAACAGACAGTCCACTGTGAGTGTTTTCTCTCTCGTTACAGATCTGCTGCTGTTTGGTACAACACAGTCTGGATTAAAGGTGTGATATAGCACCACCAGAACTGCAGGTTTGGTTCCTCCTGAAAGCAGATGAGATATTTTTGAGGAATATAAAGTTATATGAAGAGACACTTCTTGTTCCAGTAAAAGAATCTTATTTTTATCTGGGAACAGCAGCTCTGCTTTGGGTCGGGCTGCACCACACCATGTCACCGTTTCCTTTTTCTCTCCATTATTTATTTCACATTTATTTCATACATATTTTATCACCTTCATTGTAAAGCCTTTTTAGTGCTGCTTCAATGTCAGTTCCAGCTCGCGACACAACAGGACAAAAAACCAGAAGGAAATCACAGTCGTCCACTTTATCCACTTCCTCCAGATCTGGTCTTTGCTGCTGAATATGATGTTGAACTTTCTCATGAGAGTTTAATGTTTTTCCACTGAGAAGGACAACAAATTTATTGCCCAAAGTTGTGTCCATTATTTTCCCTTCTGTAAAGAAAAGGGAGCGCATTTGTCATTATTGAGATTCTGTTTTTTAATTCCACAGACTGTAGGGTTTTTATTCAGTTTATTATGTCTCTGTCTTTGTTCGTTATGTGTTTTAATGTTGATCTGAAATAAATACAAGCTGCTGAATCACATTTCAGTTTAAAGTTATTAGTCCTACCATTTTCATTAGAGATGGATCGTTCCCAAAAATTCGGTTCGTTTCGGTTGTGCCTTTAAAACCGTGACCAGAAAACAAGGCTGCATTAAAAAACACTATAAACGGTTCTCCGCACTAACAGTTTTGATTGTAGAGTCTAGATTAAAAAAATAATAATTTATGTGTTTGACAAGTCCGAAACCTGCAACTCGAGTTGGCCCAAAATATATACATCGCATGCTTTTTTTATTAGTTGTTATAGACTGTATGTACCTTATCTAGACAATCGTCGATCTTTTCAAGCAAGTATTAAAAGTAATTTAATACTATTATATTAGCGTAGTAATGCTCCGTGTTTAAGTTACGATGTACATGCCACGACGTGTTAAGTACCAATATTATTTTAAATTTACTAACAAATATTTAGACCTACGTTGTGCTTTTGTAACTTCCGTAAACAAAACCGCATGATCAAAATATCGCTATTGCGCATGTGTGAATGGAAACTAATAATCGTAATATCGTTCTACTGAAACTTGATCTGAAATGGTTCGCTCATTTTCGACTATTTCTCAAAAAATGATGAGAAAACCATGGTGAATTGCACAGTTTGTAAGAAGTCTATAGTCGCAAATCACGGAAATACAAGTAATTTGAAGAGACACTTGGCTCCATGCCATAAAACTGAGTTTGCTGCGCTCGAAAAGGCCGAGTCAGAGAGAGAGATAGGTAGAAATCATCAGATGCTACACTGAAGAGAAAAAATGAAGATCTACAAATACCAGGTCCTTCTAAAGCAAGTGAGCAATCCCAGAGGCATTTCATCATCTTTGTTCCACACGATGATAAAAGGCAGACTGATGGAGATAAAGCACTCGCTGAAATGATTTGCATAGATATGCAGCCTGTTCGTGTAGTTGAAGATGCTGGCTTTAATCATTTTTGCAGCACCATTCAACCTAATTCCAAGATGCCAACAAGGCAAAAAGTTTGCATATAAATTAATAATCTCTATGACTCTACTCAGAAGCTGATAAAGACAAAGATGAACACTTGTGCGTCCCTTGCCATATCTGTTGATCATTGGACATCTATTGCAAATTGAAGCCGACATGGGAGTGACAGGGCATTTTCTTTCTGAAAATTTTAGTGTTGATGATTACTGTTTGAATGTGACCTTCATGCCAGAAAGTTTCCAGGGAGTTGAAAGCATGCATACAGAACTGGCTGCCAACCGACCAACCAGAAATTCCAGTGTCTGTTGTTACAGATAATGCTGCAAATATTAAAGCAGCACTTGGATTACTGCCAGAATATACAAGTTTGGGCTGCGTTGCTCATACTTTGCAGTTGGCGTTGAATGATCAGTGAAATCTTTTCTAGGTTTTACCAATATAGCTGCCAAAGCTGAGAGAATAGTGTCACACTTTCACCACAGTGCACAGGCCCAACACCGACTGTCTGAAATTCAAACATCCCTTGATGCTCCCAAACACAAGCTGAAGAATCAGTGTCCAACCCGCTGGAACTCACTCTACTACATGATAGAATGTCTTGTTGAACAAAAAGAACCATTAAGCACAATATTATCATCAGTTACAACAGTTGGTAACTTGTAAGCCTATCAATGGGAAACTGTCAAGTCATATGTTAAAGGACTTAAGCCATTTGAGGAGGTGACAGTCATGATCTCAGCTACCAGCTACGCCACTTTATCCATGGTTATACCACTTCTGAATGTGTTGTGTGAGCCAATGAAATCAGCAGACATGGGTGATTTTGGAAAGAAAGTTGCAGAAAATATTGAGAAGTTGGTCAGATTATCAACAAAATGAACTTTACAGCACTGCAACATACCTAGAGCCCAGGTTTGGGAAATATGTATTCACAGCTACTGTAATGCTGCACGAGTAACAAACAGTTCAGGAGCGAATTATCACAGCTATGGTTGGTGATAAGGAGTCTCGTGATGAAACCACAAAGAATGATGCTGAAAGCAATGAAACTGTATCAGATTCAGAATCAACAAAAAAAGAAAGTAATGTCTGGACAATTTTCAAGAAATTCGTGCAAGAAAACAAGAGTCGAGAAAATGAAAGTGCCAGACCAAGCATCCGCGAACAGATGAAATATGAAACAGAACTTTACTCTCGTGAGCAAATGCTGGACCCGTCTGAATGCCCATATCAGTGGTGGGCTGGGCAAAGAAAACTTCGTAAAGTTCCCAAATTTGGCGAAATTGGCTAGGATTTATTTTGGCTATTCCAGTCACATCAGTTCCAAGTGAGCGCATCTTTTCAAAGGCTGGGTTTATTATTCATCAACGACGAAGTAATTTAAAACCACAACATGCAGAGCATCTGATTTCTCTCAGCCATAATCTTCGTTCACAATGTCCCAGACAACTTTCATATTGGCGGGAGCTGTGTTTCTTTGGTGGTCGTAACTGGTGCAGGGGTTAAAATAATAGTTATGAGTACATTTATTGGACGGTTGTTGGTGATTTAAAGCTGAAATAAAAATGATTAAGAATCAAAATTAAAAATTAAATTTACATTTAATAGTAATCTACTAATCTTTTTAGTTTTTACATCAATTTCAAGGGTGATGGTAAATTTAAAACACATCTAGAAAATGGACTTGACAGAATTGACATTTTTGACAATGACAGTGAATTTAAGATTTTGTACATAAAGCTGTTTTGGCAATTTAATGTTAATAATTTTCTGTTAATTAATTTTCTAGTTTGTAGTTTATATGACTGAGCTTTCCACAAAATTTAATGTTGACTTATTAAGTATTTGAACACTACAGTTGTAACATTCAGCTGCCATATTCATTTAAAAATCTTCTGTATTTAGGCCCATTGTTTAATAGTGTGTATAACACTACTCGAGGTATTCAGTATTTTTTTGTAGTTTATGGCTGATATCTTGATAAGTGTTTGAAAAGATATAATCTTTCAAATGTAATGTTAATGCATAATGTCTACATTATTACAGTACTTGTTAAATTCAGTTTATTTGTTAAATTAAATTTAATAGCGTACAATAGATCTATTTTCATAATAAAAAATGCATAAACCATGTAACACTTGAATTCCCGTAATTCACGATTTTTTTTTTTTTTTTTTAATTTTCCAGACTAAATTTCAGTGGAACGAGTACTGTTGTGCAAATTTAAAAGTACTAAATATCGCTCACTGATGCTCCGACAACGCCAACATTTTACCAATAATTGATATCTAAAAGTTCTGTAGAGTTAGTGTGGATATTGTAACATTTTATTGGGAAAATGGAAACCGAACCCGAAACCGATCAACGATTTTGGAACCGAACATCTCTAGTTTTCATCAGTGTCCGGTTTCTCTCCTTCCTGACATTATTCACAAACCTTTCCTGTAGTTTCATCCATCCTTACCTTCTGAAGTAAGCACTGTTCTGGAATCAGTTTAAAATTGTATAAATGTTGTAAACACATATACAGTCGGCCCCCGACTTACGAAATTAATCCTTTATCGAAACACGGGAGTTTCGTCAATAGGGGTCGCATTTTACATTTTAAACGCCTGATTCATTCCAAGGCTCCCAAGACTAACCCATAAACCCTTTAAAAATGATAAAAGTACACCAATTTTGTATGAAATATGTGTTGAAAGTAAAAGAAAATAATTTATTAAACCATTTAAACATTTTATTAACACATTAAACCATTTTATTGACATATTTATTAATTGAACCATTATTAAACAATTTTTATTAACACACACACACACACACACACACACACACACACACACACACACCCTCTCTCTCTCTCTCTCTCTCTCTCTCTCTCTCTCTCTCTCTCTTCCTCTCTCTCACTCACACACACACACACACACACACACTCACACACACACACACACACACAATACAGTATGCATTAAATGTGTATTGTATACACATTAAATGTTTATTGTAGCGCTGCGGGCCATGCCCACAAGACATAGAATTCAAAGTGCATTCCCTGCTTGACAGATCGGGGGTCCAAACTCAACTTGATTCCTTGAGGGATCGGAATTCCAGATGAGCTCACATTCGGCACATTTATTAAACACGTCCTGAATTAAAACGGGGCAGGATATTGAGAGACAGCCAATGAAAGAGCAACTCGTGCATTGTGTGAAATTTTGATTGGCGTGTTTGAATTTTGAATGGTGCTTTTCGTAAGAGGAGGTTGTTTTCGTATCCCGGGGACGCACCAGTCAACTGAATGGAATCAGTGCACATGACTGCTCATGTCTCCAGCTCTGCCCGCGAGGTTCTGGAAGCCAAATCACAGTGGTGGAGTTTTGAGGAGCGATGCCGCATTAACTGAGTTGATCATATTGATCACAGTTTTGTCTTTTCCTTTCAGCTCTAGATTAAGGAGGTCATTCAACATGTTGGTCAGATCAGTTAAAAATGCCAAGTCCAGCAGCCACTGATGGTCATTTAGTTGGTTATAATCTGCATGTTTACCTTCACGGAAAAACTCCTTAATCTCCGCACTTCGAAAATGACATTGTGAAAAAGAAGTCCTCCTTCGACTCCGTGTGGTAGTGGTAGGTCTTCGGCATTTTACTTGGTCCAGCATTTCCACTCATTTTTCTTCACTTACACTTTCGTACTCGCTAGCTTGCGAGAGTTTTGCAGAACTCAGCGCAGTTGTATGCACATGCGCAGTGTCACGTGTGTCAGTGAAAGGTCAGGTCAGATGTCATTGTGAGTTTTTCTTCCATGTCCTTGGCTGTTTTCTTTCAATTCCATGCGATCTACCCACAATGCCTTTGCGAGCTCGACATAATGGGCACTCCTGTTCTAATGCAATGCCATCTGTATATGTGTGTATTTATATTTTATTTACATATTATGATTTTTTTTAATGTTTAATTGTTATTATAAGCATTTATAGCATTGAATATGTATTTATTGATATTATATACACATATACATGCACGTATATCCCCCAGTGCAGCTAACTGGGTTATCAAAGGCGGGCCATGTCTCTCACTGTCTATGGTGAGAGGCATGTAAAAGAACCATTGCTGACATTTGTAAAGAGTAGGCTGCAAAGCCGTCAGCGTGTTTCTGTCCCTTGCTAAAAGGGTTGTGACAGGAAGGGCATCCGACGTAAAAAAAAAAAAACCTCTGCCAAATCAAACGTGCGAATCAGATGATTCGCTGTGGCGACTCCCGAATAAAAGGGAAATAGCCGAAAGGAAGACAGACATACATGCACGTATATGCAGTCGGGGGGAATCCTACTTCACGGATATTGATGGTCGCGTGGGGATCTCAGTCCCAATTAACCGCGGAAAGTGAGGGATTCCTGTATTAATTGAATATCACTACAACACTGACATCCATATTCTGACATTATAAGCAGCATGATATCAACGATATGTCACATTGGTATTAAACATAGAATTTGTATTTTTATTCACTATCATCTGATACATACAGTATGATGTCAGAATTTAACCCTCAGTGAAGCATGGAGAGAGAGAATATTGGGTTTCAACAAACGCTCTAAACCTTCATGAAAACATTGCTGTTGATATTTTCTGAAAGTATTCCCAGGATTTTGCATGTTTTTAGCAAAAAAAGATGCTGAAAGCAGATACTTACCTGCCGTCTCGCAGTGACTCGCCTTTTGCCTTGACAGAATTATTTCATGTCTGTCCTGTTCCATCGCTTCATGCAACATTCTTTCACTTTCTGTTTAGCACTCTTTCATCTGACTTCTTCTTTTCTTTTCATTTTTTTCCATTCTCAAGAGTCGCCACAGCAAATCATCTGATTCACACATTTGACAAGGTGTGGAAATACAGTGGTATGAAAAAGTATCTGAACCTTTTGGAGTTTCTCACATTTCTGCATAAAATCACCATCAAATGTGATCTGATCTTTGTCAAAATCACACAGATGAAAAAACAGTGTCTGCTTTAACTAAAACCACCCAAACATTTATAGGTTTTCATATTTTAATGAGAATAGCATGTAAACAGTGACAGAAGGGGGAGGAATAAGTAACTGAACCATCACATTTAATATTTTATGCCCCACCCCCCTTGGCAGCAATAACTTCAACCAGACGCTGCAGATCAGTCTGGCACATCGATCAGGACTAATCTCGGCCCATTCTTCTTTACAAAACTGCTGGAGTTCAGTCAGCTTCCTGGGATGTCTGGCATGAATCTCTGTCTTGAGGTCATGCCACAGCATCTCAATGGGGTTCAAGTCTGGACTTTGACTTGGCCACTCCAGAACGTGTATTTTGTTGTTCTGAAACCATTCTGAAGTTGATTTACTTCTGTGTTTTGGATCATTGTCTTGTTGCAGCATCCATCCTCTTTTTAGCTTCAACCATCTGACAGACGGCCTCAGGTTTTCCTGCAAAACAGCCTGATGAACTTTTGAATTCATTTTTCCATTAATGATTTTTGATAATTAATGATTGCAAGTTGTCCAGGCCTCGAGGCAGCAAAACAGCCCCAAACCATGATGCACCCTCCACCATGATTCACGGTGGGGATGAGGTGTTGATGACCGTTGTGGACCTGGCTGGGCGCCCGGCACCCGCTTCCCTCAAGGGGCGGTCATGTCGGGTGTCCACGGGAGCACAGGTTCATGGGAGTGTTAAGGTCGACCCATGTCCTCAAATCTCCGACCCCGAAGTCATTCTGGTTCTGCATCTATACCGGTAAAGAGGGTACGAAGTTCGGGGTGTGAACTTTGTTCACTACCTCCTATCCGCCGTCAGCACTTAACAGTACCAGAGGCCCAGCCTACGGCGACATCGAAGATTACTGACTCTGGTTGGCGTGGTGTCCCCACTGAACCTACGGTCAAGGTCCAGGTTTCGCACGGCCTCTGATCTGCAAACAACTGGCCCTTCACCCCTTTGATCATTCACCGGAGCATCTGGCTCACTCAACTCCATGCTCAACTGATCGTTCACCTGCTCATCATCCATCGACTTCGTTCCAGGCTGGATTCAATGAGGAGGCGGCGGGGTGCTATTTGGACAATCACACTTCCATGTCGCAGTTCCTCGATACGGACGTTCCTTCATCTTCTTCATGGCGTCGAGTGAGGGACTTGGTGTACGCGACTCTTCCTGTGGCCAAATGTCCCTCTCCTCTGCCGGCAGAGGTGCCGACATGTTCGCTTGTCCATAGGTCATTAGTTACCCCAGACGAGCACGTTCAACGTATCTCGCTCCCTCACCTGCCTGACTTACGGCATTGTCTTTTGGACCCTCTGGATGCGCATCTAGCTCAGCAGGTCGGCAACCTGAACATTCCCTCAGGGAAGTTTTTTCGAGCTTCTAGAGCCAGTTTGTTTGCCTGCCACACCCGTTTGTGATTCGCGGAACCAGCTGTCCTTCACAAACAGGATGCTCAGGCAGGGTGATCTGAGTCGCGAAGTCACTCATCAGTGTTTTCTGTCATCAACACAGCAAACAGTTCTCACAAACCTGGTAGGGCCAGAGTCTCACTTTTTGTTTGATGCTCTTGGAGTGAAATGTGACTGTCTCACTACTCCTGCTGACACCTGGGAAGACAATGACAGCTACAGGAATGCACAGAAGTTTGTGAGGTCAGTGAAAGTGACCCAATGATGTGGCTGAGAGAGGTGTAAAACTGATGAGTGACTTCGCGACTCAGATCACAACTGACCCAGAGCAGAGAAGCTGCTTACTACAAGTTGTGGAGAACCACAGGAACAAATTTGACAGTCTGAAGAAAGCCCCATTGAACAAGTGACAATAAATGTATTAGTGACATCCTATCTTACAGTTTCTTATACAATATATGTATCAGTGCAGTGCTATCATACTACCCAGTTGATTTTTTGCAGTTTCCCAATTATTCGTGGATTAAAATTAGTTAAAATTTACACAGGTATTCATGTGTTTACAACCATTTGCAAGGAAATTTTACAAGCATTCATCTGGTACCACTTTCAATGCTATAGCATCAACCTCTGTGAAGCGACAATGAAAACAAGGACATAATATCCCGAATTTTGCAGCGTTTTTGAAAAACGTCAACAATAAAACTCCATGGCTCTTGAGGCAGGCATAGCCAAGGGCTTAGATCAAAGTAACTGCTCTATTTAGTGATCTTAGACCTTGGAGAATGGGAATAATATCAGTTTGCATATGTTTGTGTTTTTGATTATGAGAGAAAATACTTTTTTTCCCTGCATGCCCCCAAACAGCTTGTTGGCATGTACATGGCACCTGATGGCTGTTTTGGAGACTCTGTGACCTCAAGATGCTCCCATTTGTTTCGATTCTTTAACAGTGTGCTTTGGAGAACTTTTTATTTCTTTTATCATCCTCCTCACTGTGTGTGGTGGCAAAATAACCTCGCATCCTCATCCGGGTTTTTTCCCACTGTTCCGGTTCTTTTAAACCTCTTAATGATTCCTGTGACAGCAGATATGAGCAGGTTCTGAAGAGGGACAATTTCAATCCTGTGGCCATTTCCTGACTTGTGAAGATTGACACACATCTGCCTTAATTGAATGGTGTGTTCCTTTGTCTTTCCCATGTCACGTCATATTTATGGTAAGGTAAGGTAAGGTAAGTCTGTTGGGTTTTTGCACCCGAGCCTAGTGGCTCATCAGGCCGGTGCTTATCCCCGGTTTCCGTAGCGTGAAGCGACCAGGAGCTCAACTCCCCCTGGATGGGACGCCAGTCCATCACAAGTTACCTTCCCAGTATATTTTTACTGGTACCCATTTATACTGCTGGGTGAACAGAGGCACACTTGTGGTTGAGACCTTGCCCAGGGGTCTTAGCACAGTGGGGGTCTCAGTGGGATTTGAACTCACAACTTCCTGATCATGAGCCCAGCACTCTAACCACTACACCACTGGCCCCACGTCATATTTATAACCCAGGGAAACAGGAAGTGGTGAATTACTAGTTAAAATGTTCCTCGATACTCTGATCAACGTCCTAAACGACTGCAGAAATGACAGAAATATTTCAATTACCTTTATTTCCGAGGAATTATTAGGAGTGCCAATAATTGTGAAACAAGTGATTTTATGAAAAAAAAAACGACATTTTAGTCAGGGATTTTGCCTTTAAAATTCACTTTGGTTGATAGTTACACTTTTCTCCAATTTTCAGTGCGAGTTGCTTCTGCAATAAAAGTATAATTTATTTTAAGGAGAGCTGTGTATGTGATGTATGTAGTGTATGTGGTGTATGCGGTGTATGCGGTGTATGGGTATGTGGTGTATGTAGTGTATGTAGTGTATGTGGTGTACGCGGTGTACGCGGTGTACGTGGTATACGTGGTGTGTGTGGTGGGATGGCAACCAGCTGTGCAGCGCATGTGAGTCATCTGACAGAACTGTCAACGGTCAGAAGATCCATATCAGTGAAGTGCATCCTGGGAAGTGTCGTGAGTTCTGAGTGTGTATTAAATGAAGGGGTACAACATTTATTTATTTATTTATTTATTTATTTATTTTGGGGGGGGCGGGTGGATACCTGAGTCTTAATCCACTGTGAAACATGGGTAAAGGACTCAAAGTTTTTCTTGCATTGCAGTAATCTGTGATCTTCATGGAACAGACAGTCGACTGTGATCATATTCTCTCTGTTTACGAGACTTCCGCTGTCTGGTACCACATAGTCTGGATCAAACGTGTGATGAAACACCATCAGAACTGCAGGTTTGCTGCCTTTTGAGAGAGACATTTGCATTAGGCACATTTATAATATTTGCACCATTTAATTAGTTACAGAGATATGTATTTAAACTAACACAGACAATTAATCACTGCAATGGGACCGTTTATTGAGGACTGAAAGGAAATTATTCACTGAACCGCTTCATCTTACTGAGATCACGGCGAACCTAGAGCCCATTTCAACCAATTCTGAGTGAAGGCGGCGTGTACACTGATCAGCTTGTCAGTCCATTGCAGAGCCAAAACACATGCATAACCATTCACACTCACACCTATACAAATAATATCAACTCGAGAAAGGAGTTAAAACTCAGAGTTAACCCTCTCTTATTTTACTTTAGACTGAATTTGGGAAATGCACGGCAGAATGTTTTCTAAATTTCCTCCCTCAAAGAGATATGCTATGCTTATAACACCAGCCTTGGACACCTATCAATGAGATATCTATCAGAAGTTCTGCATCAAGGCGGTGACTAAATCTATATATTGTAGACCTTTTCATCAGGATCATTTCTTCATGGAAATTTTTTTTCAGTCGCAACCACACACATCCCTCCCCACACTGGAACTAAATTACATTCATTTTTATCATTTATTATGAATGTTTTCATAGGAAAGTCCATCTCTTTCTAGAGACTAAGCAATAAACATTTTTATTAAAAACTTCTATAATATGAACCTTCTGCTTTATATCATATACAACAACAGCAACGACCAAATTTTAAAAATGCCTTCCAGATGTTCATAAGCAGGACTTTATTGAAATAACGGGTTTTACCTGACTGGGTGCTGAGCATCTTCAAGGCAGCTTCAACATCATTTCCAGTTATAAAAGGGCACACAACCAGAATGAAATCACACTCTTCCAGCTTCTGCACCTTCTTCACACCTGGTATAAGTTCTTGAAGTTTCTTCTCTACATCTGCTTCATGGCCCAACATGTTTCCAGTTCTCAGAGTGAAGTATTTTAGAAGACGAGACTTCAGAGTCTTGTCAGTTGCACGTTCCTCATCTAACAAGATAGATAGATGTACATTCAACCATTCATTCATTCATTCATTCATTCATTTTCTGAACCACTTAATCCTAGTTAGGGTTACAGGGAGGCTGGTGCCCATCTCAGCCGACTCTGGGCAAGGGTAAGGAGCACCCTAGACAGCTTGCTAGAACATCACAGTGCAGAAACACACTGACGGCTATACAGCTTCCTCTTGACAAAAGTCAGCAGTGGTTCTTGTACATGAACCTCCCACCACAGACAGTGGGAGACATGGCCGTGCTTTGATAACCCAGTTAGCTGCACATGTAAGCTAATAACATGCACAACTAAAAAATATTTGGAATATACCAAAAGTCAAATGTTCAAAAGGAAGTTGTATCAGTTGATGCGAGAAAGAAATCGCTTTCTTTACATACTCATTCAGAATAGCAAGTCTGCCTTAACTGTTACTGAAAAGATAAGACTTCCAAATTCTCCTGATAAATGTGAACACGTAAATATTTTCATTATCAGGTGATTTTTACATACATTTTTCAAGTTGCAAGTAAATTTTAAACTTCAGATAAGGCAAGGTAATAGCAATAATAACAATATTCAGATATTAATCTAACCAATCAGATGTAGATTAGTGAACAACAGAATAAAATATAACTGGACACTTCTACAATTCATACGTCAATACTATATTTGAACAAGCAGGTGCTTGCACATACTGGATAAACGTAAGAATACCACACTATGTACATTAATCATATGCAAATTAGTTGCGTATTGCTGATGAAGAATCAAGATGATGTAACTTTTTGCTACTTTTTGAAAGATTAATGAAACCGCATAATTTTATGGAATTTTTGTTTGATTTTCACTATCACTTAAAATACTAATAACCCCCGACTGCATTTATATAATAAACATGTTTTAAATTTTTCAGTGATATAGTGATTTTGACGATTTAAATAATTTTGAAAACATATCACCTGATTCTTGGTTGAAAATAAAATAATTTGGATATTTATATTAACAGAGAATTGAGATGAATAAAAATGTTACAACCTTAAAACTAGTTTTCCACAAAAGTAATAACATCAACAAAAAATATTAAATTGAATAAATATCTGCTCAAATTCTTTGTCTATAATAAAATGATAAGAAAGTGACTTACTTGGGTCTTTTCCTGACCTCATTCTTGAAAGACCCTGGAAAATATGTTGAGACATTTTAGTCCTCGTTCCACTCTCAGATGTTTTTAATGATGATTTTTGAAACTAAAATAGAAAAAAAATTACCGAGTTGATTTTTGTACGGATCGCATCCCTTAAATCCTTCCAGTCCAGCTCGCACTGGATGGGGGTGAAAATTCCTGCTCGTGGGGTTTCTTGTCTATCACTGGGCTAAGAAAGAAAAACATTGTGCATATCTTTGCACTTGGGGAGGAAACCGGAACACATCAAGAAAACCCACACAGGCAGAAGAAGAACATTCAAACTCCAAACAGTCCCTGGTGAACCAGCAGCTTATGAACTATGAACTGTTAGCAGTGAACCTACAACGTTAACCACTGCATGAGCACTACGGTACACATTGTACTCCAAACTAATAATAATAATACTGCACAAATTATCAAAATATATCCACAGAGTCACCTTTAAAATGGGGGGGGGGGGTGCTGTGGGGCACTGTGGGGTACTTTAGCTTAGTATGAAGCCACTTATACAGATTCACAAAAAACCTTGTGAGTTAAAACGGAGGAACAGTGGAATCCTTCTTACCTGTGAATTTATCCAGTCGGCAATTGTCTTCAGCGTCTTGTTGTTTTCAGAGCACGGCAGGAATTGCTCATTCTCACTTAGAAAACAGTCGACTTTGATGAGATTGTCTCTGCCTACAGTTTGGCTGCAGTGGTCTGAGTTATAACCTCTTATGATTTCACACTCGGTGTGAAGTACTATTAAAAGAGCTGGTTTATTGCCTGGGAATAAAGACAGATTTTTAATCTAGTTAAATATGATGCCAAAGACTTTTTTTTAACTTTTACATTACAAGGCCGAAGTGGATCAAATCTGACACAGAGCTCGTGTTTTGTCTGGTCTGATGTTGGACACCTGATTTGTTGCACCCCAACAAAGCCACATTGGAGAAGACGTACTGCTGTAACCTATCAGTGGAAGGATGTGGAGTCTGATAGTTTGGTTTGGGATTCCTGGCTAGTTCTGATAAATCAGGGAACTACAACACTGTCATATTGGATTTAAGTCATGCAGGGGATTGTGGGTAATGTATAACAGATGTGCATGCAGAGACAGCTGAAATGCCGAGTGTAACGAATATTGTGTGCCTGGATGCTTTAATGGCAATGTCAGGGATCGACGTTTGAGTTGATCGTTTTTTTACGAAGGACACTAAGCTTAGTCAGTTTGTCTGTGAAAAACTTCTCGTTCACATTTTATCACATCAATCTGAATTTTTATGCTGGGATGGTAATCACCAAAAATGTCCTCATTAAATTTCAGTAAGAATTCATGGACTGGTGTCACAATAAATAAATAAATAAATAAATAGTTGTGGTGGCCTGATGGTAAGGTGCTGGATTACTGATCCCAAGGTTGGGGTTTCAATCCCCAGTATCAGCAGGTCGTCACTGCTGACCCCCCCAGTGCAGCTAATTGCTGACTTTCATAAAGGGGAGCTGCAAAACTGTCAGTGTGTCTCTGTCCTGTGACGGCCTGGCGAGTCACCCACAGTGTACTCTGCCCTCGCTCAGAGTCAGTTTACATGGACACCTGCCTCCCCATGACCCTAAATAGAACTAACGAGTTGAGAAGATCAATGAAAAATAGTAATTATATCTCTTTCAATCGATAAATAATGGGCTGCTGAGTGGCGCATCGACAAGGTACCTGACTATTAATCTCGAGATCGCAAGTTCAAATGGCACAGTCGTCTGTGGTCGGGAGTCCGTGGGAGCTAATTGGTCAAGTTCTCTCGTAATCTCACAGTGATTACCAGCAAATCACAGGTGTCTGTGAGCTCATTCGTACGTGTGGGATAGCGCTTTGCCTCTGAGTGTGTTAGAGCCCCCCCCCCCTCCCCCAAATACGCATGCGCAACAGTTCAAAAAGAGACTTGTGGCTAACATCACCAGTCTTATCCAAACAAAATTCGTTCTGTATTGTCAGAATCAGGATCTTTGATGTTTGACCAAGTTTCATCCAGATCTGATCCAGACTCATCTGACAGCGATTCAGATTAAACATTTGAAATCCCATGTGGTTGTACAACAGGTCCGTATACTGAAACTATTGTGGCCACAGTGAAGCAGCACCTCTTTAAGTCGACTGGGATTGGCCTGAGTCTCCATTGTGGTGATGATGGATAAGCTCTGTAGATAATGGATGGATAGATCTAACGCCCAGTGGTCACATATACTCCTTGTGTGTCAGTGTGTGGAGCAGAATGATCAGTGAACCTGGCCGCAGTGTAATAGGGAACCAATCAAAATCTTGCTGAGGGGCATCAAACTGTACGGGGCTGACTCTGCTGATAAATCACATCCTGGTCCTTTTCTATAAACTATTTTTTTTCACTCTGTTCAGTACCTGATTGGTGTTGAAGCTCATCCCGAGCTGCGTCAATATCATTTGCACCACAGAATTCCAGGTGGAAGTGACAGTGTTCTGCTGAATGCACTCGTTCCAGATCTGGAAGAACTTCCTGTAGTTTCGTTCTGACCTGGAGGTGAGCTTCTGTGTTATTTGTTCCAGTGACATATTTACAAAGAGGACGCTGTACCATCTGTTCATCTTCACAAACATCGAAAGAGAAAATTAATCAACCTTGAGGATTGCAGGAGCACCTTCAGCTTACAGAACTTGATGTAACCACTGGCTGTGTATTTATCTTGTAAAGAATCTAAGTGGATGACATTGAATGTTTAAAAGTGAATATTTATGACAAGAAGAGCAAAAATAATTGATGGCCTACTTGCTCTTGGTCCATCATGACAAGTGTCCTGTATAGAAACATAGCGAGAGAATGATTTTTAATTAATATCACCAGAGTCGCTATCAAACCCAGTGAAACAGAGCTAGTTCAATCTTCGAGCTGTACGCTGCCTCAGAGTTCAGCACCATTACCACACAGCATGAAGGTTCTGAGTTGGAGCCGCACACCTTCTGTATGAAGTTCTGTATGCATGTTCCCCCTGGGCACGTGTGTGATTCCTCTGGGTTCTCTAGTTTCCTCCCACAATCCTATAATGTGAGTGTGAATGACTGTTTGTGGCTGTCAGAGCCTTATCATAGAACACCTCCCACGTCAAGCACACATGGAGTGAGCTATGATCGGCTCCAGCTTCTCCTGCAACTCTGATGAGAAGGTGGGATGGATAATGGATAGACTTATGGATGGATGCTGGAGTAGGTTATAAGTTTGAGTTCGGTGGCTTTGAGTACAGTTATAAATCACCTTATTTATATTTCTTATATATTGGTTTATTGCAAAGATCCGCATCAATCTGGATTGTCATAAGTATAAAAAAATTCAGGCAATTTTCCTAAAACTGGAAACCAATTAGCAGAATAAAACTCAGACTTTACCTCAAACAGCCACTTTATAACTGTATCTGTTGCATCATCATTGAAAGGGCAATTGAGTAATCCCTGATCTTTACAGAACAGAACATGAACTGTGATGCTCCTCTCACTGATGACAGGGATGCTGACATGAGGCACATTGTATACAGGCTGATGGAGCACCACCTCAACAGCAGAGTTCTCAGCAGCTGTTAATGAAAAAAAAACAATTAAAATGAGTTTTTGCTTGGGCGGCATGATGACATCGTGCACAGCACATCCGCCTTCCAACAAGGTCCTGGGTTCATGACCCAGAGCCTGCGATGGCCTGGAGAGCTGTCCAGGGTGGACCCCACATTCCCCCAGAGTCAGCTGAGATAGGCCCCAGCCTCCCCACGACCCTAGTTATGATTAAGCAGTTTAGAAAATGAATGGATGATAACGAGAGGAGGAAATTCATGCTTTAATTAACAGAATTGTTTGAACATTCTCTTCTTTTCTCTCATCGTCCCTCATCACTCATGTCTTTATTTGTTGGAATAATGAAAGTTTTACCTGGTGATTTCTGATGCTTTTGCAGTTCAATGTTTGTTCCTGAAAAAAACAGAATAAAATCACAGTCGTCCACATTCTGCACCTTCTCCAGCCTTGATGCGTCTTGAAGTTTCTTCTCAAAGACAGAATCATATCTGAATGTGCTTTCACTTGGAAAAATGAAGTATTTTTGAAAAGGACAATTCACTTCCTGTTTCTCCGCATCCACTGAAAAAAAAAAACAATAATAATCAATGGTAATGGGCGGAGTCACAGATTTTTATGCATAAAATTGATTGTATGTAGGGAGGGTCCACTCACACAAATTGGGGTCAAGGTGGCCAGAGCACAAAATTATGGTTGCATTGTTATTACATTTAATAGAAAATAAGCTTAAACTTGTGACTCACCTGATCCATGTTTCCAAGATACATTCTGTAGAAAGGAAATTAAGTTCAAACATTTTTGTATATAAACATTTTTCTTTTCACAGAAATGACAGAATAATCCGGAAGACCTCACCGCTGTATTTGTGTGAGTTTGTCTGGGTTTGCACTTGAGTCTCTCTGGATCGATCCAGTTTGCAACCTTGTCCAGTGCTTCTTTGTTTTTCGAACACGAGTGGAATCCACAATCTTCATGAAACAGACAGTCAACGGCGAGTGTATTCATCCTCGTTGTGGCTCTGCTGCTGTCTGGTACCACAGTCTCGGTATCAAACGTGTGATGAAGCACCAGCAGCGTACTACGTTTGTTACCTTTGAAGAGGCAAAGTTATGAAATGATTCCATGGCTTTAGAATATCTGCAGGTCAATGCAGTAGCAGTGAGTTTACTCAGAACCTCTCGGTCACCAGGACAGAACATCACACACTGCGGTGTTACGTTTAACTTTGGATCACAATAAAACATGCAGAAAGCAGAAGGGCACTCAGAGAGTCCAACTGTACCAACAGGCAGACGGGGCATCATTGTAATGCCTCCCCCGAGCAGGCATCAGAATATCTGACCTTGCAGTGACCTTGAACTTTGAACTTGACATTCCAAAATCAAATAATTTCCAGACATACTCACCACATAGTACATTGGGCATCCTATTATTGGAACATCCCCCAGGTCTCTAGCCCAATTTTGGTCATATCCAATTCCCACCCTTCATATGAAGCCACCACCAACAAGTAATCACGAGCAATGCTGCCACCCGTCTTTTTGCGAACTGCTGCGCGTGCATATTCAGAAGCAGCCGAACATGAACTCACACACACACACACACACACTCATGCATGTGCTGGTGGTCCCTGTGATTGACACGCATGCATACAATCATTCATTGGGGCAATCTGGAACAGGCAATTATCCTCATATAAAGATTTGATATTTGGACTGGAGGAGTAAAAGGAAGGCAGCACGAGGAGAACATGCAAACTACACATAGAAATTTGTTCTTGTCGAGCTCGGGGCTCAAACCCAGGACCTTTTTTCACTTACTGTGTCACTCTTACTGACCACGCCCACCTGTAAATTTTGTTTGTAAATTGGTCACAGTTAGACAGGCAGAAACAAAGATAGTAAAGTCACAACCAGGGGTACATGATATGTAATCTAATACAGCTTGCAATGGCTTGGAGAGCTGTCCAGGATGTACCCTGCCCTGGCCCAGAGTCAGCTGAGATGGGTGCCAGCCTCACTGCGACCCTAATTAGGATTAAGCATTTCAGAAAATGAATGAATGAATGAATAATATAATATAATATAATATAATATAATATAATATAATATAATATAATATCATGATGTAACATGATATTATATGATATAATTGAATGTAATAATACAATTTGATCTCATAACATGATGTATTATAATGTAGTATAATGTGAAATAATGTAATATAATATAATGTTGTATCATAAAATATGATCTGATATAATCCAATATAATGTAATGTAATACAAATCATTAAAAGAGGTTATAGTCCTTAATTTTTTTTTTTATTTATCAATGATGCTGTATTCTTTTTTTCTCAATTTATTTATTTCTTATTTACTTACCTGTTTACTTACAATGATGTTTGTTTGAACTAATGAGAGGTTTACCTGGTCGAGTGCTCAGCATGTTCATTGCTGCTTGAATGTCAGTTCCAGCTCGTGAAACAACAGGGCACAAAACCAGAACGTGATCACACTCATCCTCCTTCTGCACCCTCCGAAGACCCGGTATCAGTTCTTCAAGTTTTCTTTCAATCTCAATATCACATCCTAATGTGTTTCCTGTTTTCAGAGTGACGTATTTCTGAGGAGGTTTCAAGAACCAAGCTGAAGAAATATGGAGGCAGAGGAACACAAAATGACTGAAGCTCTTGTGCAAAGGTCGCCTTTATGATTTATTAGTTATTAATCAGCTGAACCAATCACAGCCGACACTGGTAAAAGAGTGGTTTACTCTGAAAAGCTCACCACTTTACTCATCACAGGGTCATCACACACAACCATTCACACTCACACCTAGCGAAGTAAGACGGAACATCCTGTGAGCCTAACGTGCACATCATTGGACAATTGGAGGAAACTGAAGAACCCAGAAGAAACACATGCAAGAACATACCAACACCACACAGAAACGCACTCACCAATCCCAGGCCTTGAACCCAGAACCTTCTGCCTGTGAGGTTGATGTGCTGACCATTTCACTGCCACGTCATCCACTTCAAATTCGGTGCTAATTTTTGTTTTTGTTTTTTTTTATTTAAAAAAAGAACAAGACGGTTGACTACCTCTGTCTGCCATTCAGCATTCAGGATTATTTCAAACACAAGGTGGTGTTTTGGGTCATTCTGGAGATGAGTGCAGAGAAAAGGGTATCGCTCTATATGACGGGTGCAGAATCCTGTTCCTGGTGATCAACCTTCCCGGAGCCGGTCATTCCAACCGTAATTATAACCACCTGACCACCCAATAATCTAATCGAGACTTAAGATTTAATACCCCCATTTCACTGGAGCGCAGCAACCTTGCGGAAGCAAAACCGCAGTCATCCTCCAACGTTCCTCAGTCGTTCCTCAGTCATTCCGTCATCTTCCGTGTCCTTCCACACGATTCCGAAGGTAGTCCTCCTCTTCCGTCAGGCCAAAATCTTCCACTCACGGGAAAATTTTCCGACAGTGTTCCCTCACGTTCCGCAGTGGACGTTTGGTTTACTGTTTGGTTAACAGCACAGCACTGAGTCCCACTCTCCACAAGGTTGCCGGTGCCCCCCCAGTGCAGTTCACTGGGTTATCAAAGGCGGGCCATGTCTCTCACTGTCTATGGTGAGAGACATGTAAAAGAACCATTGCTGACTTTTGTAAAGAGTAGCTGCAAAGTCGTCAGCGTGTTTCTGTCCCTTGCTAAAAAGGGTTGTGATAGGAAGGGCATCCGACGTAAAAACCTCTGCCAAATCAAACGTGCGAATCAGATGTGAGTAACAGGGGAAAAGCCGAAGGAAGACAGACATATATATATATCTCAATCTAGCCTCTCTGACTTTGTCTCCAAAACGTCTTACATGTGCTATATATATATATATATATATATATATATATATATATATATATATATATATATATATATATATATATGTGTGTGTGTGTGTGTGTGTGTGTATATATATATATATATATATATATATATATATATATATATATATATATATATATATATATTTTCTTCTTCTTCTTTTCCTTTCGGCTTTTCCCTTCAGGGGTCGCCACAGCTAATCATCTGCCTCCATCTCACCCTATCCTTTGCATCTTCTTCTCTTACACCAACGACCTTCATGTCCTCCTTCACCACATCCATGAATCGTCTCTTTGGTCTTCCTCTCGGCCTTTTGCCTGGTAGTTCCAGCCTCAGCATCCTATTACCAATATACTCACTATCCCTCCTCTGTACATGTCCAAACCATCTCAATCTAGCCTCTCTGACTTTGTTTCCAAAACGTCTTACATGTGCTATATATATATACACACACACACAAACACACACAGACACACACACACACACATATAATATGTGTGTACATACACAGACATATAAGTGTATTGTGTGTGTTTAGTGCCTACTGGCTGTCGTTAAATGTCAGTTGTTGTTGTTTTTTTTAAAGTGTTTTAGATAAATAACTCTAACTTCATTTTCCGACGACCACACTGGAACAGTATTAATATAAAAACCTAGCATTACCTACCCATTTTCTGATTACTGCAGTTCAGTCCTGCTATCAAAAACAAATATCAAAATTCAGAAATAAATTCGTTGATGTCACCACATTCCGAACATTCACCACATTCAAGAGTGAGCTTCTAAAGCGATTTATCGTAAATGCTTTATACTTTCACTTTTCCTTCTGGATTGCTTCGGGAGGAGGGCTGTGAGTCAGTCTGCACTTCATCAGTGCGAGGGTGACGCATCACTCGAGACGGCTCGCTATTGGATCACATGACAGAAACACGCTGATGGCTCCACAGCGCCTCATGTGGAAAGTCAGTAATGGTTCTTTCACATGAACTTCCACCATCGACAGTGGGGGACACGGCCGACCTTTGATAACCCAGTTAGCTGCACTGGGAACTCACAATTACGTATAAGGGTAAAATGGGTAAAATTAAATCCATTTTGAAATTCAGATTTATTATTATTTTATCATTTCATTGCACAAAAAAATAAAACGTATAAAAGCAATACAGTAAATAAAATAAAAAACTCGTTGTAGTAACATATCTCAGCTGCTGGGTACTGCTATATATATTTAACTTTACTTTACTTCATCCTCATTGTCATGACACATTATGATATCGGATTAGGGTTTAATTTGAAATAGTGTCCCCTCGCTGTCTTTTAACGACACGCGTTTGGCCTTTTCGGGCCGCCGTAGCGGTATCTTTTGAAAATGGCGGAAAAGAAAATAGCAGGTCGGTGGGCTTGTTTATCGTGTATTTGTTTATTTTTGTACAAATTCTGTTGCGTTACTCTGGATACTATGGCTTCTGTGTAGTGTTGAAAGGGTTGTTATGTTAGCGAGATTAATATTTTTGATTTAACGCGTGTAGGTTTTGTTTTGCTAATGCAATGCTACTTCTCTAGTCAGCCTGTTTAGCTCAAGGCACTTCGACTAAAGTTAATGAAATTAATTCTGTTTTGCTGTTACAAGACGCAGCTTGCAAAATCACAAAACATACGTATCTACTTTTAAAAATTTCGATAAATATTGGCGGAGATGAAGTCGGTTTTAGACACTTCTTCTTTTCCTTTCGGCTGTTCCCTTCAGGGGTCGCCACAGCAAATGATCTGCCTCCATCTCTCCCTGTCCTCTGCATCTTCTACTCTTACTCCAACGACCTTCATGTCCGCCTTCACCGCATCCATAAATCTTCTCTTTGGTCTTCCTCTGGGCCTTTTGCCTGGTAGTTCCAACCTCAGCATCCTACGACCAATATACTCACTATCCCTCCTCTGTACATGTCCAAACCATCTCAATCTAGCCTCTCTGACTTTGTCTCCAAAACATCTAACATGTGCTGTCCCTCTGATGTACTCATTTCTGATCCTATCCATCCTCGTTACTCCCAAAGAGAACCTCAACATTTTCATCTCTGCTACCTCCAACTCTGACTCCTGTCTTTTCCCCAGGGCCACTGTCTCTAAACCATACAACATTGCTGGCCTCACCACCGTCTTGTACACTTTTCCCTTCATTCTTGCCGATACTCTCCTATCACACATCACACCGGACACTTTTCTCCATCCATTCCAACCTGCCTGCACGCTTCTTCACCTCTTTTCCCCACTCTCCATTGCTCTGGATTGTTGAGCCTAAGTACTTAAAATCCTCCACCTTCTTTATCTCTGCCCCGTGTAACCTCAAAGTTCCTCTTGGGTCCTTGTCGTTCACACACATGTATTCTGTCTTACTAAGACTAACCTTCAATCCCCTCCTTTCCAGGGCATACCTCCACCTCTCTAGATTTTCCTCCACTTGGTCTCTGCTCTCACTACAGATCACGATGTCATCTGCAAACATCATAGTCCATGGAGATTCTTGTCTAACCTCGTCTGTTAGCCTGTCCATCACCATAGCAAACAAGAAGGGGCTGAGAGCTGACCCTTGATGCAGTCCCACCTCCACCTTGAACTCTTCTGTCACACCAACAGCACACCTCACCACTGTCTTACATCTCTCATACATGTCCTGCACCACTCTAACATACTTCTCTGTCACTCCAGACTTCCTCATACAATACCACAGTTCTTCTCTCGGCACCCTGTCATATGCTTTCTCCAGATCCACAAAGGCACAATGCAGCTCCCTCTGACCTTCTCTGTACTTCTCTATTAACATCCTCAAAGCAAACACTGCATCTGTGGTGCTCTTTCTGGGCATGAAACCAAACTGTTGTTCACAAATGCTGACCTCTGCCCTTAGTCTAGCTTCCACTATTCTTTCCCATAGCTTCATTGTATGGCTCATCAACTTTATCCCTCTGTAGTTGCCACAACTCTGTACATCTCCCTTGTTCTTAAAAATGGGCACAAGCACACTTCTCCTCCATTCCTCTGGCATCTGCTCACTTTCTAAGACCTTGTTGAATATTCTTGTCAGAAAATCTACTGCTACCTCCCCTAGACACTTCCATACCTCAACTGGTATGTCATCAGGGCCAACTGCCTTTCCATTCTTCATCCTCTTCAATGCCCTCCTCACTTCTCCCTTACTAATCTTTGCTACTTCCTGCTCCTCAACGGTCACCCCTTCTACTCTTTTTTTCTCTCTCATTTTCTTCATTCATCAGCTCTTCAAAGTACTCTTTCCATCTTCCCAGCACACTTCTGTCATCAGTCAATACATTTCCCTCTCTGTCCTTTATCACTCTAACTTGCTGCATGTCTTTCCCATCTCTATTTCTCTGCTGTGCTAACCTGTATAGATCATTTTCTCCCTCCTTACTGTTCAACCTATCATACAAGTCATCATACGCCCTCTGTTTGGCCTTTGACACTGCTACCTTCGCCTTACGCTGTGTCTCCCTGTACTCCTGTTTACTCTCTTCGGTCCTGTCAATGTCCCACTTCTTCTTGGCTAACCTCTTGTGTAAAAAAAATATTAAAATAACTTGAAATGTTGGCGATATTAATACATTTAAAACTTGATGAGTGTGGCGATAATTTAGTTCGAAGTCAGAGCATTTTTGCAAATTTGGTACGTCATTTCTTACGTTGATGACGTCATGATCAAAGTTCTGCCAAGTTAGCGGGAAACGTTCACGTAATACCAGTAATTACCATGACGTCACAAACGGGGGTACAATTGTGTATTGGAAAAAGAGAAATTGTGGTGAACTGCACCATCCATTTAAAGGCTGTGTGCGTAAATTCTTTGGTGAACTTGTGGACAGTCTGGTTGAAGGTTCTGAACCGTGCGAGATATGGAAATACATCATAACCTGGGAACCAAGCGGTCACGAACGAACACATGTGCAGCTTCTTCTTTCTTCTTTTCCTTTCGGCTGTTCCCTTCAGGGGTCGCCACAGCAAATGATTTGCCTCCATCTCTCCCTATCCTCTGCATCTTCTACTCTTACTCCAACGACCTTCATATCCGCCTTCACTGCATCCATAAATCTTCTCTTTGGTCTTCCTCTGGGCCTTTTGCCTGGTAGTTCCAACCTCAGCATCCTACGACCAATATACTCACTATCCCTCCTTTGTACATGTCCAAACCATCTCAATCTAGCCTCTCTGACTTTGTCTCCAAAACATCTAACATGTGCTGTCCCTCTGATGTACTCATTTCTGATCCTATCCATCCTCGTTACTCCCAAAGAGAACCTCAACATTTTCATCTCTGCTACCTCCAACGCTGCCTCCTGTCTTTTCCCCAGGGCCACTGTCTCTAAACCATACAACATTGCTGGCCTCATCACCGTCTTGTACACTTTTCCCTTCATTCTTGCCGATACTCTCCTATAACACATCCGTCAATATGTATAATATATATATATATATATATATATATATATATATATATATTAGCACCTATATTGTTACTGCAGTTTTGACAGTAGCTTGCTAATATGAACCCTGAATTTTGTAACATGAAATCGACCAAATATAATGGCATTCTGCATTGATCCATGGCAGCGTTCACGATTGCTCACAAGCACATTCACACTTACAAATTAGCATAATTATGTACAATCTGGCTTCCGACTGGCGCATCAACAATGTGTGCAACTATGAGCCCAGAGATCGAAAGATCGAATTCGGTTTAATGTCACGGCTGATTGGCTGAGCTCTTACTGTGGTTGGTGGTGGTTGTGTGATGGGGAAGGCAATACCTGATGGGGAGGAATTGGATACGACTAAAAAAATTAGGGTGATAATTGAGGAAAATCTAAAAAAAAATTGCTCAAATGTGGTTTCACTTCATATGCCTTGAGGTACATCAGACCATGACATGTGTATGTTACCGAGACTGTTCTGTATTTTTACATGTTTCATCTTGGAGTTCAATCATATTTAAATAAGTGGCTGTTAGATGTGTATTTGTGTATGTGACAGCCGGGCAGAAGCAGCAAGCTGGGTTTTATTGCCAGCCTATCAATGCATCAGATAAACAAAAAATAACCAGCAGGGTACATGTGATTCCAATAATCATGGAAATACAATACTATTGTTTACTACTTATACTTGGAACAGCCAATAAGCATTGCAAATCAGGGTCACATGAATACGCCCCACCTGCTTTGTTGACCGTTCTGTTTTTTGTGCTGCCTGCAACATAGAATGAGAATGCGGTGTCGGGGGATCAAACGAAAGAGTCGTGTCTAATCTTTAATTTAGAAATGGAGACTGGTCCAGTTAATTCTATGTGGTGGCTTCCACCTGTGAAAGCAGAATTGGCCTGGAAGACCCAGATTTTCATACACGAGGGAATCAAGGCATGAAAAGTTCAGCAACCACAGCTGAGCACCACATGTTCAAGTGAAGGTTTTAAGACTTGAGCTGAATTGGTACTTGATTCGTGAAGAAAGTTCTCTGTTAATGTGTCGATCAGCGTGTATGATTTTGACACCCCAGCGTGGTGTTTTGGGTTCCCTCAGTGCGCTCTCAGGACCCAGGTCAGCGTCGCGTGCTGGATGGAGCGACTCGGCAGAGGAGGCTCACGCGACAACTTGAAGCGCTCGAGAAGGATAACTTCCAGGATGACCCTCATGCGAGCCTCCCACCGCCGATGAAACGTCTGCCACATTTCGATGAGAATGATGAACCCGGTATGTTCCCATTTACACTGATCCGGTTTGATTGAACCATTATCATATTCATCCCGGAAACTAATACCTGGCTGAGTTTTCCAAATTAACGCTATCATTTATCACCAAAACACACGTTTCAGATCAACTTGGCTGAATTAATTCTATAATAATTTATGGGGGGGGGAATCTGCTTATTCTGAATTATTATATATTTTATGTAACGAAAAAACTATACATTTCTTCTGTTTTATTTCAATAACAATATACATGAAAAAATCGACCATGTTTTTCTATATTAAATTTATATATTCATTAAAATTTCAGTTTTTAAATTTAAATCAACTTTTTGCTTTTTTTAACCATGTGATTGTTATCTTCTTGTTGGTTTTTTTTTTTGTAAATTAAGGAACACGCTTCATGAAAAGCAAATTACATTTAGATTTGTTTTCAGAATAAATTCTATCACTTTTCATGAAGGAAAAAATAAATAAAATCCTGCCTCGTGTTTCTAAATGAACTAGATCAAAAGGTTTCAGGTCATCGTGCACTGTGGAGTTTCTGTTGTTTGTTACCTTTCCTGATTAAACTGGGAACTGGCACCAGGGGCCATCATGTCCTCTTGAAAGCGTCTCTGGATGTTGAAGCCCCACCCCTGAACCTGAACACAGTTCGCTTCCATACAGTCTGCTTTGTTAATATATTCAGACATGTCCCTTGTTTGTGCTTCAATTTTAAGATTGTTTTATTTTTTTGTTTTGTTTTTTGTTTTTTTTGGGGGGGGGTGGGGCTTGTTTTTAAAAAAATTAATTACATGGAAATATCAATAAAAACTGGTAACATTTTAACAAGCGCCCATCATGTCGAATACAGTAATAATAATATGATGATGATGATGATGACACCATCTTCTCCAAAGAGACTGCAAAACTGTCTATCATTACAATTCAAAACGTATCCACTCGGAATAACTTTTTTTTTTTTTTTTTTTTTTTTTTTTTTTTAACAGCAGGTAAATACTTGATTTTTATTGATGTTATTTTGTATTAATTCTCCCCATGGTGGTGTGTGCATGAGTCGGTTCTGTAATCCTGTTCAAAAGAGATACTGTTTACACACTAACAGAATTTTTATTTATTTGGGTTTTGAATCGATGTTTTGCCAGAAGCTCATTTCTGTGATGTGTGTGTCTGTGTGTTTCCTTTTCAGGGAAACGCAGAAAGAAGACCAGAGGTGACCATTTCAAGCAGCGTTTCCGGAAGAACTTCCAGGCCCTGCTGGAGGAGGAGGTGCAGTGTTTGAGGAAGAAATAATGCCAGGATGATTTAATGATGAAGGAAATGAAAGATTGATGACGAAAGGCAGTTTTTTTTATTTTATTTATTTTAAATCTTGAATGATTTTATTTCCTTCTTTATCTGTACAGGACCTGAGTGTAAGCGACGGTCCGAATTATCTGACAGCGTGCGCCGAACCGTCGAAGCTCCCTCAGCGTCACTTCTGTGCCGTGTGTGGCTTCCCTTCCAACTACATCTGCGTGTCGTGTGGCGCTCGCTACTGCTGCGTACGTTGCTTGGTGACGCATCACGAGACCAGGTATTGCTGGGACAAGACTTTGTGTTTAGAATACAGCCAAGATATTTCAGTTTATTTTGAGATAAAATGATTAATATATTGGCACATTAACATATTTAGTAGTCGTGGTATTAATAGTATCAGTGTGCAGGAATTCAACTTTGAAAATGACCTGCATTATGGAAAAAAATTAATTCTACAAGAAATTTAGTCTTCACCTAAATATTATCCCATCATTGCTGTACCTTATTTATACCAGAAGATGGCACACTAATATTTTTCATAATACAAGTATTTATTGTGGTCTATGAAGATTCTTGGAGTTCGAGAACTTGAAGTATAGAAACAGATGCAGATATTTGGCATGTAGCTCCACCCCTTGATTTTCAACTCTGCCCCTGACTTGTTTGTTTGGGTTTTTTTGTTTGTTTAATTGTTTTTTTTAATCAGGTGTCTGAAGTGGACCGTATGATCTTTTTTCATCCCCATTCGATAAAAATTCACTTCATTGTCATTCACCTTGGAATCAAAGCTGCCTGTCGCACTCCAGCACCGATGGGCCGAGGATCCGTCGTCTTCGCGTCAAACTACGTCATGTTCCGTCCCTTGGTGCTGCTTGGGATGAATGACTGAATGACTGAAAACGGAGACGCTAATGCATCACGTCGGCTGGGCGCCCTGACGATGTTAACATTGATGATTGTGGTGTTACAAAAGCTTCACAAAAGTGTTGTGAAGCTGGACAGAAGCTTCACAGAGCATGAAGATAAATATATGTAGCCTTTCTGAAAGGTAATGGGATAGTAGCGTCTGTGTGGGAAGCATATTTATTGCAATGGGGTGTTGTCTGGTCAGGTCGGGTCGGCGTAATTTCTGTCTGACGTCAGGGATCCCGCTGTGAGATGGAAATTTTCTGTTTTATCAAGAGAAGACTATGATGAGTCATCTTTGTTTCTGTACATGTTCGGTATAGTTATTAGCGTAGCTGTAGGGCAGATCGAGTAAATCTCTGCTTTCGACTTTGTCTTGTTCCTTTACTGACACTGAAAATAAATAAGAGAAACGTTCTAGATTGTGGTCTCACAACTTTACACCCTTTTACAGGAAACACTGAAATGTCCATGTGTGAAAGTCGCGAAACAATGGATGGATATGGATCTGGTCACAAAACTGGTTGTGAAATGGGTGACTCTGACCTTTTACATTTTCTACAGATTTGGGGAGAAAAAAAAAAAAAAACAAAACAGTTTTTCCTATTTTTAATGTCTGAGGCCAATAAGCATTCAATCCTGGTAGACACAGGATTATATTCCTTGAAGAAGCAGCATAATTAAATTCCGTATATCGACTCAAAGTCAGTAACATGGACAGAATGATCAGCTTCTATTCACTAATAGTTTTCGATAATAATTGTGTAATTAGTGACACTCTGCTGATTGATGGTGTTTGACATGTTAAACTTCTCTATATTATCTAAGGTCAATAAATGTGAATCCATCAGTAATCGGTGAGAGCACCGTGTAACACAGACAGGAAAAAGTTACAGATATCGATCCTGTTTCAAGTCCGGTGCTTATTTACCAATTTTGCTGCACACATGCAAATGGTATAAATTCCATGGTTCATGGTGGGCCTGTGCTCGGATTCATGTGCTTATTAATAAGCACCTGTGGAGATCTTAGCAGAGGCTCAACAGGATGTGAAATTAATGAGGCCTTTCTCTTGTCACAGAATTGAATGTTAAACATGTGTAAAGTTAGAAGTACAGTGGTAGCTCACCTTACGAAATGAATCCGTTCCTTTTTCTTAACCTGGATTTTTCGTCAATTGAACCGCATTTTACATGTAAAACGTGTGACTCGTTCCAAGGTCGAAGTACTACCCCTAAACCCTTTAAAAATTATAAAGGCATACCTTATAAGACCTCCTTCTGCTTCAGTATCGTACCGATGGTAGACGGGTTTGGCCATATTCCTTTACGATATCCCAAGCTTGCTTCCTCTTTTCACTTGCACCGAAAATGACATGCGTGTGTGTGTGTGTGTGTGTGCGCGCGCATGTGTGTTGACCATCTCTTTTTAGCAGAGTTATAATCTTACAAAAGTTTATGGAAGGTTAATCGCCTGAGTCAAAAAATAAAGCAATGAGCACTCTCATGAAACAATAGTAACTCTGTCCTTTCCACGAAAAGCATTATGGGAGATGCAGCTCCATAATAGCCAATGGGAGGGAGCTGCGTCATCCCTCCTAGCCAATGGGAGGACAGCGGGGCGGGATGTTGGGAACTAGCCAATGGGACGCCAGCGGGGCGAGATGTTGGAAGATCATCAATGGGAAAGCAGCTTGTGCGTTGTTTGAATGTTTGAAAGGTGCATTTCATAAGGAGAACTTGTTTCATATACAGAGACAAAACATTTTGGAAAATGTTTTTCGTAACCTGGATTTTCCATTTGCTGGGACTATTGTAAGGTGAGGTATTGAATTATTTCAAAAACTTGGTTTCACCATATGTAAATACAGTCACCCCCCCAACTTACAAAATTAATCCGTTCCAGAGCCCTTTTCGTATTGCGGGGATTTCGTAAGTAGGGGGCGCATTTTACATGTTAAACGCCTAATTCGTTCCAAGGCTCCAGTCTTTGGACTGGATAAACCCCATAAACCCTTTAAAAATGATAAAAATACACAAATTTTGTATGAAATGTGTTAAAAGTAAAAGAAAATTCTGAATTAAACAATTGAAACATTTTTTTATGAACACACACGCACCCCTATGTCTCTCTCTTGCGTGCTGTGGGCCATGCCCACAAGATGTAGATTCAAAGCGCATTCCCTGCTTGACAAACTCAACTTTAATTTGATTCCTTGAGGGATCAAAATTCCAGATGAGCTGAAATGCACCCACATTTATTGAATTAAAAAAACTTAAAGCATTATTCCTTTTCTCTCTCTCTCTCTCTCTTGTGCACGGGCCACGCCCACAAGACGTGAATTCAAAGCGCATTCCCTGCTTGACAAACTCGACTTTAGTTTGATTCCATGAGGGATAGGAATTCCAGATGAGCTCAAATGCACCCACATTTATTAAACATTTACTGAATTAAAACAACTTAAAAACTAGAGTGAAGCTTCCTTCCGTCTCTACCTGGGAGGCCAGCGGGGCGGGATGTTGAGAGAAAGCCAATGAGAAAGTAACTTGCGCAGCGTGTGAAATTTTGGTTGGCGTGTTTGAATTTTGAATTTCTTTTCATAAGAGGGGGTTGTTTCATATCTCAGCGAGGGAAAATGTTTTTCGTAACCCAGGGGATTTTTGTACACCGGGGTCTTCGTAAGTTGGGGGCCGACTATATATTGATATAAAATAATCTCCCAGGCATGTACTGAAGATTTTGATTTATTAATTCACAAATAAACTAGGACATGGAAATATTTATTCAAGTTTGAAGTTGGAAAATGTACCAGTTTCATCATCAGACCTTTGTGTGTGTCAGTCCATGCAGTACGTTAACCTTGTAATTGCCCCGTCATATGCCAGTGGAATACCAAAGTACAATTCCGAGTCCAAAAACCTCCAATATTCTTCAGGAAACTCGCCCCCAAGCCCTGCGTTTCAGTATGTGTGCTGGCAGGGTATGTTTAACTTCACCCTCCCCCTCATGGTCTTCAAGCTCTGTGCTTACTTTGCTCTGATTGGTCACTGTTCACTGTGCTGGGACAGCTTGGGCAGAGACACACTATTAGAAGTTAAATTATTATTGCAACATTAAAAATGAGCATGTGTCAACCAGCAGTTGTTCCTACGGGATGAGTAAAGTCTTCTAATTCTGATAAATAAATCAATGAAATGCTCGTGTTCGTGGTGAGCGCAAGTAGCCCAGAGGGAGAAGTTGAAACGGCTGTTCAACACTTAATGTAAAATAATGAGAAAAGCATGACAAGTCCATTTTAAGGGAATTAATGCCTTTATTTTTGCAAATCGTAGCAAGACACGGGTCGTCCCCACATAAAAATGGAACTTTTAAACATTGTTCACAATATTCCCATAAACACAGTGTACCACACATCAACACGACCCACATCAATGTCCATATGTGCTTCAACTGTTTACATCAACCATCCAGGGCATGTTCATATCACTACAGTAATGACCTGCGGTTCCAGGCGACACGGGCACAGGGTGACATTCACATCATATTCTACAGAGTCAAAACAGCCAGATTGCCTGGTTTTTCTTCCAAGACGGATATTTCAAAATATTTAGACACTTTTATACACAAGAGACAAAATAAATGTGAGGTTTATATCCTTCATGGGAACGGTGCACTCTGATTGGTCCGTGAGCTCAGAATTAAAAAGTGGACAATGCTTGAACGTAGCAACATAACGGACACTCAGGGTTTGACATGGTCACTTGTAGAAGGCAGCAGCATCATTATGTACTGTAGACAGTCTTTGTGTATAATTAGTCTTTGAACAAACCCGAACAGCACACAGTTCATTTACCATGTAGGATCAAAAGACGTTGTTAGCGCCACTTCGCTCGACTCGCCTTGGTCATGGCTCACTCTCTAAAAATCAACCTCTTTTCTTTGTTTCTGTGCAGTATATAATTCAACACCTAAAATGACAAAAGAGCCCTGTGACGACCTGGCGAGCTGTCCAGGGTGTACCCACCCTCTCCCTGAGTCGGCTAAAATGGGTGTTAGCCTCCCCATGACACTAATTGGAATGAAGCGGTTCAGAAAAGGAATGAATGGATTAGAAACAATGGTACACATTTCTTCTGAACCAGCACATGGAGGTCTGCTGTGTGCATCGTGGTTTTTTAAATGCAATAAAAACAAAAATAGCCCAAACCCAAAATTTTAGCGAGATTAAATTAGTGACATTTTTACATTGCATATTAATAGCGGCCCCGAAATGGCCTGGCGAGCCATCCAGTGTGTATCCCGCTCTTGTCCAGAGTCAGCCAAGATGTGCACCAGCCTCTCCGTGACCCTAATCAGTATTAAGCGGTTCAGAAAATGATTGAATGAATGATAATAGCGTTTTGAACACGTCACCGTTCTCTTGCAGCTGGTTTATTTAAAAATGACTAATACGACAGGAATAAGTCGCGTTTTGAATCAGGAACGATCAGATTTAAGAAGTAATGCTTGAATTAGTGATCTCGTTAACATAATACAAACCGTAAAAGTGAACACATTCGTCTCATTTGGATTTTTGGCTGAAGGTGTATTCCTGAGACCTCCTCATCCCGTGTCGTGGTCAGATGATGCGTATCTGGTGGGTTTCGGACAGCCCGCAGCTGCTTTTGTGTGTGTGGAAGAGTTTGGACAGAGATTCCATGTAGAGTTTGTGATAATGGTCCACCTGCTGCTCGGATGGATTGTATATGTGAGGCACAGAGATGGGGCTTCCAACTAAAAGAGGGAAAGAACAATTAAACGAGTCATAGACCGCAGTGACATTCACAACATAATCTGCCCAAAATGCTTCACTGTGCTGGGACAGCTTGGGCAGAGACACTATTATAAGTTAAATTATTATTGCAACATTAAAAATTAGCATGTGTCAACCAGCAGTTGTTCCTACGGGATGAGCTCTATTCGGATGGGATTAGGTTTATATGGAAAGGTTGAAAATATAACCATGACATCGTTCTGATTTTGTCTGAATTTGAATTCTCAATACTTTTGTTCTTCAGTCCTATTTTAAATAATCTTGTCTTCCACCAAATCCAAATGAAACCAAGTGTTTGCCAAGTATCAATGTTTTTGTCTGAAACTCGATGCATCTGAGAGTTTCCAATATATATTATAAACGAAGGTTCTACATTCAGTGTCTGTTCGCAGGATTATACCAAAACTGATTTTCACCAAACTTGGTGCAGGAATGAGGTCCTGGCTGGACAAGAACATTTAAAATTATGGAGCGGATCCAAACCCAAGATTTTTTTTTTTTTTTTTTTTTTTTTAAATACTTTTACTGAGATATTTCTTATCAAGATTACACAAAAACTACTGAGCTGATTTCCATAAGAATTGGTGGAGGGGAGGGGCCTGAGCCTGGAAAAAACCCATTACACTCTGGGGGTGATCCGCTCATCATGGACTGAAGCGTGTTGAAAAAGAAAAAGTAATACAGTAGGTTCACGACATTCGCGGGGGTTCGGTTCCGAGCCCTCCCGCGAATCGAGATAATCCGCGAGTTCTGTACCCAGAAGTAAAACCCCATGTATCACATCACGTACGCGAATGTGCAGCCTACAGCTATGAGCAGCTTCAGCTTCGGGCAACGAAGCACACAACAACTTCTATCGTGAGCTAATATGCTATGGGAGCTCAATGCTAACAATAAGCCCAGGCGCAGTTCTCAGATTCTCCAGCGCTTGGTTAGCACTTCCGGCCATTCTGCTTGAAAATGTTCAGTCCCTGCAAAACAAGATGGACGAGCTTCATGCTCAGATTGCAACACAGAGGGATCTACAGGACTGCGTTTCTGTGAAACGTGGCTCGAGGAGAGTACACCCGATGAGGCGATTATACCAGCCGGCTACACGGCCTTCATCCCCTGCGATCCCAAGCACCAGAGTCGTTGTTCGGCCCCTTCCCGCCTGGGCTTTTTGTTAGCTGGGGTGCAGCTCGCATAGAGCTGCCCACCATAGCATATTAGCTCTGCTAGCCGCACCCCAGCTAACAAGCCCAGTTGAGCGTGCCGAGTTATACACGGCCGAAGATACTCCGATCTTATAGCTGTCGTAGAGTCGACCAGTCGGAGATGAGCATAGTGCAAAACATGAACAAACATAACAACAAATAAAACAAATTAAAACGAACAAAGAAACAATTTGACTCTGAGAACAACACGACGTCGCCATCTTGGAAACGTCACTCCAAGTTCAATGTAAAAAGACATGAAGAGTACTGTCAAAGTTTATCCTTTTGGTATCGTTTGTTAAACATGTTACAGTACATAAAATCTCACTGAAAAATGAACTTCGATACTGTACTGGAATAATAATTGAAAAGGATTTTAATACAACAGTTCAGAGAAAACCGTCATTTCTCAGGAGAAAGTCTTATTTCTTCAGAAGAGACATCCAGCGTTATCTATCGCTTAGCCAGAGAAGACGCATAGCGTTTGTGTGGTACCATAGAGCTGAACTTGTAATTAAAACACACACAAAAGAAGGAAAGGGGCAGGACATCAGGAGGACAGCCATTGGCTGAATTTGAATCGCGTTGCTCGGCAGTCAGCGAATACTCAAACCGTGGTTGCAAAACCGCTAATAGTCAAGGGCCATGCAAAAAATACTGTACTTCACAAACGCAGAGTTAAAATGTTCACCTGACACCCACTAGAGGGAGACAAGGTCTGACATCTAATCAGAATAGATTTATGTATGGTGGAGGTCCCTCACACTTTCTAGGATGTGTCGTTTCATGTCATGTGATCCAACCATAATAAGATGTATGGCACTACATGTGGAGACCCGCCCATCTCTGTGATCGACACAGAGCGCACTGGTTCCACATGAACTGAATAAGAGTCACTGCCCAATTAATGTCCTTTATGTAATGTTCATGTGAGAAGTCCCAGGAAAACTTATCCAGCCCCATCGATGCTTTCCGTTTATCAAAGTCAGCGGTGAGAGGAAATCTGAACGGACACTGCACCGTTGGAGGAACATCTATACGTACCCGAGCTTGTTCCAAAAAAAAAATTAAAAATCTACATTACTGGTTGCCCTCAACATTCTAGTCGCACGGCGAAAACTCACCCACGGTAGTGACAGGTCTCCGGTAAGGCAGGATCAGCCAGCGCCCACCAGTGAAGAGACACGGCGCAAAACCCATCACACGCTTAAACAGGGACTGAAGCCTGCGGCCGACGCTGCCCTCGGACAGCACCACCTGCGCGAAGAGCTCGTTCTCACCGAACGAGTACACTGGGACCAGGTCCGCCCTGAGGATACAACAAACCACGAGCTTCTCAGGTGATATCAGGAAGAAGTTTCATCGCAATACACAACATTAAATGTCAACAACATACATGAATGAAAACTATATTTTATAAAGCAAAAAAAAAAAAAAAAAAACAACTCAAGAGCTGGACTTCAGGTGAATATTAAACATTGATGATGTCGGATTTATCCCTTTTTCCTTCATTTCTTTTGCTAAATAATAATCATCCTCAATTCTTTAATGTGTCCATCCAGTCCTGATACATGAAGAATTTTGTCTTTCAAATGGCACCAAGTCTGTATTTATCAAGTCCGCACCATGCTGGCGCCATGCCAGTGAAGTCAAGACTAGATTTCTGTTCGGTTGTTGTTATACATCAATATCGGGCTCTTACAGCACCCTAATTGCACCATGGCCAGCCTACCGCCACCACCCCCATCCAAATTTTAACCACATCCTCTGTGTCCATGGAGACCAGGCCACATCTTTCTCAGTTTCCACCACATTGCACAAGTTCTAACCGCATCCACTACAAATAAATAAACACCGACGGCTCTCCAGAGGTTTATCCATTTTGGGACACTATAGGTGTCAGACATGGCCGTTCTGTGGAATTGGACCCACTCACCATCAAAATATTAAAGGCTTACAACAATTTGAACTTCTAGGTAATTCGACACTAAAGGTCATAAAGTGTGTTCATGAATATTATACAGTATTCCATTTCAGCCCTAATTCAAATTAAGTGCCTGAGGCTGGCGCCCATTTCAGCCAATTGCTACAAGCAGATCCTCCTTAATCCTTGCATGGTGCACCTTTAAACCTTATCAAGGTTTCGAATACATATCATGCAATTAATTATATAGCATGAATTTGTGGCATTATAGTAACTTTTGCTCTCCAACGCCAGGATGACACTGTTGAGGAACTTGATATTTCGTAACATTTGCAACATTCGTGAAACAGGATCCACAGCATTTTAACATTCTGAGTCAACACTGAAAAAAACATCCAATTAAAATGAATGCAGTTTTCTTTCCTCCACCCAAGACATTATGCTCTACCTTCTGTTTATTGTTTGATTATTATCAAGATTCTACAAACAGTGACATGCAAATTTTTAAAAATGTAATTTCTACCAGAGGTGGGGCTTTGGATGTGAAAATGATTGCGATGGAATTCGGGATCCAGGAATTTATTTAAGGGTTATTTAACACTTGAATGGAGAAAGCATGAATTTTGAAATTCTGGTTCATATGCTGGGGATGAGTAAACTTGGTGGAGGTTTGCGCTCTCCGAGTGCTCTTGTTCTGGTCTGTCCTTTCTCACCCGTTTTCTAGAGCAAGACGCACGAAGCCTTTCCTCCGCTTCATGACCACAGTGTTGACTCCGGGAGAAGAAGCCAGTGACTCCTCAGCTCCACCGATAATGATGACAATAGCGTGACCCACACCGGTTCGTCTCAGGACGTACTCCAGACCCTCCTTACTGACCGGCAGCAGGCCTGAGAGAGCGGTAGAGAGAGGTGGGAGTTTCTTCGTGTTGGTTCAATTTAGGCTTATTTATTTTGCTTATTTTCTTTGAATTCCTTAACGAGCCTTAAAATGAGCACTTCCAGCATTCAGTGTGTGTTTATTGAAAAGTAAAAAGGCTGCATACAGGAGGCAAGTGTAATAAAATTTTAATAAAGTGGAATTAAATTTGCTGCATGTGCTTCACAGAAACACTTTTTAAACAAGCTATTTGGGTGTCTGTATACATGCTAGTGGTTTCCATGGCAGGGAAATAATGAAGTTAATAATGCGGCTATTAAAAACAAACAAACAAAAAAAAACAACAAAAAACAAAAAAACGCGAGTTCCACACTGTAACTAGTAGTGAAAATAGTGGGTATGTGGTTTGATAACTGCGTTGTAGTCACGAGAGTATACATCATCATATATCTATATCTCCTGATTGTGGTCTCTGTTGATAGGTCGACAAGGCTGGTGTTATAAAGTCCAGCATGGCTCCTTTAAGAACTGTATCAGCTTCGGCAGAAAGAAAGAAAAATGTGTTTCCAGACTATGGTTTGAAGCAAAAGAAGAAGAAAAAGATTAACACTGGTAATTTTTTCACTGTCTTTCACTCACCAGTATTTTTAGTTTAATTATCAGTGTAGAGTTCATGTTCCGCACTGCTGTTAATGTTCGGTGTTGTTTTGCTTGGCGAGGGTTTGTTTACCTACCTGATCTCGACTGTGTGTTT
>CM045740.1:42668224-42695724 GCA_024760905.1 Plotosus lineatus
TGACTGAGATAGGCTCCTGCCTAGTACCCGAGTACAATAAAGCAACTTAATGCATAAATAATGAATTTCACATAATTACATGTAAATATACTCAGTTAATTACAGTGTACAGTTAAGGACAGTGGTGGCCCGGTGGTAAGGTGCTGGATTATCGATCAAACCCCACTGTTAACAGTTTTCACTGCTGTTCTCCCAGTGCACTAACTGGGTTATCAAAGGCCGCAAATTGTCTATGGTGAGAGGTTCATGTAAAAGAATCATTGCTGACTTTCGTCAAGAGGAGCTGCATAGCCGTCAGCATGTTTCTGCCTTGCGATGGCCTGTCTGTGTGTCCAGTGTGTATTTTGCTCTCGTCCAGTGTCAGCTGAGACGGGCACCAGCCTCCCTACCACCAAACTCTGGTTTCCTCCCAGTCCAAAAACATGCACAATAGGTTAATTGGCTGTTCCAAATCGCCCCTAAGTGTGAGTGCGAGTATGAATGGGTATGTGAGTGTTGGCCCTGTGATGTCAAGAGTCGGCTGAGATGGGTGCCTACCTCCCCGCAACCCTAATTAGGATTAAGTAGTTCAGAAAATGGATGAATGAATGATGTGTTTGTTGTGTTGTAAATGTAATAAAATAATTATTAATCAGCTTCAAGGTGCTAGCTGTGACTCTCCTGTTGTTGTAGTTTGTTTTTTTCTCCCCTACAACACCACTTCCAGTGATTTTAGGAATGTCTGTGTGCAGATATGAATGCTGAAGCTCACCCATTAGCAAGAAGGCCAGCATTTGCTGTAGAACACTGATATCCTCGATAAACAGGTCCCATTGTGATTTTGGTTTACGTTCCTGTGGCTCATCAGCTGTACAAACTACAAAAAGAGAAAAAAATATTCTGGTCATGTGTCAGGACGGACAAAATGCAACAGGTGAGTTGTAAAGCATCCTATAATTATTGTATTTAGCAGCCGCAAGGGGTGGGGGGGGGACACAAGCCAGTGTTCTGCCACACATTGGTCCCAAGCCCGGATAAATGCAGAGGGTTCTGTCAGGCAGAGCATCCGACATAAAATCAATGTCACATATAAAATGCGAGTCAAAAAATAGAATTCCATACCGGATCGGTCGAGGCCCGGGTTAACAACGACCACCATCAGTGCTGTTAACTAACAGGGTGCTGGTGGAAACTGAGCTACTGTTGGTCGAAGAAGGAGAGGCGGGAGGCATGTCCATAGGCAGAGCGAGAAGGGGAAAGGCATGAGTCTAGGACTGAGAGTAGGGACTTTGAATGTTGGAACTATGCAAGGAAAAGATAGAGATCTGGCTGACATGATGCAGAGGAGAAAGGTGGACATACTGTGTGTTCAGGAGACCAGGTGGAAAGGTGGCAAAGCTACAAGCTTAGGAGCGGGGTTGAAGCTGTTTTATCATGGTGTGGATGGGAAGAGAAATGGAGTAGGAGTCATCTTGAAGAAAGGATTTGTCAGGAATGTTCTACAAGTGAAAAGAGTGTCAGACAGAGTGATGAGTCTCAAGTTAGAAATTGAAGGCGTGATGTTCAGTGTTGTTAGTGCTTATGCCCCACAGGTAGGATGTGAGCAAGAAGAGAAGGAGCGATTCTGGAGTGACTTAGATGAAGTGATGCAGAGTACCCCCAGAGGTGAAAGAGTGGTCATTGGTGCAGACTTCAATGGACATGTTGGTGCAGGCAACGGAGGGGACGAGGAAGTGATGGGCAGGTTTGGTATCCAGGACTGGAAAGCAGAAGGACAGATGTTGATCAATTTTGCAAAAAGGATGGAAATGGCTGTGTTGAATACTTTCTTCCAGAAGAGACAGGAGATTAGGGTGACTTATAAAAGCGGAGGTAGGAGTACACAGGTAGACTACATCTTGTGTAGACGATGTAATTTGATGGAAGTGAGTGACTGCAAAGTAGTAGCGGGTGAGAGTGTTGCCAAACAGCATAGGATGCTGGTGTCCAGGATGATGCTGATGGTGAGGAAGACGAAGAAAGCAAAGGCAAAGCAGAAGACAAAGTGGTGGAAGCTGAAAAAAGGAAGTGTCGTGTTGTCTTCAAGGAGGAGTTGAAACAGGCTTTGGGTGGTCAGGAAGTGTCCCAGATGACTAGACAACTAAAACTAATGTGATCAGGGAGACTGGTAGGAGAATACTTGGTGTGTCCTCTGGAAGGAAAGTAGATAAGGAAACTTGGTGGTTGAATGAGGAAGTGCAGGAGTGTGTAAAAAGGAAGAGGCTAGCTAAGAAGAAGTGGGACATTGAGAGGACCGAAGAAAGGAGACAGGAGTACGGGGATACACAGCGTAAGAAGAAGGTAGCGGTGTCAAAGGCCAGACAGAGAGTGTATGATAACTTGAATGCTCGGTTGGACACTAAGGAGGGAAAAAATTATTTATACAGGTTGGCACAGCAGAGAAATAGAGATGGGAAGGACATGCAGCAAGTTGGAGTGATTAAGGACAGAATGGGAAATGTATTGACTGATGACAGAAGTGTGCTGGGAAGATGGAAAGTTGTACTTTGAAGAGCTGATGAATGAGGAAAATGAGAGAGAGAGGAAAAAAAAAAAAGAGTCGAAGAGAAGACCATTGAGGACCAGGAAGTAGCAAAGATTAGTCAGGGTGAAGTGAGGAGGGCATTGAAGACGATGAAGAGTGGAAAGGCAGTTGGTCCTGATGACATCCCGGTGAAGGTATGGAAATGTCGAGGAGAGGTAGCAGTAGATTTTCTGACAAGAGCACTCAACAAGGCCTTAGAGAGTGAGAGGATGCCGAAGGAATGAAGGAGACGTGTGCTGGTGCCCAGTTTTAAGAACAAGGGAGATGTGCAGAGTTGTGGCAACTACAGAGGGATCAAGTTGATGAGCCATACGATGAAGTTATGAGAGAGAATAGTGGAAGCTAGACTAAGGGCAGAGGTCAGCATCTGTGAACAACAGTTTGGTTTCATGCCAAGAAAGAGCACCACAGATGCAGTGTTTGCCTTGAGGATGTTAATAGAGAAGTACAGAGAAGGTCAGACGGAGCCACATTGTGCCTTTGTGGATCTGGGGAAAGCATATGACAAGGTGCCGAGAGAGGAACTGTGGTATTGCATGAGGAAGTCTGGAGTGGCAGAGAAGTATTTTAGAGTGGTGCAGGACATGTATGAAAGATGTAAGACAGTGGTGAGGTGTACTGTTGGCATGACAGAAGAGTTCAAGGTGGCGGTGGGACTGCATCAAGGGTCAGCTCTGAGCCCCTTCTTGTTTGCTATGGTGATGGACAGGCTGACAGACGAGGTTAGATAAGAATCTCCATGGACTATGATGTTTGCAGATGACATTGTTATCTGTAGTGAGAGCAGAGAACAAGTGGAGGAAAATCTGGAGAGGTGGAGGTATGCCCTGGAAAGAATGGGAATGAAGGTTAGCCCCAGTAAGACAGAATGCGTGTGTGAACGAGAAGGACACAAGAGGAACGGTGAGGTTACAGGGAGCAGAGATAAAGAAGGTGGAGGATTTTCAGTACTTAGTCTCAACAATCCAGAGCAATGGAGAGTGTGGAAAAGAGGTGAAGAAGCGTTTGCAGGCATTTTGGAATGGCTAGAGAAAAGTGTCCGGTGTGATGCGTGATAGGAAGGTATCGGCAAGAATGAAAGGAAAATTGTACAAGATGGTGATGAGGCCAGCGATGCTGTATGGTTTAGAAACAGTGACACTGAGGAAAAGACAGGAAGCAGAGCTAAAGGTAGCGGAGAAGAAAATGTTGAGGTACTCTTTGGGAGTAACGAGGATGGACAGGATCAGGAATGAGTTCATCAGAGACAAAGTTTTGGAGACAAAGTCAGAGAGGCTAGATTGATATGGTTTGGGCATATACAGAGGAGGGATAGTGAGTACAGTATATTGGTAGTAGGATGCTGAGGTTGGAACCACCAGGCAGAAGGCTTAGAGGAAGACCAAAGAGAAGATTTGTGGATATGGTAAAGGAACACATGAAGGTAGTTGGTGTAAGAGACGAAGATGCATAGGATAGGGTGAAATGGAGACAGATGATTCGCTGTGGTGACCCCTGAAGGGAGCAGCCAAAAGGAAAAGAAGATGCATGATTTTTTTTCAATCACCTTTTTTATCTAATCTAACTATTTAAACCATAGTTGGGAAAGCAAATCAACATTACACAACTATCCGATTACCCAAAATGCAGTTGATTTGCCAACCCATCTTGGATCTGAAGGTTTCATTCTGAGTTGGGTCGTAATCTCCAAATTTGTGTATCACAGTGAACTACAAGGGAAAGTAGGAGAAGTCTTAAAAGTGGGAATGGCTCATAACTCTATCAGACCATCTACAGTACAGGGTTCTGAGATCCAAATCCGTCCAGACAGCTTATTTTATTATGATCTCGAAGAATCTGGTTATCTTACATTCTTTGCATCACCCATTACCATGCAACCTATTTCATCCTCCTTCCACTAGGTGGTAGCAGATAATTTTAAAGAAAACCTCATTATTGATGACTTAAAGATTGCATGCTATCTTTTCGCTGTTAAGCATTGTTAGAAAATAGAAGTGAATACATATTAAAAAATTGTAAATTATAAAAAAAATAAATCTTAAAAATTCCAAAGAAACTTTCGTCAAGAGTAGGCTGTATTGCCATCAGCATGTTTCTGCCCTGTAATGGCCTGTCAAGCCGTCCAGGGTGTTCAACGCTCCTGCCCAGAGTCAGCTGAGATGGGCGCCAGCCTCCTCGCGATTCTAATTAGGATGAAGCGGTTCAGAAAATGAATGGATGAAAATTCTAAAGGGTTCTAAAACCTCAGCAACATTAGCATCGTACAGTCTGCTGAACCCTGAATGGGATTTACTGCTTGAACGCCGTGCAGGTGCTCGTTACAGCATGGTATGAGTGATTCGTTGCAGTGACCTCTGCCCGAGTGTGTTATCATATCGATCGGTGTGGCTGACCTTCCCACTTTCTGTGGTGCATTTGAGTGTGAGATTAAAGAATAGATCTGATAGCAGGTCGTTACACACGGCACTCATATTTAGGTGAAAGAAAGAAATGCTTCATTTAAGTGTATGATTTCTTCCACTAAGAGAAAGAGACATGGGGAGAGAGACAGGGAGAGATGGGGCGGGGGGAGAACGAGAGAGAAATGAGACATGGTTGGAAAGACAGACAGACACTGGGAGAGAGTGAGAAAGAGAGAGATGAGAAAATGAAGGCTGTGAGAAAGGAAAAGTGAGGCTATAAATGTAAAGGAGTGATAGAAAGTGGCAGGGGAGGAAAAGGGAGGCAATGAGAGGAAGTGTCCTGCAAAGAAGGGGAAAGGCAGAATGACTTAATTTGATGAGAGAAAGAAAGAAAAAGAAGAGAGAAAATAGGAAAATGAGACAAGTAAGAAAGGAGGAGAGGAGAAAGGAAAGAGCAGACAGGAAAGAAAGGGAGGGGAGAAAAGAGCGAGTGAGAGCAGTTTGACAGAGCAAGAGAGAGCAGTTTGACAGAGCGAGAGAGAGAGAGAGAGAGCAGTTTGACAGAGCGAGAGAGAGAGAGAGAGAGAGAGCAGTTTGACAGAGAGAGCAGTTTGACAGAGCAGTTTGACAGAGCGAGACAGCAGTTTGACAGAGCGAGACAGCAGTTTGACAGAGCGAGACAGCAGTTTGACAGAGAGAGAGAGAGAGAGTTTGACAGAGCAGTTTGACAGAGCGAGAGAGAGAGAGAGTTTGACAGAGCAGTTTGACAGAGCGAGAGAGCAGTTTGACAGAGCGAGAGAGCAGTTTGACAGAGCGAGAGAGCAGTTTGACAGAGCGAGAGAGAGAGAGAGAGAGAGAGAAGTTTGACAGAGCGAGCAGTTTGACAGAGCGAGCAGTTTGACAGAGCAGTTTGACAGAGCAGTTTGACAGAGCAGTTTGACAGAGCGAGACAGCAGTTTGACAGAGAGAGAGAGAGAGAGAGTTTGACAGAGCAGTTTGACAGAGCGAGAGAGAGAGAGAGAGTTTGACAGAGCGAGAGAGCAGTTTGACAGAGCGAGACAGCAGTTTGACAGAGCGAGACAGCAGTTTGACAGAGCGAGACAGCAGTTTGACAGAGCGAGACAGCAGTTTGACAGAGCGAGACAGCAGTTTGACAGAGCGAGACAGCAGTTTGACAGAGCGAGACAGCAGTTTGACAGAGCGAGAGGAGAGTTTGACAGAGCGAGACAGCAGTTTGACAGAGCGAGAGGAGAGTTTGACAGAGCGAGAGGAGAGTTTGACAGAGCGAGAGGAGAGTTTGACAGAGCGAGAGGAGAGTTTGACAGAGCGAGAGGAGAGTTTGACAGAGAGTCAAACTCTCGCTCTGTCTCTCTCTGTCAAACTCCCTCTCTCTCTCTCTCTCTCTCTCTCTGTCAAGCTCCCTGTCTCTCTCTCTCTCAAACTGCTCTCTCTCTGTCAATCTCTCTCTCTCAAACTGCTCTCTCTCTCTCTCTCTCTGTCAAACTCCCTTTCTCTCTGTCTCTCTCTCTCTGTCAAACTCTGTCTGTCTTTCTCTCGCTCTCTCTCTCTCTCTCTCAAACTGCTCTCTCTGTCAAACTCTCTGTCGCTCTCTCCTCTCTCTCTCTCTGTCAAACTCTGTCTGTCTCTCTCTCTCTCTCTCTGTCAAACTCTGTCTGTCTCTCTCTCTCTCTCTCTCTCTGTCTCTCTCTCTCGCCGTCTCAAACTGCTCTCTCTGTCAAACTTTCTGTTGCTCTCTCCTTCTCTCTCTCTGTCAAAGTCTCTCTCTCTCTGTCAAAGTCTCTCTCTCTCTCTGTCAAAGTCTCTCTCAGAGGGGGAGAGGTTGACAGAGAGAGAGGGAGAGGTTGACAGAGAGAGAGAGACAGTTTGACAGAGAGAGAGAGAGAGTTTGACAGAGAGAGAGAGAGAGAGAGAGAGAGAGAGTTTGACAGAGAGAGAGAGAGAGAGAGAGAGCGAGAGTTTGAGAGAGAGAGAGAGACAGCAGTTTGAGAGAAAGAGACAGAGAGAGAGAGAGACTGACAGAGAGAGAGAGACTTTGACAGAGAGAGAGAGAGACTTTGACAGAGAGAGAGAGAGACTGACAGAGAGAGAGAGACTTTGACAGAGAGAGAGAGAGACTTTGACAGAGAGAGAGAGAGAGAGACTTTGACAGAGAGAGAGAGAAGGAGAGAGCAACAGAGAGTTTGACAGAGAGAGCAGTTTGAGATGGCGAGAGAGAGAGAGAGACAGACAGAGTTTGACAGAGAGAGAGAGAGAAGGAGAGAGTGACAGAGAGTTTGACAGAGAGAGCAGTTTGAGAGAGAGAGAGAGAGCGAGAGAGAGACAGACAGAGTTTGACAGAGAGAGAGAGACAGAGAGAAAGAGAGTTTGACAGAGAGAGAGAGAGAGCAGTTTGAGAGAGAGAGAGAGATTGACAGAGAGAGAGAGCAGTTTGAGAGAGAGCAGTTTGAGAGAGAGAGAGACAGGGAGCTTGACAGAGAGAGAGAGAGAGAGGGAGAGTTTGACAGAGAGAGAGAGAGAGAGAGAGAGAGAGAGAGAGATTGACAGAGGGGAGAGGTTGACAGAGAGAGAGAGACAGTTTGACAGAGAGAGAGAGACAGTTTGACAGAGAGAGAGAGACAGTTTGACAGAGAGAGAGAGAGAGAGACAGTTTGACAGAGAGAGCAGTTTGAGAGAGAGAGAGAGATTGAGAGTTTGACAGAGAAGTTTGAGAGTTGAGAGAGAGAGAGAGAGAGACAGCAGTTTGAGAGAGGGGGGGGGAGTTTGACAGCGAGAGAGAGATTGACAGAGAGAGAGAGAGAGAGCAGTTTGAGAGAGAGATTGAAAGAGAGAGAGCAGTTTGAGAGAGAGAGAGAGAGAGAGAGAGAAAGGGAGTTTGACAGAGAGAGAGAGAGAGCAGTTTGAGAGAGAGAGAGAGAGAGAGATTGACAGAGAGAAAGCAGTTTGAGAGAGAGAGAGAGAGAGACAGGGAGCTTGACAGAGAGAGAGAGAGAGAGAGTTTGACAGAGAGAGAGAGAGAGAGAGAGAGAGATTGACAGAGGGGAGAGGTTGACAGAGAGAGAGAGACAGTTTGACAGAGAGAGAGAGAGACAGTTTGACAGAGAGAGAGACAGTTTGACAGAGAGAGCAGTGTGAGAGAGAGAGCAGTTTGAGAGAGAGAGCAGTTTGAGAGACAGACAGAGTTTGACACAGAGAGAGAGGGAGAGGTTGACAGAGAGAGTGAGAGATTGAAAGAGAGAGCAGTTAGAGAGAGAGAGAGAGAGAGTTTGAGAGTTTGACAGAGAGACAGAGCAGTTTGAGAGTTGAGAGAGAGAGAGAGAGAGAGAGAGAGAGAGAGACAGCAGTTTGAGAGAGGGGGGGAGTTTGACAGCGAGAGAGAGATTGACAGAGAGAGAGAGAGAGCAGTTTGAGAGAGAGATTGAAAGAGAGAGAGAGACAGAGAGAGAGAGAGACTTTGACAGAGAGAGAGAGACTTTGACAGAGAGAGAGACTTTGACAGAGAGAGAGAGACTTTGACAGAGAGAGAGAAGGAGAGAGCAACAGAGAGTTTGACAGAGAGAGCAGTTTGAGACGGCGAGAGAGAGAGAGACAGAGAGAGAGAGAGAGACAGACAGAGTTTGACAGAGAGAGAGAGAGAGAGATTGACAGAGAGAGAGCAGTTTGAGAGAGAGAGAGACAGGGAGCTTGACAGAGAGAGAGAGAGAGAGAGGGAGAGTTTGACAGAGAGAGACAGAGAGAGAGTTTGACAGAGAGAGAGAGAGAGAGAGAGAGAGAGAGAGAGATTGACAGAGGGGGAGAGGTTGACAGAGAGAGAGGGAGAGGTTGACAGAGAGAGAGAGAGACAGTTTGACAGAGAGAGAGAGAGAGACAGTTTGACAGAGAGAGCAGTTTGAGAGAGAGAGAGCGCGCGAGCGAGCGAGCAGTTTGAGAGAGAGAGAGAGTTTGACAGAGAGAGAGGGAGAGGTTGACAGAGAGAGAGAGGGATTGAAAGAGAGAGCAGTTAGAGAGAGAGAGAGAGAGAGAGAGAGAGAGTTTGACAGCGAGACAGAGCAGTTTGAGAGTTGAGAGAGAGAGAGAGAGAGAGAGAGAGAGAGAGAGACAGCAGTTTGAGAGGGGGAGTTTGACAGCGAGAGAGAAATTGACAGAGAGAGAGAGAGAGAGCAGTTTGAGAGAGAGATTGAAAGAGAGAGAGCAGTTTGAGAGAGAGACAGAGAGAGAGAGAGAGACTTTGACAGAGAGAGAGAGAGACTTTGACAGAGAGAGAGAAGGAGAGAGCAACAGAGAGTTTGACAGAGAGAGCAGTTTGAGACGGCGAGAGAGAGAGAGAGAGAGAGAGAGAGAGAGAGAGACAGAGTTTGACAGAGAGAGAGAGGGAGAGGTTGACAGAGAGAGCAGTTAGAGAGAGAGAGAGAGAGTTTGAGAGTTTGACAGAGAGACAGAGCAGTTTGAGAGTTGAGAGAGAGAGAGAGAGAGAGAGACAGCAGTTTGAGAGGGGGGGGGAGAGTTTGACAGCGAGAGAGAGATTGACAGAGAGAGAGAGCAGTCTGAGAGAGAGATTGAAAGAGAGAGAGAAGTTTGAGAGAGAGAGAGAGAGAGAGAGAAGTTTGAGAGAGAGATTGAAAGAGAGAGAGAAGTTTGAGAGAGAGAGAGAGAGAGAGAGAGAGAGAGAGAGAGAGAGAAGTTTGAGAGAGAGAGAGAGAGAGAGAGAGAGAGAGTTTGACTTAGAGACGGAGAGCAGTTAGAGAGTTTGACAGAGAGAGCGAGATTGACAGAGAGAGAGAGAGAGAGAGGGAGAGAGAGAGAGGGGTGATTTGTGTATAATCACCTGTTCCGTTCATGTCTCGCCGGTTGGTTGGACTCGTGCAGACTGTTGCTGTTCTCTGCGGGTTCGGCGGGTCGCCTCGGCCGGGCAGGCGGGTGCGCGCGCGCCTCTGTGCACTTTGATCGGCGTGTTGGAGATCCAAGGTCTCAGCGCACTTTGTCGCAACTTCCAAGTTCGCGCGCGTGAAAGGCCCAGTGATTGATCGTGCTCCTAAAATCCGGCCTGTCCGAAAGCAGCAGGTCGGAAACTCCTCCTCTTCCTCCTCAGGAGGAATTAAACAGTATAAAATCGTGTCTCTTCGGGCACGTGTGCGAATGAAAACTCCGTGCAAAGGGGAAGGCAAGAGCGAATGGGAAGGGTGTGGGCGTGGCAATGGGCGGGGCCAAAGTGAGCCGATGTGCTGTCTACAGAATCTGGACATGGAGAAAATAGTCCTGTATAAACAACAGAGCACGGATTGAAATATATCAATAAACAACAGAATCACCAAATAAAACACTGCACAGATGCTCACATCCAGAGCCACATTTTTATGCAGGACAGCAATTAAGGGTTCTGGGCCTTGCTCAAGGGCCCAACAGTGGTGGTTCTGGGGCTTGAACCCCCAGCCTTTGGCTCAGTAGCCCATCACGTTTAGCACTGAGCCACACTGTTGTGGGTTTCCTCCGGGTGCTCCGGTTTCCTCCCACAGTCCAAAAACATGCACAGATCATCACTAGGTGTGAATACGAATGGTTTTGTGAGTGTTGACCCTGCGATGACCTGGCGGGCTGTCCAGGGTGTACCCCACCCTGGCCAGAATTGGGTGAGATGGGCGCCAGCCTCCCTGCGACTCTAATTAGGATTAAGCGGTTCAGAAAATGAATGCATGAATAACAACAGAACAGACTGGAAGAATCAAGAAATAATAATCAAGGAGACCTCAAACCTTCAAAGAGAACAGACTAAAATCCATCAGAACCAGTCCCACAAAAAATAAACAATCCAAAATAGACTCGAAGCAGCAGAACCATCAGACCCTTCTCGAACAAGAACCTCCCGCATAAAAATCATCAAATGATTATTTACACCCATGAAACATCATTCAGTGCATTTTTATACATCATGATTTCATTCGCTGAGCATCCTAATTCTACTCAGGTTGCAGTGAGCCTGGAGCCTATCTCAGCCCACTCTGGGCATGGGACAAGTACACCCTGAACAGCTCACCAGAGCATCGCTGCATTAACACATGTGCGGCCATTTACATTGGTTCATTTTGTAACAGCTGTGATGGCCTGGCAAGCTGTCCAGGGTGTACCCCGCCCTCGCCCAGAGTCGGCTGAGATGAGCGCCAGCCTCCCCGTGACTCTAATTAGGATTTAGTGGTTCTGATAATGAACGGATGAACATTTTGTAACAGCCAGGTCGCCTTTGGACTTGCAGGAGGAAACCAGAGTACCTGATGGAATTCTCACACAAGCATAGTATGGAATATGCAAACTGCACACAGAAACACCCTCGCCAAGCCCAGGACGTGAACCCAGGACCTTCTTGCTGTGGGGCAGCTGTGCTAGCTGCTACACCTCTACACCATCAGGTTCACTTTAAAAGCGAAAAATAAAATTATGCTATTTATTAATAGAACAAAAACAGAAAAACAAGTGAAGAAAATGTAAAAAAAAAAAAAAAAAAAAAAAGCGAAAACCACTCACTTTCATTACAAAACCAGAACAAGAAACAACAAGGTCGAGCCATGACAACCACAAAAAAAAACAAAAAAACTAATTAAATAAAACAGAAAAAGTACATAAGGAACATGGGAACAAAAAGCAAAGAGTAGCATTAATATATATAAAGGATACAGACAAGACACGGTGGCCTGCGACGGCTTGCCGAGCTGTCCAGAGTGTACTTTGCCCTGGCCCAGATTTGTCTGAGATGGGCACCAGCCTCCCCATGACCCGTTTTAGAATTAAGCTGCTTAGAAAATTAATGAATGAAACAAGAGACTAAAACTGCTGGAAGACAACAGAAAGGCTTTTCTGGGCTTTTTACATCCAGGCTGGTCAGCCTCTGGTCAGCTCATCAGAGCCTGAGCTCATCCCTGGTTTCTGTAGCTTGAAGCAACCAGGAGTTCATTGGTAGTAGGATGCTGAGGTTGGAACTACCAGGCAGAAAGCCTAGAGGAAGACCAAAGAGACGATTCATGGATGTGGTGAAGGAGGACATGAAGGTCGTTGGTGTAAGAGAAGAAGATGCAAAGGATAGGGTGAGATGGAGGCAGATGATTCGCTGTGGCGACCCCTGAAGGGAAAAGCCGCAAGGAAAAGAAGGAGAAGCAACCAGGAGTTCATCTCCTCTCAGATGGGACGCTGGTCCATTGCAGGTTACCTTCCCGGTATTATTACTGGTACCCATTTATACTGCGAGGTGGACAAAGTCCAAATACTTTAGACCAGGGGTGCTCAATCTTGCTCCTGGAGATCTACCTGCCAGAAGCCATTCAGTCCAACCCTAATCATTTCCCACCTAACCATCCAATCATCTCATCAAGGGACTTTGAAATGTCTTAAAACCTGACTGGATCTTGCATGTCACATGGGCCACATTAGGGTTGGAGATAAAGTCATCTGGAAGGTAGATCTCCAGAAGCAGGATTGAGCACCCCTGCCTTAGCCAGTGGTTTTAGCATGGTTGGGGCCTACTCGGGATTTGAACCCACAACCAGTCAATCTTGAGTCCATTAACCTATCCATCACATCATCAGTCCTGACCGAAACACAACACAACATTCCACAAAACAACACTCTACATTAGATCCTGACGATGGCCCGTGTGTCCAATAAACAATGAATGCGGCCGATTGTTTGGATCACAACTGGTTGTGGTACAGCACTGGCGTCCTTGATCGTCTCACCTTTGTGTGCGGCGTGCAGCCACTTCCTCCCATGTGTCAGAGCAGATGCTGGCCAACTTCAGGTCACGCACGTTAACATCCTTATAAGGCAGTGTAGGGTATCCTGTGGGACCGAGCTCCCCATCCAGCACATCTTTTAGGATTATGACCAGATTGCATATTACGTAGATACACGTGTCTGCGTTTCGTCTTGTTGATTATTTTCCAACAACAGCACCCCCCACCCCCACCATGTGGATATATGGTAGGCCTCCGTCAGTCCCGAAGGACTATGGCTGCACTCTGGCTGGTATCCCGGCTGGTGATACCCCCCAGTGCACAGAGCCTGGGTAGGGAGTAATGAGGGACAGGCTGTTACCCAAGCAGCAAGTCCCCCCCCCCGTCTCGGCGCCACCGGAAGGATCCAATGGAAAGGCAAATGCCGATACGACTGGGTTCCAGTGCCGCTGCAGGAGAGAATCTACGGTCAATTTAGAACGGCCAATTAACCTACAGTGCACGTCTTTGTATTGCGGGAGGAAACCGGAGCACCCGGAGGAAACCCGCACAAGCACGGGGAGAACATGCAAACTCCACACAGAAACGCCCAGGCCGGGAATCGAACCCGGGCCTTTTTGCTGTGAAGCAGACATGCTAACCACTACGCCACCGTGCCGCACCATGTGGATAATTCTTCACAAAACAAAAATGAATGATCTGCATTGATACGTTGAAGGACACTGGTTGATCAAAGTGGTGGAGCTGAAGGGAAAAAGCCTCCACTTGGGATGAAGATCAGGGTGGATCCCCAGCAGGGGGAGCCAGATCACCTTAGGCCAGCACTGCACTCCGAATTACTTTACACATTACTTTTAATAATAGATCATAATTATTGTACGTGAAAACAAGTACAAGAATAAGATTACAGTATGTTGGGTATTATGGATATTAGCATAGCATTAGCTGTGGATATTAAGTAACACCCCACCCCACCCCTCCTCCCTGAATACGCATTATGTGCCCTAATAGGCTACTAAAAGCTCACTTACAGCCTCTTAAATCTGGGCCAGGCGATGATCATTACTGTAGTACGTATACACTGTGTACAGTTAGCGCTACTAGTGTAGTACGTAACATCAAAACATCAAGATATAACCCAGCCAATATAATATAGACCCAAGAATATCACTCGAATAGGTGTGCGCTGATATTTCTGATGTCTGTCGTCATCGTTAATACGTTTATTATTAGTTCCTATTCTAACTCTTTTTGAGCTCTCCACTCATCTGGATCTCAGTGTGATGAAAATACCTTCAAACGTTCAGAACTACTGTAGAAACACTGCCTGGCCAAAAACAACACACACACACAAAAAACAGTGCCACACGGTCATATTTTGCAGGAGGGCATTTGTCCTTGATCGCAGCATGTAATCTCCACGGCGTTGTTGCTCCAGTTGTTCCGGTCGAGGCTCAGCAACATTAATGTGGCAATAAAATGAAGCAGTTAATGATGGGAATGTACTGAATGAGCAGATTATCACATCAACGCACTTCTACGTCCCTGATTTCTACCACGGATATAAAATGGGGACTCGAATGACCTTAACCCTATTGAATGTTTTTGGGATGCTGGAGAAGACTTTTTGGAGTGGTTCAGTTTTTCCCCTCATGGATTCGAGACGTCGGTGAGAAATGATCCCAGCATTTTGGATGTGGATGGAAATAAATATTATGTTGATGAAGTTTGTTGACCATGATGACGATGTGCTATAAGTAACATTTGGCGTGGAACAATAACATTCGTGTGTGCAAGTTTTTTTTTTTTCGGGGGGGGCAGTGTATTTAAATATAGATATGAACGTGTAAATTGATGTATTGGTGTTGTGGTTAGCATTTCCACCTCACAATAATAAGGTATTGGATTCGAACCCTGGTGGAGTTTGCATGTCATCCCTGAGCATGCATTGGTTTCCTCCAGGTGCTCCAGTTTCCTCCACAGCATAAAACCATGCAGACACTAGTTGGATATTCTCACTTATTGCGCGGTGTTAGGGTGAATAGTTTTGGGGGGGGGGGGCAGCCTGCAATGGTTTGTAAAGCTGATAAGAGTGTACACCTCACAAAAAGAAGGTCCTGGGTTCAATTCCCAGCTCGGGCATTTCTGTGTGGAGTCATGTTCTCCACATGCTTGTGTGGGTTTCCTTCCACAGTCCAGTTAACTGGCTGTTCCAAATCACCCGTATGTGTGAGATTGAATGTGAATGGTTTTGTGAGTGTTGGGCCTGTGATGGCCTGGTGAGCTGTCCAGGGTGTACCCCACCCTCACCCGGAGTCGGCTGAGAAGGGCACTAGAAAATGAATGAATGTATTTGTTACAAAAATATGACATAAATAGTAACTTGGGATTCATTACTTCAGAGCAAAATAATTTATATTTACACTTTTTTCATGTTTTTATATTTATTTATTTATAATATTCCTTCATTTATTGTCTTTTAACTTTTGCTTTATTTTTGTAAACCCTTGTGGAAGTGATGCCTCTTTAAATTGTTTTAGCTTTCCTGCAAAATGAATGACTATTTTGGGTGAGAGAGAGAGTGATAAAGTGGGTGAGTGAGTGAGAGAGAGTGAGTAAGTGAGAGAAAGAGTGAGTGAGAGAGAGAAAGAGTGAGAGAGCATGTGAAGTAAGTGAGCGAGTGAGAGAGTGAGTTATTGATAGAGTGAGTGAGTGAGTGAGTGAGTGAGTGAGTGAGAGAAAGAGAGCGTGAGTGAGTGAGTGAGAGCATAGTTGAGTGAGAGAGTGATAAGTGAACGAGTGAGTGAGTGAGTAAGTGAGAGAGAGTGAGTGAGAGAGAGAGTGAGAGTGAGTAAGTGAGAGAGAGTGAGAGAGAGAAAGAGTGAGAGAGCATGTGAGTGAGTGAAAGAATAAAATAAGATGCAACACCTTGAAATGATCTTAAACCATTTAAAATCACATGGGCTTCGTGTTGTATTACATCATAAAATCTAAGAGCCAATCATCTTCTAATATGCAAATATTGACCCTATAATGAGGCTGAGTGCGCAAAAAATGCTTTGACAAATGAGGACCCAATTTATACTGCTGGCTGGGCAGAGGCAGGCTTGTGGTTGAGATCTTCGTGCAGTTGGGGTTCCAAAAGGGATTCGAACCCACAACCTCTCCATCATGTGCCCAGACCCCTATCCACTACACTTGTAGTCAGACGTACATCGTGTACAGGTGCGGCCAGGCAATGTACAGGGACACGGGAGGACACCGGAAAAGCAGGAGGAATCCCACGCAGCCACAGAGAGGACATGCAGTCCGGCAGCAGCCAAGGAGCCGAGCGACTCTGGGATCCTAACACAACCTGCTGCACCAGCATGCACATAAATAAATGAATAAATAAATAAATACAGTAAATAAAAGTAAAAATGGACTGTGACGCCCCCATATCCGAGTGCACTTTCGAATCAGGTCGCACCTGATGATCCGACTCCAGCATCTCGACAGATATCCACTGTCAATCTCGAGTCAAATAAACATCAATCAAATGTATCAACTGAGGATTCATTCATCCTGATGAACTCCTCACAGTGTGTGTGCGCGCGCGCGCCCATGCCGAGAAAATAAAAATACACTGTCTGACATCGCATGGTGGTGTCTAGACATGTCCTCGGAGTGTGTGTGTGCGTGTGTGTGTGTGTGTGTGTGTGTGTGTGTGTGTGTGTGTGATCAGAAAATATAGATAGTCCCTTTGATAGTGCGGGGTGTCCAGGAACGTCCGGTGTGTGTGTGTGTGTGTGTGTGTGTGTGTGTGTGCGCGTGCGTGCGTGCGTGCGCGCGCGTCATCACTGGTTGGGGTTTCGCCGTGTGTGTGTGTGTGTGTGTGTGTGTGCGTGCGTGCGTGCGCGCGCGCGCTTCCTCCCGCCGCCTCGCGCTGCTGAGCGGCTGATCGCGAAGGAAACCTGTCACATCGGCGAGACGAGTCAGTCAGCAAACGAACGGAGAGCGGGGAGGATGGAGGACACGGGGACGGGCTCGTGCACGAGGTGAGCGCAAACAACAGCCTTGCACCTGTCCGGCACGGAGGGATCTCTGTCCGTCTGGGCACCGACATGACAGATGATTAAACAGATTGATCAGCTATTCAGGCGAGGTTTTGTCCTCCGCGCGCTCTGAACTGCGACAGGAGGATTCATGTCAGGACACATTTGGTCGCTTCTTCCTCGCCTTCAGTCATTGCCGGGAAAATCTGCGCACCGACGCCTCGGTACGTCACGACGGGATCAGATCAATTCTCCGCAGATATTTACCACGCGCACGGGTTTCTCACGCGGGGTTTATTCAACGCAGCGCGGATACTGGCGCGTCTCTCTCTCTCTCTCTCTCTCTCTCTCTCTCTCTCTCTCTTTTACCGGGATTGTTGTTTACAAAACGCCGCCGACTCACAGACCGAGACGTCTCCCGATTCCCTCCTCTATTATAATAATAATAATAATAATTATTATTATTATTATTATTATTATTATTATTATTGCAGTATTATTATTATTATGATGATGATGATGATGATGATGATGATGATGATGCTCAGTATCCTTATAGACGTCGGTCCAGACGTATAGTTGTCGGGTGTCGGTCTGAGCATCCCGCCGCGTGTTTGTTGTGAATCTTTGGCCTGTGGGCGTGTTTTTCTTTCCGCGCGCATCGTTTCATTAACGGCTTTTCATCTCCGTGGGGATTTTTCTATAAATACAACCCCGAGACGTTTTCATGGTCGTTGTGGTGAAATTCGAGCGGCTGCGCTATCGATCTGTGGATGAAGCTCTGGTTCCAAAACATCAGTGCGTGCGCGGGCGCGCGTGTGTGTGTGTGTGCGTGTGTGTGATGGGGAGTTCGAAACACGAGCCGTCTCCAAGGAATTCACACACACACACACACACACACACACGCAGAATTGACTTATTGATTGATTTCAGAAATATCCGTGCCCCCTGCTCACGTGGATGCGCGCGACTGCCGCTGCTGCGTAAACACCTTGCGCACCGTTCTCTCTCTCTCTCTGTTTATTTATTTATTTATTTGTCTGTTTATTTATTTCATTTTTTTTTTTTTGGCACGTCAGCTGATCATTTCCTCCACGACGCGACAGAGACTGTCGGTAACACACCGACCCTGTCACCTGTCTGCTCTTATAATTTACTCGCTGATGAATTGCGTGATCCGCGTGATGCAGCTCTTCCGGTAACGGCGCGCAACGCGTTTTCCGAGCGGATGCATCAGAACGACGTGTCACCTCGACACGGTGTTTGAATCGGCGAAACGTGTCGCGGATACAGAAACTGGATGGGCGTTCCTCCGGCATGCCGCCATGTTGTGCTCGCGCGCCGTCTCTCCCTGCGCGAAAGCGCGCGGAGGTTCAGGAGGCGGGGTTGCCAGATATCCCGCTTTACCATCGCATCACCGGGTTCATTGGTGCTGGTCCTGAATCCACATCAACACACCCAGGAAGTAATAATCCGTGGAATTGAACCTGCGGCCTAATAAATTCGAACTGATCATAGTTGTAGTTATAAATATATACAACACAATTTAAATTCCAGGCTTTAATTCTAACAGGCCTGGAGTTGACAATACTGATGAGCACAGTGGTTCCTTCCCTTTTGTTTTCAGCAATTCCATCTTTTATATGTTCTTCCACGTGAAAATGATGGATAAAGCGTAATGTGAAGACGTTAGGACTCATATATCGGCTACGTGTGCTGATAAAGCGATACGTATCGATTCAAGATGGCCGCTGTGCATGGGGGCCGCTGTGCGTATCCTGGGGTCATTTGGTGTGACACTTGTGGACGTCCTCGGGAATTCTTGTAACGCTTTCACATGGTGCAACACCGGTGTAAATAGTGGAGTGACAGTGTCCCCAGCTGACTATACAAGCTCACGTCATGCTCTCAGAACGTTATATACTCATGTGCTATTCCAGGCCATCACTGAATGCTAGCGCTACACCTCCTGAACATACTGAGAGGGATGCTTTGAGTCTGATGAACGTATGAATGACTTCAAGCACATCATGATAATGATGACACCAAGGGCAGAAAGTCTTGCAGAGAAACTGAGCTCGTCTGTCTGTCTATCAGTCCGTTTGTCTGATGGAGATGTTTTGGTTTCTGATGTGCCGTCCGTCGGATGCCGCTGTTAATCCCCAGATGTACATTACGGTATTAAATACGTGAACAATGCCACTCGCGGAGCAGATGACTGTGCATATTTACTACATGTGATGAGAGTGGCTTTTGCACACACACACACACACACACACACACACACACACACACACACACACACAAACACACACTTTTAAAGTTGATTAAAAAGGTACAGCAGTGGGCTTTGAGATTAAATTCACTAACACACTTTCAGGAACCGCTTCATTCTTGCCAGCATTCCAACAGATCCAGAATCACCGGCAATTAAACGGGATTATATTAAAAACTGGAATCGAGTCCGTCATGGGGGTTCCATGCACATTTTTGTTTACAGCAACAGGAAATTTAGATCAGCATGTGAAAGTCCAGGCCTGTTTAGAGTAATTGAAGGAAACCAGAAAACCCAGATAGAAATACTCTTGAATTCTTGAACTCTGGACTCTTAACTCCTGAATCTGTTAGTTACTGTGTGCAACTGAGAAAAATGTCTTCTGCATCAAAATATATTTACATTTATATATATCGTGTGTGTGTGTGTGTGTGTGTGTGTGTGTGTGTGTGTGTGTGTGTGTGTGTGTGTATTGTGCAAAAAAATTTTGAACCACTTCATTCTACTTGGGCCACAGTGAGGTGACACCCTTGATAGCTTGTCAGTCCATCACAGGGCCAACACACCCAATCATTCACACTTACACTCACACCTAGGAGCAATTTGGAACAGCCAGTTAGCCTATTGTGCATGTCTTTGGACTGTTGGAGGAAACCAGAGTTCCCTGGTGGAAACTCATACAAGCACATGGAAAACATGCAAACTCTACATAAAAACCGAGCCCAGGATTCGAACCCACAACCTTCTTGATGTGATATATACAGATATTGTTGTTGTTTTTAATAATGCGCTAACCAGCCTTGTATATGCTAACATGTTTGCCTGATTGTCCATTTAAGGAAGTGTGGCGTTACTTTTAAGATCAATCCTTTGCATGTTATTTTGCATGAAGCATCGTTGACTTGAGCAGAATATAAACACGAATATGTGTGATACGAGTCTACAGTGAAGGCGCGGTTCCAAGTGTGAGACTTGTTTAGTTTTGTCTCATAGATATGATGATGTTTTATGACCCATTTTATATTTCACCACTTGATGTTTAAAGTCATGTTTGCAGAAAGGTGTACTCAAAATGGTATTGGAAGTACAGCCTATATTTCAGTCGATTTGGTTTTCCTGAAAATTAAGATAGATAGATAGATAGATAGAGAGAGAGATAGAGAGATAGATAGGTGGCACAGGACTGCAGTGGTTAGCCCGTCTGCCTCACATAAAGAAGGTCCTGGGTTTGAGTCAGTGCCGCATTTGTGTGGAAGTTGAATTTTCTCACAATACTTGTCAAAGAAGGAAAGGTCGAAGAAGGAGAGGCGGGAGGCGTGTTCGTAGGCAGAGAGAGAAGAGGAAAGGCATGAGTCTAGGACTGAGAGTAGGGACTTTGAATGTTGGAACAATGACAGGAAAAGGTAGAGAGCTGGCTGACATGATGCAGAGGAGGAAGGTGGACATACTGTGTGTTCAGGAGACCAGGTGGAAAGATAGCAAGGCTAGAAGCTTAGGAGCAGGGTTTAAGCTGTTTTATCACGGTGTGGATGGGAAGAGAAATAGAGTAGGAGTCATCTTGAAGGAGGGGTTTTTCAGTAATGTTCTAGAAGTGAAAAGAGTGTCAGACAGAGTGATGAGTCTCAAGTCAGAAATTGAAGGTGTGATGCTCAATGTTGTTAGTGCTTATGCCCCACAGGCAGGATGTGAGCGAGAAGAGAAGGAGAGATTCTGGAGTGTAGTTGTAGTGGAGTGATGCAGAGTACCCCCAGAGGTGAAAGAGTGGTCATTGGGGCAGACTTCAATGGATATGTTGGTGCAGGCAACAGAGGGGATGAGGAAGTGATGGGCAGGTTTTATATCCAGGACAGGAACACAGAAGGACAGATGTTGATCGATTTTGCAAAAAGGATGGAAATGGCTGTGTTGAATACTTTCTTCCAGAAGGGACAGGAGCATAGAGTGACTGATAAAAGCGGAGGTAGGAGTACACAGGTAAACTACATCTTGTGTAGACGATGTAATTTGAAGGAAGTCAGTGACTGAAAAGTAGTAATGGGTGACAGTGTTGCCAAACAGCATAGGATGATGGTGTGCAGGATGACGCTGATGATGAGAAAGGTGAAGAAGGCAAAGGCAGAGCAGAAGACAAAGTGGTGGAAGCTGACAAAGGACGAGTGTCGTGTTGTCTTCAAAGAGGGGTTGAAACAGGCTTTGGGTGGTCAGGAAGTGCTTCCAGATGACTGGACAACCACAGCTAATGTGATCAGGGAGATAGGTAGGAGAGCACTTGGTGTGTCCTCTGGAAGGACAGTAGATAAGGAGACTTGGTCGTGGAATGAGGAAGTGCAGAAGTTGTGTACAAAGGAAGAGGTTAGCTAAGAAGAAGTGGGACACAGAGAGGCCCGAAGAGAGGAAACAGGAGTACAGGGAGACACAGCGTAAGGCGAAGGTAGTGGTTTCAAAGGCCAAACAGAGGGCGTATGATGACTTGTATGCTAGGTTGGACTGTAAGAAGAAAGAAAATAATCTATACAGTACAGGTTGGAACAGCAGAGAAATAGAGATGGAAGCACATGCAGTAAGTTGGAGTGATTAAGGACAGAGTGGGAAATGTGTTGACTGATGAATGAGCGAGAAAAAAGAGTAGAAGAGGTGACCGTTGAGGACCAGGAAGTAGCAAAGATTAGTAAGGGTGAAGTGAGGAGGGCATTGAAGAGGACAAAGAGTGGAAAGGCAGTTGGTCCTGATGACAAATCTGGTGAAAGTATGGAAGTGTCTAGGAGAGGTAGCAGTAGATTTCCTGACAAGAACTTTCAACAAAGTCTTAGAGAGTGAGAGGATGCCGGAGGAATGGAGGAGAAGTGTGTTAGTGCCCATTTTTAAGAACAAGGGAGACGTGCAGAGTTGTGGCAACTACAGAGGGATAAAGTTGATGAGCCATATGATGAAGTTATGGGAAAGAATAATGGAAACTAGACTAAGGGCAGAGGTCAGCATTTGTGAATAACAGTTTGGTTTCATGCCAAGAAAGAGCACCACAGATGCAGTGTTTGCCTTGAGGATGTTAATAGAGAAGTACAGAGAAGGTCAGAAGGAGCTGCATTGTGCCTTTGTGGATCTGGAGAAAGCATATGACAGGGTGCCAAGAGAGGAACTGTGGTATTGCATGAGGAAGTCTGGAGTGGCAGAGAAGTATGTTAGAGTGGTGCAGGACATGTATGAGAGATGTAAGACAGTGGTGAGGTGTGCTGTCAGTGTGACAGAAGAGTTCAAGGTGGAAGTGGGACTGCATCAAGGGTCAGCTCTGAGCCCCTTCTTATTTGCTATGGTGATGGACAGGCTGACAGACGAAGATAGACAAGAATCTCCTTGGACTATGATGTTTACAAATGATGTTGTGATGTGTAGTGAGAGCAGAGAACAAGTGGAGGAAAATCTAGAGGTGTAGGTATGCCCTAGAAAGGAGAAGAATGAAGGTTAGCCTGTGTAAGACAGAATACATGTGTGTGAACGACAAGGACCCAAGAGGAACAGTGAGGTTACAGGGAGCAGAGATAAGGAAGGTGGAGGATTTTAAGTACTTAGGCTCAACAATCCAGAGCAATGGAGAGTGTGGAAAAGAGGTGAAGAAGCGCGTGCAGGCAGGTTGGAATGGTTAGAGAAAAGTGTCCGGTATGATATTTGATAGGAAGGTATTGGCAAGAATGAAGGGAAAAGTGTACAAGACGGTGTTTAGGCCAGCGATATTGTATGGTTTAGAAAGACAAAACAGTGGTGCCGGGGAAAAGACAGGAGGCAGAGCTGGAGGTAGCAGAGATGAAAATGTTGAGGTTCTTTTTGGGAGTAACGAGGATGGATAGGAATGAGTACATCAGAGGGACAGCACATGTAAGAGGTTTTGGAGACAAAGTCAGAGAGGCTAGATTGAGATGGTTTGGCCATGTACAGAGGAGGGATAGTGAGTATATTGGTAGTAGGATGCTGAGGTTGGAACTACCAGGCAGAAGGTCTAGAGGAAGACCAAAGAGAAGATTTATGGATTTGGTGACTGATGAATGAGACATGAAGGTAGTTGGAGTAAGAGACGAAGATGAAGAGGATAGGGTAAGATGGAGGCAGATGATCTGTGGCTACCCCTGAAGCGAACAGCCGAAAGGAAAAGAAGAAGACTTGTGTGGGTTTCCTCATGGTACTCCAGTTTCCTACGACAGTCCAAAAATAAGCATAGTAGGGTGAGCAGTGGTTCAAAATCTCCTCAAGGTGGGACGGTGAGTGTGAATAATTGTTTGTTGGCCATGCAATGGCCTGGCAAACTGTTCAGGATGAACTCCGCCTTCATCCAGAGCTGGCTGAGATAGGCTTAAAAAAAGAATGAATGACTGAATAAATAAATAAATAAATAAATGCTAGAAATATGTTTCTAGGATAAATTATAGACTGATGACTCAAAATAAATTGGCTTTGAACATAAAAAAGGAAAACCATTCAAACCAGATACTTTTAAAATGAACGGAAACACCCAATCTGGCAACCTGGAATCTTTCCTCGGCGATCCAGCTCCTTGACTACTGCAGCCACGGTTGTGGAATGAGAAAGTGGGCGTGGCCAAGCACCGTAAACGTCGCCCTCCTCCGGGACGTATCATGCATTAATTTTTAGCATCCTGTTTTATTTCTTGGTGGACTTTACGGCAGTGTAGTAGTAGCGGATACATGCGGTTTCTTGGGTTACCCTGGTAACCGATGAGCACCGACGATGATGACGTGCTGTTTTGACGCGCCTCGAGCGCCCGGTCATGGATAAATCAGGATGATTCATAATTAATGATGCATGGGATATGATTCGGTGTTGACGCATTTAATAGTCGGGATTGTTGCTGGAATTAATTACATGGAGAATTAATATTTTTAAGACTATTGGGTTTCATCAGGGTTTAGGAAATTGCCTTGATCATGAACTCCTGCTGTACTGGCATAGTGGATCTTGTGTGTGTATGTGTGTGTGTGTGTGTGTCTGTGCACACACACACACAACACACACACACACACACACACACACAAGCTGAATTCTGCAGTATCTTCATCTTAATCATTCAGTGCCCCCCACCCGCACCCCCACCCCCTCCCCCTCACTCTCTGCTCTTCCTCTCACACACCAGCAACTCATTCACAAGGAACCCTGGCCTTCTTCACTGAGGGTAGGCCCTGGTTTGGAAGTGGGAGAGATAGGAAGACCAGGGAATACTGGAGGGAAGCTGAGATCTGAGGTATTTCAGGTGAAAGTGTACAAATAGGATTCGCGTTCAGACTCAGTATTTTGACGGTGAGGCAGCAGGAGCCAATCCAAAAGGGCGATGTAGGGAAATGAGACCGAATGCTTTCCTGCATGTTCATGCTGGAGATCGAGCGGTTGTTTGGAGAAGGTGGAAGTGGAAAATACATCACCTTTTTTCGGGTTCTAGTTAACTATTGGTAGGTCTGTATAGCTAATGGTAGCAGCCATGGTGCTAAACGCATCATCCAGATTTATCGTAGCTCAATTCACTTTTTTTTTTATTTCTAAGTTTTCCATATATTTTCTTCAGAAAACAATAAACATGTGTGTTTGCATGCTTGTTTTGTGATCCTGTGGTGTTCACCTTCACTCACCTTCACGTTGCACCTGCTGTCTGTTACGCACGAACGTTGCTGAAGGGAGTGTTTGTACGGTATTTCTATCTGTAAAAACAACACAATTTTTTGTTTGTTTCCTTTCCCCCCATTTTCTCACCTCATTTTATTCTAATCCACTTCTTACCTGTCACGTGTTTCCTTCAGTATCACAAGACCACCACCATCCAGTCAGGCGTGTCAGTGTCCATATGTCCCCTCTGTGAAATGCAGAGCTGCCACCCGCCTCTTTATGAACTGCTGTGCATGTGTATTTGGAGGTGACTGAACACACTCGCAGGGAAAGCACTATCTGCCACCTGTGTATGAGCTCAAGATGCCCATGATTGGCTGGCAATTGCTTTGACTGATAGAGGAGCGTATGCCATCCATCCTCCATCACAGACAGTGAGTGACATGGCTGGCCTTCGATAACCGAGTTAGCCGCACTGGGGGCTCCAAATTTAAGTATGCCAAAATGGACCTTCATGCACTCGAGGCTTTTTAAAAGTAGCGGAAACTACCATGAATAGCCGACGAGCCCCAGATGGATGGTCACCTGTTTCATTTTTTGTTTGTGGAAAAGAAGCCTTGCATTCTTCTTGTGTTGCCCCCTGGTGGTTGTAACTGACGAAATTGCTCGTTTGTACTCATGTACGAATTCTCAGAAATTGAAATTTCCATAAAACTGAAGTCCACATGTTGTTTTCGTTCCTCAGTTGTGATTGTTCCATAGTTTTGATCTCATAAATCACTTGATGTTTACTATCACCCTTTATATGCTACTTGAATGTGAATATACATTATCAGCGAAAGGTTTAAACAATATTATTTCCTGTCACTCCAACAAAGCTTTCTGTAATTAAATCGAAATTTGAGAGCAAGAGAGAGAGCGAGAGAGTGAGAGAGAGCTTGTGTGTGTGTGGGAGGACTAATGCTGATTAGATTTAATAAATAAATAAGTAAATAAATAAATAAATAAATAAAAGCTCATCTTTAAAGGCTCGGCTTAAGAGCCTGCCTGTCTTCTCACTGCGTATTTTTCCGGAAACCTGAATTAAATGATTGAATTTTGTCTTCCGTGGATGTTTTTTCCTCCTCCCCCCCAAAACACTGAGAGGAAGGAAAAGAAGGTTGGAACGAGAGATGGAGTATAATTAGCGAAACAAAAGAGAAGGAACGTTAAAATAGAAAGACATGAGAATTGGAGAAAGAGAGAAAGAGAGCAACAGAGGAAAGAGTCATATTTACTTCGTATTGTAAACAAAGCTGATCTGAGAACTGCGTCATACTGTAAAGCTCAGCAGCATCGTTCCCAAAGCACAGATGTAGTTAGACATGAAAATTAGTCTGCTTGGCTCATAAAAGGAAGGCGTAAATGTAATCAGTTCGATCTTCCTGCTAGCTACTGTAACCTCATATTAAATTTACTCAGTAAACATACAGAGAAACCTACTGTAACGTTTATTCATCATCTCCCAACATCTAATCCACAGTACTTAGTTCATCATTGACATCATTTATATCGTTATATTTCTGTCGCCCATCAGTGCATGTGTCAGATAGGCCGGTTTAGCTGCTTAAAGAACTCTAATACATTCAATTGATTTGTTTTTGTCTCGCTGTGAAACACTCAATGTAGGTTTTTTTTTTTTTTTTTTTTTTTTAAAGCTTGTGGCTAATCAAGCAGGCCAAGTTTTCCAGGCCGCCATCAGCTGCGTAGCATTTGTCATCCGAGTGGCAGCGGAAGCATGTACACCAAAGAATGTTCTCGGTATCGCTTACTGCTCGCTAGCTAATAGCAGCAAAATAAATTTGGCTGGTAAGTTTCCACGTGTGGGAACGCTTCAAGTATGGGATTCAGTCAGTCAGTCAGTTATTTACTGAGAGAGGTGATTCCTCGAGGTAAAAATTATGCTACAGTTAGCATTAGCCCAGATATAATTAGCTAATTATTTTGGCAAATTAGCGGGAATACAAGGGAAACTCTGGAAGGGCCTTCCGAGTACAACTGCAGGATCTCTCTGAAACTAAATTTGTCCGGCCTTTCCAGGGCCTGTGCTTCACTTTTCCACCAAGTCTCATGGAAATTGAGCCAGTAGTTTTTGCATAATCCTGCTAAGAGACAAACAAACTGCAGCAAAAATGTAATGTCCGTGGTGGAGGTTGTGTAAATAGTTACAACAACTAACAACAACAACAACAACATCTTTGAATTCATTAATAAAATTAAGCGAGATACAGTACACAACTCAGTAGTGAACTAGTAGTCCAGCTAATATTTCAACAGCGATACAAACCGACATGCTAACAGCTAACGTGCTAATTTATTGACCGAGTTTATCTGAATAGTAATTGATATCACTGGTGGCACGCAGTGCTAGTGGCACGGTGGCATTGTGGTCTGAATGTCTGCTTCACTGCAGAGCTCGGTTCAGATCTCGAGTTTGAATCCTGGGCTTGGATTCCATCTGGAGTGTGCATGTTCTCCCTGTGTTTGCATTGATTTCTTCTGGGGACTCCAGTTTCCTTCGACAGCCATTAGGCTGATTGGCTGTTCCAGATTGCCCCTAGATGTGAGTTTGTTTGTTTTCCTTTCGGCTTTTTCCCTTTTTTACTCGGGAGTCACCACAGCGAATCATCTGATTCGCACGTTTTTTGATTTTGGCAGAGGTTTTTACGTCGGATGCCCTTCCTGTCACAACCCTTTTTAGCAAGGGACAGAAACACGCTGACGACTTTGCAGCTACTCTTTACGAAAGTCAGCAATGGTTCTTTTACATGCCTCTCACCATAGACAGTGACAGACATGGCCCGCCTTTGATAACCCAGTTAGCCGCACTGGGGAGGACAGTAGCAA
>CM045740.1:42700724-42705724 GCA_024760905.1 Plotosus lineatus
TGATAATCCTGTTAGCTGCACTGGGGGAACAGTGACATCCTTGTGGAGAGTGGGACTCGAACCCCCAACCCTAGGATCAGCGATCCAGCGGGCCACCACTGCCCATCAACAAACTATTTATATATTTCCAAAATTCTATCATTTCTATCAACAAATAAAATAAAGTGCTGGCAAGGAATTATTTGAGAAATACAAATTAACTGCAGGTCGGTCACCAATATCCGCTCAAAAAGTCTCTCGGTTCTTCACTCGGCTCTTTTTTAATTAAAAAACTAAAGGGGGTATAAAGTGGCCCTATCTTGAGTGAGCATATTTATATTGCTAATAGGTTTTTCTTCTGCTGTTTAAATGAAAATGGAATAAAACTGGGCGTTTTCTACATATTAATGGTGAATCGTAAGCACATTGGTGCTATATTCACCTCATCATTGTTCTCTGTGGCCATTACATGTACCACACAGGAGCTATAATGCAGCTGGTCACTGCTGAGGCTCTTTATTATGACATAAGCGAGAACAATGATCCAAATCCCTGGCTGGGGTCAAAACAAAGGCACAGGTGGCTGGGTTCATCTCAGACAAATCCACACATGTGCTTGTGTAATGGCTTGCTCACATCACACACATAGGCAGGCAGTCAAGCAATCAGGCAGGCAGACAGTCAAGCAATCAAGCAAACAGGCAGGCAGGCAGTCAAGCAATCAGGGAGGCAGGCAGGCAGTCAAGCAATCAGGCGGCAGGCAGTCAAGCAAACAGGCAGGCAGTCAAGGAATCAGGCAGGCATGCAGGCAGTCAAGCAATCAGGCAGGCAGTCAAGCAATCAGGGAGGCAGTCAAGCAATCAGGGAGGCAGGCAGGCAGTCAAATAATCAGGCATGCAGGCAGTCAAGCAACCAGGGAGACAGGCAGGCAGTCAAGCAATCAGGCAGGTAGTCAATCAAGCAAACAGGCAGGCAGGCAGTCAAGCAATCAGGCAGGCAGGCAGTCAAGCAGTCAGGCAGGCAGGCAGTCAAGCAATCAGGGAGGCAGGCAGGCAGTCAAGCAATCAGAGTCAGGCAGGCAGTCAAGCAATCAGGGAGGTAAACAGGCAGTCAAACAAATAGGAAGACAGTCAAGCACTCAGAGAAGCAGGCAGGGAGACAAGCAATCAGAGAGGCAGACAGGCAGTCAAGCAATCAGGCAGGCAGGCAGGCAGGCAGTCAAGCAGTCAGGCAGGCAGGCAGGCAGGCAGTCAAGCAGTCAGGCAGGCAGGCAGTCAAGCAATCAGGGAGGCAGACAGGCAGTCAAGCAATCATGGAGGCAGTCAAGTAAATAGGCAGGCAGGCAGTCAAGCAATCATTGAGGCTGTCTAGTAAATAGGCAGCCAGGCAGTCAGTCAAGGAATCAGGCAGTTGGGCAGTCAAGCAAATAAGCAGGCAGTCAAGCAATCAGGGAGGCAGGCAGGCAGGCAGGCAGTCAAGCAGCCAGGCAGGCAGGCAGTCCAGCAAACAGGCAGGCAGTCAAGCAAACAGGCAGGCAGTCAAGCAATCAGGGAGGCAGGCAGGCAGTCAAGCAATCAGGGAGGCAGGCAGGAAGGCAGTCAAGCAATCAGAGAGGCATACAGGCAGTCAAGCAATCAGGGAGGCAGACAGGCAGTCAAGCAATCAGAGAGGCAGACAGGCAGTCAAGCAATCAGGGAAGCAGGCAGGGAGACAGGCATCCTCTCAAATTTCCATATGATGGGATACAGTACACAGTACAAAATTAAATCCGTCATATTGTCCAACACAAGTTGAACGAACACTTTTAAATGGCATAAATAGTCAAACTGTGATGCACATCACTGCATCAGTGTCATGTGGCCTAACACCGGAAATTATTTATGCACTGTATGTACAAATCACCAGCTTGATCACATTGTTCCTTCTGTCTTTCTCCCTATTTCATCCTTTACATCCTGATACTTTTCAAGCAGCAGACGCTTCCGTTCACTCTCAGTGCGTAACACGAACACGCTGCAGACACTCGCCCACACACACACCTACACACATCCACTCTTCCTCTTTATGTGTGTGTTTTTCCCCTTTGATTTTTCTCCCTCTCTTCCTCTATATCATTCTCTTATTTTTTTTTCATTGCCCACAGTCCAGAGCTTTTTTATTAGCGTGGCTGAGGAGGAGGCCGAGATCCGCAGTAGCCCCCCCTCCTTCCTATACACACTCATACATCAAGATCAGGCTCACGCACATATGTTCCCTTAGCAATGCTGCAGCCTTACACATACACACACATACATCCATATTCCTCAGGGACACAATGCATGTGCTGATATGTTTTGAGGCCAAGGAGGACCGTGTGTGTGTGTGTGTGTGTGTGTGTGTGTGTGTGTGTGTGTGTGTGTGTGTGTGTGTGTGTGTGTGTGTGTGTGTGTGTGTACACATATGTATGCATTTGTGTTTACTACACATTGAGGACCAGAATGTGTTGTAAGCCAACAAAATGAGGACCTTTTGGCTTCTCCTCACTTGTTCGAAGGCTTGTTTTGAAGGTTAAGACTTGGTTTCAGCATTCAGGTTAAAATTAGATTGGGGTTCAGGTAAAGGTTGGGGTTCGGGATTTAGTTGTGGTGGTTAATTTTAGGGTAAGGGGCTCTGGAATGTATTATATCAGTGCAGCTCCCTGTAAACATAGAATTACAATATTATATGTGTGTGTGTATGGGCAGTGGTGGCCTAGTGGCATAGGGCACTGGATCTCTGATCCTAGGGTTGGGGGGTTCAAGTCCCACTCTCCACAAGGTTGTCACTGTCCCCCCAGTACAGCTAACTGGGTTATCAAAGCCCGGCTATGTCTCTCACTATCTATGGTGAGAGGCATGTAAAAGAACCATTGCTGACTTTGGTAAAGAAGAGCTGCAAAGCCATCAGCGTGTTTCTGCCCCTTGCAAAAGGGTTGTGTCAGGAAAAGCATCCGACGTAAAAACCTATGCTAAATCAAATGTGCAAATCAGATGATTCACTGTGGCGTGTGGCGACCCCTGAAAAAGGGAAAAGCCAAAAGGAAAAGAAGAAGGTGTGTGTGTGTGTGTGTGTGTGTGTGTGTGTGTGTGTGTGTGTGTGTGTGTGTAGGGTTTTATCTTGTTTTTTTTTTTTTTTTTTTTTGGGGGGTTGTTTGTTTTGTGTGTGTGTGTGTGTGTGTGTGTGTGGGTGTGTGTGTGTGTGTGTGTGTTTGCATATTGAGAACTGGAGCATGTTGTGAACCAACCAGGTAAGGAAAATCTTTGGAAGTGAGTCCATTGTTGGCTGGTCCTCACTTCTTCAAAGGGTTTTTTGGAGGTTGAAACTTTAGGTTCAGGTGAGAATTTGGTTCAGGTTTGGATCAAGGTTGAGTTTCCACATGGTTATGGTTATGGTTAGCATAAAGGGCTCAGGAATTCAGTCGGTCAATGAAGGTCCCCACAATGTTATGTTTACAGGATTGTATGTTCATTCTTCATTACTCTGCAGCTGTCAGGTCATGATCCAGCCTAAGCAGCTTGACGCAAGTGCAGGGTTTATTTAAACAAAAAGGACTAAGGATTAAAAAAGAAGAAGGAAAATAAAAATACAGAATTAGAAATCCAAATTCACTGGCTATTTTTATCATATCGGTCACTCGGTTTACAGTACGTATCAAATTACTGACCACAGCTCATCTAATGCAATGTACAATTTTAGCCCCCCACTACCCTCTGCCATAAATGGAAAGTGTCAGGCTACAGTCAGTAACTGAACACCAACAACGTGACCTATATGTGTGGTGCACTGGGAAACCCCTTCAGATGCCTCTCTGATTGAATTGTGGGGCAAACAATAAAACAAACCTGATATTATATTATATTATCTATTATTATTATTATTATTATTATTATTATTATTATTATTATTATTATTATTATTATATATGAGCACTTGACAATCACACTGACATGTGCATTGCTCTCCCCACAAGAAAATTTGGCAGAACACAACTGGATGTTGTGCACCAAGGTTGGAGAGGAACAACACCTGAGCACACCAAACCATCTACTGCACCCTTACCACAACCCCACCAAACAGCTTTGGGATGAACAGAAACATCATTTGCACCCCAGGTGTTATCGACATCCCGTCATCTATCTCCAACCTCAGTAATGTAGCCTTTCTACAAGAGTGGCGGTTAATTATAACAAAAACGATGGACTCGAAGTGTCAGGTGGCGATAAATGTTTGGGTACAGTATATGTAGAATGTTGAACTGTTATCATAAAACTGGTCTATTTCAGAAAACTCAGCAAATTTGGAGAACAAATGTCGGTGTGGTGACAGAAAATGTGAGCATAGACCCTTCTCATAGAATTTTGAACATCCATCTCTAATGAAATTCTTGAAATAAAGTCAATTTCCGAGGTGTGTTTTACACGCAGCAATAATCTATAGCTGTGTTATGATAGCAATACAAATTTCGTACACTTTTGGGGTCATGTGATGCACTCATAATTGTACGTTTTTCTTACAATAGACCTATGGTTGCTCTACGTTAAACCCACAGGACTTCCTTATCTGCGCATCATACAATATTTTTTCCTGAAGTGTTCGGTTAAGCTGTACGTCATTCGTACACGAACTAAGTATCACAGGGAAGCGACGAACTGCAGAGGCGCAGCAGAAACACGCAGCGCACAAAGCTCGAGCTTCCTCCACTTCCATTGCAGCACCCACCCACACATGTCCTGTGTGTGGGCGAGCATTTCGGGCTCGAATTGGCCTCATTAGCCATCTCCGAACCCACAGCCAAGGATCACAGATCTGATATGAAGTGATGGTCATCTTCGAACTCAAAGGACGAACAACAACAACAAGTATCACAGGAATATCGTACGAGAATTTCTTCCAACAAATATCATACAAGTCGACTAACAGATCTGATCTATTTTCCTATACAACACATTTTTAGATGCGAATAGAATGGAGCGACTTTTTACGACTTCACACCTACGCCAGTC
>CM045740.1:42710724-42715724 GCA_024760905.1 Plotosus lineatus
TAATTATGGAGAGGGGTAAAAAAAATACTTTTATTTTGTTATTTTGTACTATGATGCAGTATTTTGTTACTTGAGCTCTTATATTCAATAGAAAACTAGCGCTCGTCATTCTTATCTGTGCGTTTTTGTTTTTGTTTTTTATTTGTTTGTCTTGTTTTTAAGTTGTAGAGCATTTTAAATTTGAAATTAGTGCAAGTGTTGATCAATGTAGAATAAAATTACACGGGAACCGCCATTACTACACCACTCAGAGTTCTCCGAATATTTCTTTGTAGATTATAACCATTTAAATGTACAATATATTTGTGATGCTCGAAACAATCAATTATACTATAAACCGTTCAGCTTCATTTTAATTCCCTGTTAGATATTAGATACTAAGAAGAAAATAATTCTATATAATTTGAAGTTTGTAGCAGGTAATAATGGATAATTAAAGACTGGTACCGTTTAAGCAGCTCTACTTGGAACCTTTAATGATAGGGATGGCAGAGGTGGCATGTTTTCACAGCGGATAGTGTTGCAGTTTCTCAACCCCCAGGCTCCCAGATTCGATTCTGAGCATGGCGTCATGTTGGTGTGGGCTTCCGTACGTTCCCCGGATGTGCACGTGGGGAACTCTGGTTTCCTCCCGTCTCAAGAACACCATAGCGGTAGCCGGATTTGTGGCTCTTAAATTGCTTTAGGTGTACATCCGTGTGCACAATATACCGAAGCCACACCCGGTTTTTACTGGATATTAATTGAGTGCTACTAAAAAAAACAGTTAAAAGGTATTGCACTAAAAATTTGCACATTTATGTTGCCGAAAAAACATGAATTTCACCCACTTCCTTTCCAGAGCTATTTTTGTGCAGATGTGCATTATGCACTACCTGCTAATGAGGTGTATGTAACTGACTCTTCACCTCTGCCTTCATGTGTGCACGGATGATTTACCGGACTGTCTATGCTGTGTGAAAAGCCCAAGGATGTGTTCTGATTTAATGTATGAGGGGGCAATGCGCACAACCGCATATATAAAGTGTGCGTGGGTGTGTGTTTGTATGTATGTGTGAGAGAAAGCGTTTAATATCGTATGCGTTTGTGCAGCTTTATTCTCCACTTCATTCGTTCTCCGCGCCGTACACCGGATTGTGGAGTTGAGGGTGTGTGTTGGTGTCTGCCGTGTCTCTATAATTGTTCTCCACGTAACTATAATTGCTGAGTTGTCTGCTCCAAGGAAGAACAGTAGATAAATACAGTGTGGCTGAATGCAGCACTCAGACTGAGGATGTGAATGGCTATGGAGAGTAGTAGCTTTTAGGAAGCATCAATAAACAATTAAATGATTTGTTTATGTAATAACAGGCCAAGAAAGATGCGCTACATGTCACAAGTCATCTACGGCCATTTAAAGGACAATACGGGCTGAACAACAAAGAGCGTCTGGTCATGCCGTTGCTGTGTCTGGTGGACTAGACAGTAGTAGATCATGATTTTAGGCAGAATAATGGATTCTCATGCTTGGCAGGATTGTGGATCTCTGTATATGGTATTGTAGTAGATCCCAATGTTGAGCAGAGTGAAGGATCACTGCCTTTTCTAGAGTAGATCTCCATGCTTGTTAGAAGAGAGGGTCTCCAGGTTTACTAGCATAGTAGATCTCCATGTTTGTTTAGATTAGTGGATTTTCATGTTGACTCGAGTAGATCTCCATGCTTGCTCAAGTAGTGGCTCTGTATGTTTACTGGAGAAGTTGATTTTAGTTGATCTCCCTCTCTGATACAGTCAACGTTCATGTTGATTGGCGTAGACGATCGTGTTGATTAGAGTAGAGACTTCCATGTTTGTCAGAATGGTGGACATTAGCATTTGCTACAGTTGAACTACATGTTTATTAGAATAGTGGATCTCCATGTTTATTAGAATAGTGACTCTCCATGTTTATCGTACCAGTGGATCTTCATGTTTATTCAAGTAGAGGATCTACATGTTTATTAGAATAGTGGATCTCCACAGCTATTAGAATAGTGGATCTCCATGTCTATTAGAATAGTGGATCTACATGTTTATTAGAGTAGTGGATCTCCGTGTTTATTAGAATGTTGAATCTCCATGTTTATCATAGTAGTGGGTCTCCATGTTTATTAGAAGAGTGGATCTCCATGTTTATTAGAATAGTGACTCTCCATGTTTATCATACCAGTGGATCTTCATGTTTATTCAAGTAGTGAATCTCCATGTTTATTAGAATAGTGGATCTCCATAGCTATTAGAATGGTGGATCTCCATGTCTATTAGAATAGTGGATCTACATGTTTATTAGAGTAGTGGATCTCCGTGTTTATTAGAATGTTGAATCTCCATGTTTATCATAGTAGTGGGTCTCCATGTTTATTAGAAGAGTGGATCTCCATGTTTAATCAGAATAGCGACTCTCCATGTTTATCATACCAGTGGATCTTCATGTTTATTCAAGTAGAGGATCTACATGTTTATTCAAGTAGTGGATCTCCATGTTTATTAGAATAGTGGATCTCCATATCTATTAGAATAGTGGATCTCCATGTTTATTAGAATGGTGAATCTCCATGTTTATCATAGTAGTGGGTCTCCATGTTTATTCGAAGAGTGGATCTCCATGTTTATTAGAATAGTGAATCTCCGTGTTTATCATAGTAGTGGATCTTTATGTTTACTCAAGTAGTGGCTCTCCATGTTTATCATAGTAGTGGATTTCCGTGTGATGAGAGTAGCTCGTTTGCAGGTTGATTACTGTAGTAGATCCCTAATAGATCTTAGTGAACTAGATCACCATGTTTGTTTGAGTAGTATTGTCAACATGTTGAATAGAGTAGTGGATCTCCTGTTTGTTGCAATGGTGGTTCATTAGGGTAACGGGTTCATGTTTATTATTGTAGTAGATCTCCATGTTTATATGTGGGTCTCCATTTTTGGAAGCGTAGCAGCAGAAGATGTCAGTAATCGATATCTGATGTAATATTAGGAACTTTGTACTTGTTTGAGATGTACCTCAGTACAAGATGTGTGTCACCTTGCTTTCTGTCCTGGTGACAACTGGATGTGATCTGAAGAATACAAGTATATGTTTTATGTTTTATTCCTTTAGTGGTGAGATGAAAACAAAAGTGGCTATACATATCACATCCTGAATTTATATATGCACACATTTTCACACACAATCAGCAACTCTCTGGTCTTACAGCACTCCCCCTCCTTCCAGAATAGCACAGCAGCTGACAGCAGTGTCCTTCTCAACCAATCAGAGCTCTTGCTTTCACTAGTTAGTGCTCAAACTCTTCGCACTCTGTAGCATATCTGCCTCACAACAAGACTTTCTCTCTCTCTCTCTCTCTCTCTCTCTCTCTGTGTGAGCTCTAAGTGACAGGCCGTATTAGGAAGAACAGATTCAGACAGGCACAGCAAGGGCAGCCACGGGAACCTCAAGCCAACCCTGTTTGTTCAGATATTCCTCTTTTTTATTGAGATAGAGAGAGAAAGGGAGTCAGGCAGGAAGTAAACAAGTACTAGAGTCAGGGAAAAGAGAGAAGGTAAACATTAGCATCTCTCAGATAGACACAGAGCTGGAGATGTATAAGGTCATTATGGAGAGATAGAACAGTGATGGAGATGAGTGCAATGGTGATGGAGATCTAGAGCCATAGTGATGGAGATGGTCAAACCGGACAGCAGTGATGGAGATCCCAAGCAGAATGGAGAGAGATGGACAGAGCAAGCAGAAGTGAAGGATATGGGGTTATAGGGGAATAGCAGTCATCAGGATCCATGATTTAAATGGGTGCCTTAGCATTTAGCGCCGTGATCAGCTCTGCCAAAGGTCTACTTACGGAGTGTGATATGAATATAGAGCGGCGATGCTTGAAATATGATGAAGTTCTGATGAAGATGGAAACAGAACTGTAATTATGGATGTCTGGTGCAATGATAGCAAAGATAGTGCGAGCGAGCACTAATGATGGAGATGGGGCGAGATAACAGTGATGGAATAGCCGATGGCTATGATCTCAGTGGTGAAGATAGTCTCACCCCCAAACCCCCAGTCAAAAAAAGGCGATATCTTCATCTCCTTACATGGTCAAATAATTTTGATTCGACTTTTTATGTTTTACTCTCAGTGTTATATAGATAATGGTGAGTATGTTGCTCTAACAGAGCCGTTTGAATTGAATACATTGCTATGAGAAACAGAATTTCTTGCATATGGTACAGTTTGGCGACCACTGGTGCACTCGCTCTTGTGTCAGTTTTGGTCCTTTACCAAGTTTAAGGTTACTGATGGTGCTTAAAGCTGTTTGGCTTCTGCGTGGGCGAACGAGGCCCTACTGTTCAGCACCTCGCTGAAGAACGTTTGGTGACTCACACATTGGCTTCATTCAGCAAAGCTACCTACCTACATGTCCTCAAAGCCGAGGGGGAAAAAAAAAAAGTTTGCAATTACATTGTGTAATATTCCAGGACGATGACTGCTGACCTTTCTGACACGTCTTCAGCGACGTCCCTTTTGGGAAATGCTTTAGGATGATTAGTTGCCAAGGTTAGGACTGCTTTTCCCTGTTGTATGGATTCCTAAGCGCTGCAGACAATTCAGATGGCTTGACGGTTCAAAAGGTGGTGCAGTGGTTTACACATCTGAACCGCAGCAACAAGGTCCTGGGTTCAAGTCCCAGGCTTGGTGATAGTATTTTTGTGTGGAATTTGCATGGGCTTCCTTGGGGTTCCTCCTACAGTTCAAATGCATGGGGATTATGCTAATTAGCTGTTCGTAATTACCCGAGAGCTTGAGTATGAACGGTCATGTGGGTGTTGGCCCTGCCATGGACTGAGAGCTGTTCAAGGTGTACCCAGTGTCTGTCGCGATTTGGCAGGGATAGGCCTCCGTGCAAGTCTAACATGATTAAGTGGTTCGGCAAATGAGTGAGTGTGTGGTTAAAAAGTTGAGTTTATTGGCTTTTCTTTAAATATTTATTAGTGCTGCT
>CM045740.1:42723224-42745724 GCA_024760905.1 Plotosus lineatus
CCTGTTTTTATTTGATGTAAAACTGATGCAGATTCTCGGTTGTTTACATTGAGCATGAAGTTTGATCTTTGTGTTCCGCCAGTATGAAACAACTTCCATTCCAGTGCTTTCCATGGCACCAGAAAACAACCTTCCCCTTAATAGTTTTAAAAAGATTCAAAATTTGACTTTGGATCTGTTTGCTCTGGAAAAAAGAAAACTAGTTGAATTTATTTTTGTTATCAAAACAGACAGTTCCTCGATTACTCTGATGGAAACATGCCGAAAAATATTCACAATGAAAACAAAAAAGCAAAGGAAGCCAAGAAAAAACAATCAAGGGCCGTGACACCAAGATCCCTTCGTACCCTTTAATTTATTTATCTCAAATGGTCTTCCATTCCCCATCCAGAGAGTCAATAAAAACAAAAAATAGCATCTGTTATTACTGAATTGTCATGTGGAGCTTCTTAAAGTGGCGAGCAGTGGCCCTCACAGCAAGAAGATCCTGACCTCCAACTTGGTCAGGGCCTGTCTCTGTGGGGTTTGCATGTTCTTCCCATGCTTGCATGGATTTCCTCCAGGTTCTTCAGGTTGCTCCCATCGTTCAAAAACATGAACATTAGACTGTCTGTTCCGGATTGTCCCAGGGTTTCATTGTGAGGGTTAATGGTTGTAATGCGATGGCGAGATGTTCAGGGTGTACCCCACCTTCACTCATTGTCAACCATGATATGCTTCAGTCTCCCCACAATCCTGAGGATTAAACAGTTCAGTAAATTCACGAATGAATGAATGAGCATCTTAAAATTAATTTCTTAAGAGGATTATGGATTACTTTGGTAAAGTAAAGGTAAAATTTGCTATGTTTTTACACCTGAGCCAACTGGCTTATCTGGCCCGAGATGTTCCTGGGCTCTGTAGCATGAAGTGATGAGGAGTTCAACTCCTCGTGGATGGGACACTAATCCGTCACAGGTTGCCCTGCTAGTATTTTTACTTTATACTGTAGAGCAGTGGTCTCCAGCACAGTTCCTGAACACCTAGCTTCCTGCCGGTTTCATCTCCAACCTTAATCATGCCTACCTGAGGACCTGATTGACCTTGACGAAGTTCTTGAACAGATCACAGAGGTTTGTTAGATTTTGGTTGGAGATAAAACCTGCAGGAAGGCAGAACTGTAGAAACAGGGTAGAAGATAACTGCTCGAGAAACAGACTTTTGATCAAGACCTTGCTGTAGGATCTTAGCAAAGCTGGGCCTGAAGGCGTTCAAACTCATGATCCCTCAATTTTGAGCTCAGCACCATAACCATTGGCCTTACAAAGTTAGATTTGGGTTTGACAAGATGTAATTCTTCATCAGGCTGTGAATGAGGTGGAAAGTCATTAATTTTCTAAGCCACTGAATCAGAAGTAGTGTTGCCGGGAGCTTGTCTGCGGACTCTGGGCAGGGACGGGGTACACCCTGGACAGCTCATCAGGCCATCACGGGGCAAACACTCATACAACCGTTCACATCCACACTCACACCTGGGGGGGATATGAAACAGATACTATTAGCTTAGCCTACCGTGCATGTTTTTGGACCGTGGGCGGAAACCTGAGTACCGGAGGAACCTAGGCCTTATTGCTGTGAGTCCGACGTTACACCCTGAATTAAGTGGTAAAGTCAGTAAATATGAAGTAATTTTAAAATACGTATGGAGGCATCAGAAAGCATGTTTAAAACATCAGATTAAATTCAGCTGAATATGAACTTTTCAAAACATTTACCTCCAGCTGTGGTCACCAACTCTGTTCATCAGAATCTACCTTCCTGTGGGTTTAATCTCCAACCACAGTCTATCACACTTTTTTTTAGCTGATCTTTTGAAGTTACTGATGGTCAGGCGATTAGAGCTGGAGCCAAAGTCTTCAGGGAGGTAGAGCTCCAGGAACCAGGTTGGGAACCACTGATTTAGTGTAATATATAAAATAACTAAGACTAAGTGAGATTCTCTTCCCGTTAAATAATTTATGATCAGTCCATTTGTGGCTAAAAAAAAAAAAGTAACTTCAGATCACATAGCAAAACATGCAAGATCCAGTTCCCAATGCTGTCCTTCAGTGGCTTCTTCATTCACTCACTCCTGCTTCTGTCTTTCTAGCAATGAAGAAATCAGACTCCGGTGAATTACTGGGAAGGAAGGTACCTCCTCAGAAGCCCAAACGGAGTCCGAGCACCCAACTGTCCTTTGATGCTCCACCTCCTCGGCTTCCACCCCCAGCCACACCCCTACCGTTCCAGAGTGCTGAGAACACTGGTGATGATGAACCTGTATACATTGAGATGGTGGGTCAAGTGTTCACCCGAGAGACACCTGGTGTACCAACACCTTCGGCCACGACACCTGACTCCGACTCAGATCCAGGCGAGGAGGCTATCTATGAGGAGATGAAGTACCCAGTGGCTGATGATTCCCACCAGCGACGGCTCCCGCCTAAGCACGACCGTGCCAAGTCATCAAAATCCTACACATCCTCCTCTGTCTCCTCTTCTGCCTCATCTTCCTCACGCCCTCGGCCCTCATCTTCCTCTCCATCCTGCCCTTTGCCATCCTCTAAGGCTAAATCTACTGTCTCCATCTCTCACTCTTCTCCCTTACCTTCATCCTCCTGCTCTGCCTCCTCCACACCGGTACCTCAGCCGCTCTCATCCTCACCACACCCTCCTCGAGCTCCCACCCCTTTCCTCCTACCCGGCACCAAATCAGAGTCAGAAATTGGCTCCAGTAAGATCCCAGCACCTTTTCCCAATTTGCTTCAACACAAACCACCTCTTTTGGCTTTCCCACCTCCTAAAAGTGGTTCTGCCAAGCTTGGATCCACCAGCAGTCCATCACCAGCCAGCCTACCACCCACTATTGGTACTTCTGTTTCCAAGGAAGCAACAGGTGGAGACAAGGACAAGGAGAGAAAGGAAGGGCCAGCGCCAGGACTACGAGCCCGGAGCCACTCGACACCTTTGCCTCCATCCTCAAAATCTTCCTCTCCATACTCACACCATCATCACCATCACCATCCACACCACCGGCCCTCACACTACCACCACTATCGCAAACCTGAGAAAGAGTCGAGCAAGGCCTCACAGGGTAACTCACAGTCCTCGACACAGACTCAGACACAAGCCAAAGAGGGCAAATCAGTTAGTTTTCTCCTGAAGTCAGACAAAGCTGAGAGGGAAAAGGAGCGAGAGAGAGAGCGAGACAACCGAGATCGTGACAGGGAGAGGGATCGAGACAGAGAGAGAGACACACCAGTCACACAATCATCTAGCCAGGTTGACATGGCTGCCACCACAACCGCTAGCCTTCCTTCATCCACATCATCCGGGACTTCATCCACATCCTCAGCATCACAGAGGCCTCCGTCTCGCTCAATTCAGCGTTCACATACTCCTCACACACACCTCCCTGCCTATAAGCCACCACCTGCAGACAGCCCCTTGCTCTGGACATACCCATCTGCAGGATTCCGTCGGCCTCCTGCCTATGACAGCCTGCGTGCTGGCACACCGATGCCGTCTCTGCAGCTAGAGGGTAGTACCAAGACTGGGAGCACCCAGGCAACACATTTCAAGGCTGGGTTCCTGCCCTGGGATGCCAGTGGATGCGGTCTAGGCTTCACTGATGATCAGGCCTACTGGCCCATGCACAGGAAGTTGTCCTTCAGCCACAGCAGCAGAGAAACAGAGAGTAAGAGACTAAGAGACTGGGTGGAGTGGGAAGGGAAGGTGGAGCAGTGGCGAGAATAGAGCAGGAGGGAAGCAGAGGTTGGAGAAGCATGTTTTGGGAGTGGAAATGGGGAATAAAAATAGGAAAAGAGAAAGGTCAGAAGAGATTATAGAAAAGGGATGTATTTAGATTTTGTATATTTTCATCCCAAAGCAGCCAACTCCCACAAATTATAGACAGACCATTGGTTTCCAGTGATTTTTTTTCCCCCCCTAAATTGTTATAATAACATGCTTATGAAAACTGTACTGTGGACAGAAAATAAGGGAGGGAGGGAGTGTGTGGGGGGGTATTGTGTCAACATTAACAGCAGGAGTGTGCAAAACTATTATCCTGCAAGACTATAGTCACAACATGATACAATTTAGGCTTCTCCCACAGCTAATACTTCAGCTGGTGATTCCTGGCCACCCCACATGAGGATGATCTGTGAAATGTGAGGGTGGGGGGGCTGAAGGAAATTGGCTGGGATTAATATTAGAAGTGTGCATGTTGAGGTGTATATTTTTGCTATTTTTAAACATATCCTATTTTGCTTTGATGTGAAGTATTAGCTGACCAAAGTAATATATTGTTTATTTTGGGATGGTAGAAGAGGAGGAAGGCCGTGTGTGGAATGGGAGTACTGATGCACTGCTAAGACAAGACAGAGAGGACACTGGGAGTAGCAGCCGAATCGGCGGAGTTTCTGGAATCCCTGTGCGGGCATCGGGAAGAACTGGGCACAGTGAAAGTCTAGCAGGGGTAGATGGGCCACCAGGTTTCAGGGTAATGCCACGCACAGGACTGCCCCTGCCGTGCCAGACCTTTCCTGCCTGCCGCAATGGAGGTTATTTAAGTTTAATACATCAGTATTACCTATCTATTAAAACCAAGTATAAATAAATGGAAATCTGTACATTTGTATGGTGCATGTTACTGCCAATTTTTTTTTGTCTGTGCTAGTCTGATTTTCATGAAACAGAATTTTGAGGAAATGCATATACAAAGTAGAATTTGGCCTCAAGGATTGACCTGCTGTAGTCTTTTGAAAACAGACCAGGAAACAATAGCCTTGTTGAATATTCCACCAGAGAGACTTGTGTTTTTAATACTCATTACTTGTTGGGGTTATAAACAACTGTAAATGGTTGTCCTGGCCCTGAGGCAGCAAAACAGGTCGTAACATTTGTTGACAGTATTGTTGAGAAGAATCTGAAGTGAGTGCGTGTTTATGTGTTAACAGAGCTTGGCCGACTTGGAAGGTCATCCTCCACGTCCGGAGTGAGGCAGGCAGGAGGGGATGTTCAGAGACAGAGTAGCCTGCCGGCTAGAGAAGCTCTCAGTCAGGTACACTTTCAGTTTTACGATCAAAAAATGTTTTTCCTACTGTTTCGCCTCGATCAACATAATTCAATAGGGAGGCAAGGAAGAAAAGAAACACATAAGAGTGTGCTGTTCTGGTCCACCCCCCCACCCCCCCAGTGCAGCTTATCAAAACCCGGCCATGTCTCTCACTGTCTGTAGATTGAGGTTCATGTAGAAGAACCATTGCTGACTTTTGTCAAGAGGAGCTGCATAGTCGTCAGCATGTTTCTGCCCTGCGATGGCCTGGCGAGCTGTCCAGGGTGTACTCTGCCCTCACCCAGAGTCGGCTGAGATGGGCACCAGCGGTTCAGAAAATGAATGAATGAATGAAATATAAAAAAATGAATGAAACGTATGATGATATAGTATCTTGCTGTTAGTATTTATGTCACGCTGTAGCATCCTAAGACAAAATTCTTGCAGAACTCATTCATTTCTGTGATGAATGTTTCATATCAGTCCCAGTGCAAGTTGTTACTGTGGAAAGTATAACACTTTCAAATGTATATAAACCTGTCATTTGTACTACAGCCAGCAGTACTGTGGAAGCTGCTTTTTTTTTCATCTATCAAGGCTTTCTGACGAAAATCAGATTCAAGCAGTCACCATATTCTCCCCCTGTACCTGGTGTTGTGCATTTCCCAGGGGACGCATGATAGAAACAGTGAATGCATGATGCTGGACAGACGCATGGTGTGATCACACCTTTCCACCATGCACCTATGGTTATATACAGTACGGACAGAGTGCTAAACGCAGGAGTCGGTATAGGATGAGATTCTCGTGATTCACCGGTGTCCCCGCCCAAAACGCGTCTGCAGAGGAGACGAGTGGCGGAGTGTGCAGCTGTGGGTTCACCGAGTCCAAAGCGAACGGGGGAAGCATACAGAAAGACTGAGAGGGAGACAGGAGCTGCATTGGGATGGGAAGGGAGGGGAGAATGGGGGGAGGAACAGGCAGAGAGAAAGGGTGTGTAGTGACGTTGGCGTAGTGTGTGTGGGTGGGTGTGTCTGCGGTGTAACAGGCAGACAGTAAATACAGATGAACAAACATAGACACAGTGCTCATTCTTTTTTATTTAGCCTTGATACCTGCTTCTGCTTGGTGTGTGTGTGTGTGTGTGTGTGTGTGTGTGTGCATGGGTGTACAGTTCTCCATCAGCCCTACCTGATGTTTTGGCCCACTGAAGACAATTCTGCTGCCTTCTTCCTGTTTTTTTTTTGTTTGTTTGCTTGTTTATTTGTTTTGCGCTCCTGTCCTGCTTTGTCATGTCCGCCGTCTCTCGGTGTGTTGGCAGAAGCTGAGCTGCTGATGCTGACGCAGACACGGTGTGTGACTGTGCGTGTGTTTGTGTGCTGCATAGCCAGACTGTGTGCTGATTTGACCTTCCGTCTTGCAGAGCATGGAGGGTGGGGAGTGGGGTTAAATAACAGGGAGGCTGTACAATATCGCCATCTGGTGGCTGTGTGGGAAACCTTCGAGGTGAACCCTGGCTGAGTGTGTGAAGACTCAGGAGGACGAATGTTCAAAAGGTCACTGAAGTCAGCAAGAAGAAGGTCACATTCAGACCGGCTTTCCAAACTAGGTCTCCGGCCTCTCGTTCTCAGTCTATTTGTATCTGGTGCATTGTTGTTGTTTTTTTTCTTTGCTGCACCATGAAACTCTTTTCTTATATGCATAGCTTCGTCTTGGTTTGTCTCCCCAGCGCTCCCTCGTTTTTTCCTCTCGATCCCCATTGGCTTTGTCTTTGTTCATTTATTTTGTCAAATTTACTTTCACAGCATTCAGCAGGCGCTCTTATCCAGAGCAACTTACAATTATCATTTTTTTTATACAACTGAGCAGATTGAGGGTGAAAGGCCTTGCTCAAGGGCCCAACAGTGCTGATAGTGGGGGTTGAACCACTGACCTACAGATCAGAAACCCATCACCTTATCAACTACACCACCACTGTCTCACCATTGGTGCATCCCATTTCTTCTCTTGCCATTGGTGCATCCCGTTTATTTATTTTTTTCCTCTTTCCATTGGTGCATTCCAATTTTTTTTTAATCTCTCCATTGGTGCGTCCCATTTCTTCTCTTGCCATTGGTGCATCCCATTTATTTATTTATTTTTGTCCCGCCATTGGTGCATCCCATTTATTTATTTTTTTCGTCTTGCCATTGATACGTTCCAATTTTTTTTTTTTTTATCTCTCCCCATTGGTGCAACCGATTTATTTTTCTCTCATCAGTAGTACATCCCAGTTTGATTGTTGGATTAGTCAGGAAGTATGAAGTAATTAGACAGAAACTCTGACAGTATTTCTTGTTCAAGGCAAATTGCAAGTTTATATCTTAATGCTTTTAGTGATTGTTGTGACTATATTTTCCTCCTTTTCAAAATGTTATGATTGACAAAGCAGCAATCTACTGTATATCTAATATCACACTCTTCCACCCTCTTTCTTCCTTTGCAGTTACATGCTCTCTCTCAGACGCCCTGCAGTCCCTCTCTGGCTCGTGCTCAGGCTCAGACCTTGACTCAGGCTCAGGCTCAGTTCCACCTGCAGCAGCTCCAGCAGCACCACCTGCAGCTGCAGTTCCAGCAATTGGCCCAGCTCGCAGCGCAAGCTCAGGCCATGCCAGGCACAGGCAGTACCAATGCCGGTACAGCAGGCAGCACAGGCACAGCAGGCACAGCTGCTCAGCGTGACGGCAAGCTGCTGGAGGTGATCGAGAGGAAGCGGTGCCTGTGTAAGGAGATCAAGGCTCACCGGCGACCAGATAAGAGTCTGTGCAAGCAGGACAGCATGCCCATCCTGCCCAGCTGGAGGAAAACACCCGAGCCGCGCAAGACCGGGACACCGCCCTGCCAGAGACCGCAGGCCGTGGTGTGGGACACAGCTATCTGACAAAGAGAGACTGAGATACACTGATTTGCCACTTTATTAGGTACAACTAACTTGTGTCTAGGCTCACCTCATGTTTTATCAAGTAAACTTACCATATAAGGGTATCACGTACGTACAGTATGTATCTGTTTCATCCCTCAAATATCTGTATTCCAATTCAATCTCAAAGCAGGTGTGGCTTTTTACGATATTTTCGCCATTGTTATTTTGGTATGTGCTGTACCTGGCAAAGTCCTTTTTAAAGACATGTAGTTGGTTATGGTTACCAAAGCGTAAACAAATCAGGAGCCCAATTTGAACTGCTCTGACACTTTTCCAGGCATTGAGCAAAAACAAATGAATGAATGCCATAAATATTTTGCACAGCACTGTGCATTTTTGTTTACAGACCTGGTCATTGTTTGACCTGAAAGCTTCGTATCCAACTGCTAACTCATGGCGTCCCACCTCCTATTCGTATTTGTTCACTTCCCAACTTTGTAGCTATACAGTTCCTGACTGTAGTCCGTCTGCTGCTATGCACCAAACCCCAACAACACTGCTGTGCCTGATACACTTGTACAGTACCACCAAATCCTACACGTCGCTACGGTCCTGAGAAGAGCCGCCACCCAAAAAATATCTTCTCATCGGCCGTCCTACAGTTTTTATTAACGGAGCTAAAGACACACTACAGTTAGTAACTTTATTAATACAAAATGCCCCCTATATGGTACGCGTCCTTGGTGAAATCCCACGAGTTGTAAATACATCAGAGATGAACGGATAAATTGGCAAATCAGTGTGTACGTGTAATATGTGCAAGAGCGAAAGTTTAAGAAAGATGAGAGAGGGATATCTAAAGTGGGTCAAACCTGTGAATATGAGAAAAAGACGGGTGTATTATAAAGATGTAGAGTTCGTATTGTATATCTCTGGGGGAATTTTTTTCGGGGGTTGCGGGAGGGGGGGTTACTATATCACAGCGTTTTATGTGCCATATAAAGACAATATATACATAAACATACAGGAGAGACGCATTTCAGTCGGGACTCTCTTTTACCTACCACGCCTCATTCATGACTACTAAAGGAACTACACTGAGTTTACAGCCTTTAAAAAAATATATACAATTAAAACGTACTGGACTTCTTACGCAAATGTTTGGAGCTCATGGAATGGATGGAGAATTTCTCCAGCCAGGATGATGGAGGGATGAAAATAATGGTGAAATGCTTGACACATCTGGATGACTTGGAAGTACAATGGGAAGAGGCGGGCGGGGTGGGGGCGGGGCTTGGGGTCTTCTACATTCCAGAGGGGTACGTGTGGGTGGGTGTGTGTGTCTGGAATATGGATACGAACAAACAGGACAGAGCTACGATGAAAGACATGGAAGGCTAAAGCGCTGTAGATGGTGCGTAGAACTATAGCGCGACTAAGTCAAAAGTGTGTGGGGGGTTGGGGGGGGCAACTTGGGGGTTGGGGAAAGGATACACACACCAACACAGAACAGAAGGTGTCATTCAAACATACAAACACACACACACACACACACACACACACACACACACACACACACACACACACCAGAATGTACATTTCAAACTCATGACCACACACCAACGCATACTTACACTGCTAATCAGAACACACATGCGTGCGCGCGCACTGTAATGTATAAAGGTGTGTAGCGCTGGTGTAGTTGGTACACGCGCGCTCATCTGCCAGGTTTCTCGTGATGTTATTACTGTTGATCGAGCGTGAACGTGACCGGTCTCTGGTTGCAGCTTGACTGTTTATACTACCTACGAGTTCGACATAGAAACCGCTAATTCTCAACACGCTCTTTTTGACTTTTTGTACCTTAGCAATACGCTTCCGGAAACACATCTGGAGTCTGTAGACGCAGAGCAGACCGACACAAAAACAGCGTCATCACGTCATGCACGAGAAGCGGTGAGGCCATGAACGTCCTCTTTGCTAGGATGAATGAACTTCCAGATGTTTAGCGCACTTACATAATAGACAAGATAATCAACAGGAAATACTTTGAAGCTAGCTGTCTGGTAATTTCCTTATTTGAAGGAATAACCGTGAAAAAAAAAAAAAAACGTGGTGTTTTCGACTGTGTCTCAATGCGACGTTTTATTGTTTTTTTTTTTTCCTCAGGCGTTATGGATAGGAACATCTTGGTGAAGATCTTTATAGTGGAAGGAGTGTCAATTTTTTTTATTTTTTTTCCTTTTCCTACGTTACACATTACGATTAAAATTGGGGCGGTGCGGTGGTGTTGTGGTTACATGTCCACCTCACAGTAAAAGGATCCAGGTTTGGCGAAGGACGTTTCTGTGTGATGTGGTTGCATAAGCTCGCTCCGGGTGCTCTGGTTTTCTCCGACGGTCCAAATACATGCATTGGGCTAATCATCTATGCTAATCATCTCAACAAGCAATGTTCTAAATTGCCCCTAGGTTTCAGTATGAATGTGAATAGTTGTGCATGTACTGAACCTGTGATGGACTGGCAAGTTTACTTCTACTAAAGTCATGGCGAGGCTGGTGCCCATCTTAGCCAACTCTGTGTAAAGGCAGGGTACAGTCTGAACATCTTGTGACCCGCACTTATATGAGGGCAAGCGGTTACAGCCAAGTCAGCTGATGTGCATGCATTTGGATTGTGGGAGGAAGCCGGAGGACCCAGAAGAATCGCACGCAAGCACAGGGGGAAGATACAAACTCCACATCGAGATGCCATTGCCAAGCCCGGGACTCGAACCCAGGACCTTCTTGCTGTGAGGCAGATGTGCTAATTGAGAAACACTGACATATTTCGTTCATCAGGTGCAGCTATACTGCTCAGTTACTCTACGGTTTGGCATTGTCACGACTCCGGCAGGACTCGGAGGCCGAGAAAGTGTTTTGTAAATGAATCGGTCGTCGTCGTCGTCGTCGTCGTTATTTTCCGTATCTGGCATCAGTGCTTGTGCCGTTGTTTTCTCGAACAGCTTCTTGGCCTGTAGGAGATCGAGCAAATGTGGGTCAGACTTCCAGATCAAACTAAGTGGGTGTAGATCCACACCCAGATGGTGAAGTCCATGTTTCGGTGGATTTCTTGGTGGATCCACGACTGTATCATACGCGAATCCATGTACATACGTTCGAGTGTTATTGCCTCTTCATATCAGTGACAGCGTCATCATACCGTAGGTGTCGGTCTTATGGAAATGTTGCAGAGAGAGGTTGGTTTGAGGTTAGTTCAGGTTCCATCACTCTTACACACACACACACACACACACACACACACACACACACACATACACACACATACACACAAAGGCTCAGCCATTCATATCACATCACCTTATGAGGCAAACCATAGTTCCTTTGCTGTGTGACCTGGACGATTGCGCTCCTCAAAACGAATAAACAAATGCTGGAACTAACCGCACAATACAAAAACAACAACAACAACAACAACAATAGAGGAAAAAAACACCATGATGGGCTACAAATAAACACACAAGGGTTCGAAATTGTAAAATAGATATGTAAAAGTGTATTGATTATGTAGCAAATCTTTCCACTTTCATACTTGTGATTGACAAGTATACTGTAGCATACGATGTATAAAAGTACAAGGTGTTCGATTGTTTTATAAAAGGAATTTAGTCGTTCTCGCTGTGGCAACCTGTCTACACTGGACCGAATGGTTTGGCCCGATGAAATGCAAGCCCTCTTACTAAAGGCACGGTCACAGACACAACACTACAGTATCTGCTAGAATTATGCAAGTCCCTTTAAACAGGTCCTACTTTTACTGCTTTTCTTTTTTTTTTCTTTCTTTTTTTTTTTTTTCTTTTTTTTTTTTTTTAAACTTTATTTATCGAATTTGTTTATTTATGTACAGGAACCACCAGCCCAGTTTGGTCACTGTTTGGATATTTTTGAATACTTTTTGCTGCTATTGAACTACTACTGCTGTAAAAAAAAAAAAAAAAAAAAAAAAAAAAAAAAAAAAAATTGTCATATTCCTCACTACTGGTAACTCTTCTCTTATTATACCTCCTTTTTTTGGCTGCATTTGACTTTCCTCTATTTTTATTTTCGGGAGGTCGGAGTAGAACGGAGGAGTTTTGGCCGAGGTATTGACAAGTCGATCTTTCCCGTGGTTGTACTATGGCACGCCAGTGGGTTTTTTTTCTTTCCGTTCTCTTCTCGTGGTTGTGTTTTGAACTTTGTGGTTTCTTTCTAAACAGCTTATCACCAACTTGTACAGTTTTCACTTGATCAACACTGCTGACAAACGGGAAAAGGTCACATTGCAGCGTCGTCAACGCCGTTAAACGTCTTCATGTAGTCATTATGGTGGCGCCCTGGTGTGGTTATGGGGTTGACGTCAAGTTCTCGTTGTGTCATCAGGGTAGTCAATCATGGTAGCACTATCTGACCACTTTTTACCATGATGTGATCATGATAATCATAATGGTGTTGCTGTCAATCACAGGAACACCACATGACCTGTGTCTTGTTGTGTTACTTCGAGGTGACTGAAGTGACATCGGGTTGTAACTGAAAAATTAATTTCGTGTCATCGTAGTATTATTTTTATTATCCTTGATGACCATGTGAACACCATATGACCAAGGCAGCCACTAGGAGTCCCCTACTGTCATCATGACATCACCGTTAGAGATCATTGTGTTGTTATCGTGGTGTTACTGTTACTATAAGGTGGTCTTGGGAACACCATATGGTGTCGATGGCCACTGTGAGTTCCAACCAGTGCCCTTGTTTCAATATGATATCGCCATTAAAGGTCACTGTGGTGTTATTCTGGTGTTACTGTCATTATGTGATGGTCATGGCAACACCATATGACCTAGGTGGCAACTGTAAGTTCCTATCTCTGCACTTGTGTCACTAAGATAATCACCATTAGAGATCACTGGTGTTGTCCTGGTGTGACTGTCATTATCTGGTGGCCATGGTAACAGCATATGACCTAAATAGCCACTATGAGTCCCCAACAGTTCCCTCGTTGTCATTAAGATGCCACCATTAGAGATCACTGGTGTTGTCCTGGTGTTACTTTTATCATATTATCTGATGGTGATGGTACGCTGACAGATGGCCACTACAAGTCCGTTTGTGTCTTCACGTGGTCCCTGGAGCACCATTCTAGTGTTATTCAGACCCCTGGTGTTTCATCGTCGCGGTTACTGTGCTGTCATTATATTGTTCCCATGATGTTAACGTGGTATCTCTAAAAGTCACGCGGGATGACTATCCAATATGACCTTGGTAGCCACTACGTTCTTGGTTCTCAATGACATCATCATCATCATCATCATGTGGCATCATCAGCATCGCGTTACTGTGGTTACACCGTCCATGGTGCTCTCCTACTGTTACCATGGCATTGTTGGCAGTCATGGTAACACTATAAACACACAACACAACAGATGCACGTTTCAAGTACAGTAGTTTCCCGTGAGGCTGCACTGGCCTCAACAAGACATTACCGTGGCGTCACCATGTGGCTCTCATGACTGTTCCATAATGTCGTTGACAATCACCACATGACCCCATATGGGCACTATCAGTACAGTCTCTGTCAAACAGGAAGCAGAATCTCAAGAGAGGAAGGAGAGGGCTGGTGCAATGCATGCTGGGAGTTCTGAAGGGATTCCAATGTAGAGAAGGGTTGGGCTGTGTCTCAGTCTGAATAAACTGTGCCCAATTTGTACTTCAAATATACTAAGTAATCATCTAGTTACAATTTATTACAACGAAGGGGTAGAATTAACGATAAAAACTAGTTTACAGAAGCTGTCGGCTTTGCGTGTCTACTTAAATGGTGGCCATATTATGAGTGCCATAATATATTGATATGGTAAGATACGATGTACCTTGGAAATCACTGTAGTGCTATATTTGCATTGATATCGTCATGAAATAAATTTTATATGATGAACTGAAAGGTTGTGTGTTTTGATTGGACAGAAATATATTCACTCTATTTTTTTTTTTTTTCTTTGCTCCACCTTTCTTTTCACTGCATTTGTTCCATCTTTGGTCATTTCACTGATCTCCCTTCGAAGCCGACCACAAGAGGGTGCCATTTCTACGGTGCAGCATGAACACCCAGAAGGGTAGAGATGACCACTGCGGGAACAGCTGTTCATAGACGAGACTGCAGGGACAGATGATATCACGATCCAAATTGAGCACAGACTGTTGGGTAAAGGAAACTCCGCCCTCACATTTACTGTGACTTCAAATAGTACTACTTATATCATCTGTTTTTAGAAAAAAATAGCATTTCTCTGCGGAGCCCCCATGTTCTCGCCCTGCTTGGACGGATTTGCTCCGGGTACTCGTATACTGGTTTCCTCCGACAGTCCAAAGACATGAACATTAAGCTGATTGGTTGTTTCAAACTGCACAGAGGCGTAAGATTGAGTGTAAACGGATATCCGTTTTCGGCTCGTAATAGAGTGGCGAGCTGTTCAGGGTGTACCGTACCTTCGCCCGAAGTCGGCTGAGATAGGCTCCAGCCATCCAGTGACCCTAATATGCTTAATCATTTCAAAAAATTAACGAATCAATAAAATTTGAGTGATATCGCTTTGATATGTCTGCTAAACCCTTTGCAGAAGCACCTTTGGCACCAACTACAGCGTTCCATCATGGCTCAGTCTGCACATACATCATTCGTTCATTTGCCCTGTAAGGTGTGTGGATTGCGGGGAGGCTGGCTCCCATCCCAGCCGACTCCGAGCGAGGGTGGAGTACACCCTGAACAGCTCACCAGGCCATCGCAGGGTGGAAATACGCTGACGGCTTTGCAGGTTCTCTTGTGGAAAGTCAGCAATGGTTCTTTTACATGAACCTCACACCATAGACATTGAGAGACATGGCCGGCCTTTGATAGCCCAGTTAGCTGCACCGGGGAGGACAGTGACAACCCGTGGAGAGTGGGGCTTGAACGCCCAACCTTAGGATCAGTGGTCCAACACCTTTACCACCAGGCCACCACTGCCCTGTCTTCATATACATTGCGCTCCAATTCATTCTGGCAGAACCTCTTACATTTAATTATATTGGCTCGGGATCTCTGAGGAACTGCTATCTTCAGGTCTCTGCAAACATATTCCATGGGGTTTAATCCAGGACTCTGGCTCAGATGACATGTTCTGAGTCCACTCCAGTACCGTCTTGGCCGTATGCTGTCGGCGATTGTCCCATTGAACCGTCTGTTCATTCTGGAAAATGTTTTCTTTCAGCACCTCTTTGTGTTTCATTTCATTCATACCTCCATCAAGTCTGACTATCTCTTCATGCCATGTCACAGAGTAGCCCCTCCCCTTCCCCCACAGCGTTACGCTACCACCACCAGGTTTCATCATAGGATATTATCCCATTGCGAAACAATATCTGGTTTACACCACACAGTGTACTTGGAGTTTATCCAACATGTTAAATGTTTGTCTCATCAGAGCTTACTCCCAATTTGGACCGTGGGGAGGCTGGTGACCATCTCAGCTGACGCTGGCTGAGAGCGGTTCACACCCTGGACAGTTCGCCTGACGATTGCAGGGCCAACACTCAGACAACCATTCACACTTCAGAGATAGGGGTGATTTGAAACAGTCAATTATTATACTGTACTCTGCATGTTTTTGGACTGTGGGAAGAAACCAGAGTACCAGGAGGAAACCCACACAAGCACAGGGCAAAACATGCATCACCACAGAGCTGGAAATCGAGCCCAGGGTTTCTTGGCGTGAGGCTTGACGTGCTAACCACTATGCCACCGTACCGCCGTCATGGGGACATTTGGTCTGACTCTGGGTTAAGGCCGGGTGTGCCCTGAGCAGCTTCCCAGATTATCAGAGGGCAACACATGCAACCATTCGCACTCAACACCCACACCTAGGGGCAACTTGAAGCATCCAATTAGATCAATGTTCACGTTTCTGGAGTGTAGGAGGGAACCGGAGTACCTCGGGGAAACGCAATGCAAGCACAGTGATAGCACGCAAACTCCACGCGGTGACTCCATCGCTGTGAGCCATTATGCCACCATGCCGCCCATCTGCATGCGAAACCTTTCTAGTCTTTTTCAATCTTTTTTTTTTCTCATTATGACTTACAGCATGTATTAATGGGCTGAAAAGTAAATTTAATCCATTTTTGATTAAATCTGTCGTAGAATTTGAAGACCACGTTGTATTAATATACCGACTGTCTAAAAGTGGCACAAAGGGACTGTCATTATTATCATCACGTCGTTCTGACACACTGAATGATATAACAATACTGATACGACAGCACATGCTCGGATTTTTATACTGCTCTGTTTTTCAGCCTGCTGCGCTCGTCACTTGTTATATTCACACCAACCATAACAATACAACCACTAAGTCCTGGCTGCTACACTCGCTGAAATAATAACAATAATAATTCATTCATATTCTAAGCCACTTAATCCTAATCAGGGTCGCGGGGAGCCTGGTGCCCATCTCTGCTGACTCCGTTCAAGGACAAGGTACACAGTGGACAGCTTGCCTGGCCATCGCAGGACAACACACACAACCATTCATACTCACACTCAGACCCAGGTGAGATGTTAAACAGCCAATTAACCTACTGTGTGTTTTTGGACTGTCGGAGGAAACCGTAGTTCCTGGAGGAAACCCACACAAGCACGAGGAGAACATGTAAACTCTACACAGAAACACGCGAGCTCAGAATCGAACCCAGGACCTTCTTGCTGTGAGGTGCATGTGCGAACCACTGCGCCACTATTATGAATTATTATTACAATTCATTCATTCATTTTCTGAGCCGCTTAATCCTAATTAGGTGTCGCGGGGAGGTTGGTGCCCATCTCAGTTGACCCGGGACGAGGGCAGAGTACACCTCGGACGGCTCACCAAGCCATCACAGGGCAGAACCAGGCTGACGGCTATGCAGGTTCTCTTGACGAAAGTCAGCAATGGTTCTTTTACATGAACCTCACAGCACAGACAGTGAGAGACATGGCCGGCCTTTGATAACCCAATTAGCTGCTGGGGCACTTTCCATCGGTCCTCCACTGCCCTATTACTATTATTATTATTATTTATTTATTTGTTTGTTTGTTTTTGTGTGCACATCTGCTTCACAGTTTAGAAGGCCCTGAGGTTTTGCTTTCTGGGCTTGCAGAGTTTGCATGTGGAGTTTGCATGTTCTTCCTGTGCTTGTATAGGTTTCCTCCCGATACTCCGGTTTCATCCCACAGTCCAGAAATATAGACAGGAGGCGAATGAGTTGTTCCAGATATCCCCTAGGTGTCAGTGTGAATGGTCGTATATGTGTATGCATATGTACCCCACCTTCACCCGGATTCAGCTGAGATACACGCCTGCCTCCCCATGGTCCCGGTTGGATCATGTGGTTCAGCAAATAGGTGAGTGAGTGATCATTCTTTTCCAGAACTTAGTCCAAGTTACTCAGTAAATGCAGCCGTGGGGGGGGGGGGGGCACAAACCAGTGTCTCTCCCTCACGCCGGTCCCAAGCCCGGATAAATGCAGAGGGTTGCGTCAGGAAGGGCATCCGGCGTAAAACAAATGCCAAATAAACTATGCGAATCACAAGAAAAAATGACTATGATGTTTGCAGATGACATTGTGATCTGTAGTGAGAGCAGAGAACAAGTGCAGGAAAATCTAGAGAGGTGGAGGTATGCCCTGGAAAGGAGGGGAATGAAGATTAGCCTCAGTAAGACAGAATACATGTGCATGAATGACAAGGACCAAAGAGGAACGGCGAGATTACAGGGAGCAGAGATAAGAAAGGTGGAGGATTTTAAGTACTTAGGCTCAACAATCCAGAGCAGTGGAGAGTGTGGAAAAGAGTTGAAGAAGCATGTGCAGGCAGGTTGGAATGGTTGGAGAAAAGTGTCCGGTGTGATGTGTGATAGGAGAGTATCGGCAAAAATGAAAGGAAAAGTGTACAAGACGGTGTTGAGGCCAGCGATGTTGTATGGTTTAGAGACAGTGGCCCTGGGGAAAAGACAGGAGGCAGAGCTGGAGGTAGCAGAGATGAAAATGTTGAGGTTCTCTTTGGGAGTAACGAGGATGGATAGGATCAGGAATGAGAACATCAGAGGGACAGCACATGTAAGACGTTTTGGAGACAAAGTCAGAGAGGCTAGATTGAGATGGTTTGGACATGTACAGAGGAGGGATAGTGAGTATATTGGTAATAGGATGCTGAGGCTGGAACTACCAGGAAAAAGGCCTAGAGGAAGACCAAAGAGATGATTCATGGATGTGGTGAAGGAGGACATGAAGGTCGTTGGTGTAAGAGAAGAAGATGCAAAGGATAGGGTGAGATGGAGGCAGATGATTCGCTGTGGCGACCCCTGAAGGGAAAAGCTGAAAGGAAAAGAAGAAGAAGTCCAAGTTACTCAGTTAGACAGATGGATCGCTGCAGCCTCTGCTGTAAAGCGGGGGGCCTGTACCGGTCCTTTGAGGTGAAGAAGGAGCTGAGCCGCAAGGCACAGCTCTCAATTTACCAGTCGATCTACGTTCCAACCCTCACCTATGGTCACACGCTTTGGGTAGTGACCGAAAGAACAAGATCGCGGATACAAGCGGCTGAAATGAGCTTCCCTCATCGGGTGGCGGGGTTCTCCCTTAGAGATTAAGATGAGAAGCTCAGCCATCCGGGGAGAGCTCGGAGTGGATCCGCTGCTCCCTCCCATTGAGAGGGGCCCGTTGAGGTGACTCGGGCATCTGCTCAGAATGCCTCCCGGACACCTCCCTGGGGAAGAGACCCCGGGGTCAACCTAGAACACACTGGAGGGACTATGTCTCTCGGCTTGTCTGGGACCTCCTCATGCCCCCCCTCCCCCCGGAAGAGCTAGAGGAAGTGGCTGGGGAGAGGGACGTCTGGAGCTCTTTGCTTAGTTTGCTTCCCCCGTGACCCGACCCTGGATCAAGCGGTAGAAGATGAGATGAGATGAGATGAGATGAGATGAGATCAGATGAGATCAGATCAGATCAGATCAGATCAGATCAGATCAGATGAGATCAGATGAGATCAGATGAGATGAGATGAGATGAGATCAGATCAGATCAGATCAGATCAGATTTCAGGCCAACTTCAGAAAATAGCTTTGATTTGCAAATTGGGTGAAGACAAGGAATGTAATCAGGTGATAACATTAAGATCTTTTTGCTGACTAGCAAAGCGATTGATTTTCTTTCATCTCTGTTGGTTTCTTTTGCTCGCGCTTTGTGATGGAATGACTTCTGGGTAGCGGCCGTAATGTAAGTGGTAACAGAAACTTGCTTGTTTATTAGATGATGAACAACAACAATCGTCATTTATATAACGTACCAGTGTTCACCGATTCATTCATTCATTCATTCACATACCCTGCCAGTCCATTAGAGGGCTAACACACACAACGATTTACACCCAGGGGCAATTTCAAACAGCCAGTGAGCCTCATGTGGATCTCTATAAACTGTGGGAGGACAATCCAGTACCCTGAGGAAAACCCCACAAACACAGAGAATACAAGCTGCACACAGAAACGGCACTGTGGCGGTCTCACAGCGAGAAGATTTCCTCCAGGTTCTCCGGTTTTCTCCCACAGGCCATAGACATGCACATTATGCGAATCAGATGTTCAAAATTTCCCCTTGGTGTAAGAGTGAGTGTGATTTTGATAAACTATACTAATTCTATATTAACATTGAAATCTGATGTCTGAAAACTCAGCACACACACACACACACACACACACACACACACACACCATCAGTTCAGTTCATTTTCTGTAACTGCTTAATCCTAATTAGGGTCACGGGAAGGCTGGTGCCCATCTCAGCCGACTCCGGGTGAGGACAGAGTACACCCTGGGCAGCTCGCCAGGCCATCGCAGGGCGGAAACACGCTGACGGCTTTGCAGCTACTCTTGTCAAAAGTCAGCAATGGTTCATTCACATGCCTCACACCATAGACAGTGAGAGACACAGCTGGCCTATGATAACCCAGTTAACTGCGCTGGGGGGACAAGTGACAACCTTGTAGAGAGTGGGACTCGAACCCCCAAACTTTGGATCGGCGATCCAGCGCCCTATATCACTAGCCCAGCACTGCCCCTACACACACACACACACACACACACACACACACTTGGAGCAGTGATATCCAGGAAGTGGGGCGTGGTTCGGTGCCTTGGTCAAGGGCACTGCAGCCTTGCAGGTGGAGGAAGGGAAGGTGCTGCTCACTCCAGAGACCTTTTTTTTTGGTCCTAAACCTGCTTCTCGAACCATCACGTCCCCTCTGTGCATGCTATCTGTGTATTGGCACTGACATATGAGCTGTTCAGGGTGGGCCTTGTCTTCACCCGGAGTTGGTTGGGATAGTCTCCACCCTCCCCGCAGCCTGAATAGGAGTTAACAGCTCAGCAAGTTACTGAGTGAATTTGCTTGTTTTTTTTCCTTCAGACTCCCTCACTTACTGTCTCTGCGTTATTGATGTCGTCAGTCCAATGCAGGGCAATTCATCATCAGCCAACATGCCACTGGTCCCCAGAGGAAACTCATACTGAGAGAATATTTACAGAAATGTTCTCCAGACAGTAACCTGAGCTCAGGATTGCACTGCGTTCATGGAACTGAGAGGCTGCACCATACCTACCACCATGCCGCCTTCGATCCTGATCCAAACTAACGATGAGAAAGAATTGTTCTGGTCCTGCTGAGTAACGTTCAGGAGAGACCACATGAGGGAACTGGGTGTCCTTGTGAGACTCATCTCAGAGCGGGTTAGCTGCAGTGTAGCAAGGATACAGAAGCGCTCCATTTGGAGCACAGCCATGCACTGACTCGGCTGATTCGTTGCTAAGGGGCGGGGTCAGCGCGGCGCACGGCTCTGCGATTGGCTAGCACCAGGAAAATCGGCTTTGCGTCGGTTCACAGGAGAGGGTGATCTGATTTTCTTTTCTGAGAGGTGGGGGATCTGATTGGCAGTGAGACGACTGGCTTTTTTTGTCTTACCGCAGTGTCGGCAGTCCCACCCCCCCCACCCCCAACCCCCACACCCCACACCCCACACCCGCCCCCTGCACTGCACCGCACCGCTCTGCGGATCGCACCCGGGCTGCTCACGGCGCATGCGCATTGGCGTGAGATCTGTCCAAGCCGGCCACGGGACTCCCCTTCTTCATTCATCCTCCTTTTTTTTTATTTTCCATTTTAAATAAGCTGTGATCTCTGCCGACGGTGTCCAGAGATTCATTCTCAGTGGTCGGAGATTATTGGACGGGGTTCGACTCGCGCGGATCGGCTCGGGGCTGAAATAGCGCAGATCGGGTTCGCCCTTCCATTGGCTGAGGATCTTATTCTAAGCCGGTGCTGTCTCGCTTTCGGTGCGCGCGCGCGCGTGTGTGTGTGTGTGTGAGAGAGAGAGAGAGAGAGAGAGAGAGAGAGTATGTGTGTGCGCGTTAGATCTCAGGCTTGATTTCATTGACTGCATCATTTCTGCATCAAATAAGAGAAATTAAAAAATGGCAAAAGACAGCAACAAGAGCGGCGGGTGGAAGGAGTTCTTCTGGAACCCGAGGACCAGGGAGTTCTGCGGGAGGACCGCCAGCAGCTGGGGTAAGAACCGCATCCCCCACTCCCATGGATTCGATCCTGAATTATTCCCTTTCACACCTTCATTCAACAATCCTTTCTCTCCATGGATGGTTCATTTTTCTTTCCACCTCATTTCCTACAAATGTTCCTTATAATACTTTTAATTTCTGCACGTACACAGCACTGCATCAAACCCAGACCCTTTTCCTCCCTGTGCACCGGGTATTCCGAATCCATCTTGATTCCCAGCCAGACTCTGGGCTGGAGAGACAGACGTAGATCCCGCAGGATTAGCTCCAGATTACTGCAGGCCGGCTTATATGTTGCATGGCACATCATCCTGGTGCTGAATTAAATGCCACTGGAATCTCTTACCAGCATGGCAGTCCAAGGTGGGGACAATTCCCGCTCAACCAGAACCGACCCAAGCAAGATCCACCCTAGAATTGGAACTTGAAGTGCCTGAAGGTTTCTCCAGAGATCTTGGTTGGTGCTGGAACACTGTTACCTGTTGATGGTGTTGCGGTTTGATAACCTGGGAGAAGGGCACCGGTTTGTTGACCCTTTCGAATACACCCAAGCCGAACCTGAGTTCGGAACTTGGTACTGTTCCATTCCAGAAGAGTATGAGGAGCTTTGTTGGGTTTTGGAGGCTAGAGTACACCATATCTAAATTCTCCGACTCCATGTTTACATGCCTTATAGCTACATGAGAATACTAAACCGTACCAGGCAGGCCCGTGACGCCAATGCACAATACAGTAGCACCAACAAGAAGCACTCACCAGCAATAAATGCTAGCATGTAGCACTCGAGTATTTTGCACTGAATACATCCGTGCCCTCCACCAACACGAACGCCAATCCACAGCCAACAGC
>CM045740.1:42750724-42785724 GCA_024760905.1 Plotosus lineatus
ATCCTACTTCGTGGATTTCAATGGCCGCGTTGGGATGTCGGTCAGAATTAACTGCGGAAAGTGAGGGATCCCTGTACATGAAATGCTAATTAGCGGAGTCAACTGAAGTCCATACATTCTGGTGTAGCAGGTGACGGTTATGCATATGACATCATTATATAACATCAGATACGTAAAAGAATATTTCAAATGTATAATACTACAGGTATAAAATTTGACTGTTGTATAATATTGAGAAGTACTCAGATATCGGAGGTTGAATAACTCCTGCTGGCTTGAAAATATAATTTATATACACACACACACACACACACACACACACACACACACACACACACACATATATATATATATATATATATATATATATATATATATATATATGTGTGTGTGTGTATATACATACATACACTTTGACACATCCAATAATTGCTAATGATTCACCCTGCAATTTCTTGATAATGCTTCAGTGAAAAAATGAGATGCTCCCATGTCGTGGATACTCAACAATTATCCACCAAAAACAAGGTGGATAATCACCTAATAGCCCCTGAGACTGTACAGCGAGCGATATCCCCCTCGCCTTTGGTGAATAATTTGTGTGTATTCTGATACGTGTGTTTGTTTTCACAGGTCTGATCTTTTTGTTCTATGTGGCGTTCTACATCTTTCTGGCCGGATTTTTTTCTGTCACCATCTATGTCATGCTTCTGACTCTTGATGATAACAAACCCACCTATCAGGACAGACTTGCCACACCAGGTAACACCCACACTAATAATCATAAACATCATCAGCAGCATTATTTAGGATGCATTATGTGCTTATTCCTCATCCAATATCATAATAATAATAATAATTTCCTTGAGAGAAAGAAAATAATAATAATAATAATAATAATAATAATAATAATAATAATAATAATATAGTAGAATTCCTTGTGAAAACTGTTGCTATTATTCTCTTATTCACATAAAAAATTTTTGTATTTTAGGCTTAAATTGCAGACGACAATTATTTTAAACCTTCATAGTTAAATTTGGACTGACCGACCATGAGATTATATTCTCTGGTTTGATGAAAAGCATCGAAAACTCGTGTTGTGTAAGTCATTGGAATTATTAATGTTTACAAGTCATTTATTTTAAAAGTTACTTTCATTATTTTAGTAATAACTTTATCAGATTACTGGATCTAAAACATACCAAATTATGAGTAGAGGTATTGGTCATCATACAATACAGTATAATTGTTGTGTAATGTAATACATGTAAGTGATATGGAGCTTACTTTAACATACATGATCATAAAAAGTCTCGTGGGTAATTTTATCCCGCGGATGACGCGCGGGACTAACGCAATGCGGAACCACCGCTGCGCAGGTCTCGTAGTAGCAATAGTAGTGTGGCAGCACTTGAAAAGAAGCAAGGGGTGATGTCACCAGATGGAGCCCTTGATGTTGTACATAATTGTTTTAAAGAGGAAGTAATACAAAGTCACCACATGTTCCCTTTAAGGTAAATATCATTTGCATTTCGGGACCGTCTGAAAGCAGAGCTCACAATCAGGGCTTTGTAAGTTGTGTGTCTTACTTATTTGCGCTGATGTTTTCCCAAAGAAATCAATAGATGCTCAAAAAAAACAAAGGCTCGTTTGCCAAAAATACTCGATTCCACTGATATACAGATTATGTAAGAAGAATTTTTTTTTCACTCTGCATGTGCAGTTAAGCTGAAAAAAAGAACCTAAAAAGTGCTGCCATTGATTTTGGAAAAAATGAAGGTGAGTCGAATATCAAATAAACTGAGTGTATGTTGAATTTTAGCGGATCTTGTTTTGGTAAAGAGGGAACAACCTTAACCCCTTACCCGGCAGAGACGAGTATACTCGCAATCACCCAAATTGTATTTTCCAGTCATTGACGAGTTAACTCGCCAAAACTTACGCTTTCAAAACCAGAGGGAAGCGGCTTTACTCGTCATTTCTATTGATGCCTGAGGATGTTATCGTACACTACTCATCATCATACGCCTCAAAAAAATGAACTATGGCATCTCAAGGCAACGTTAGACAAGAGGTAAGCGGCGAAACGTTTTCGACTCAGTAACCCGCAAAGAGTCAAAGGGGGAGTGTCGCGCTCTTTAGAATCGGTACTTTCGGCCTCGTATTTTACGATTTCCTTGAAATTTCTCGCCATCCCTTATCCCAATGGATAACAGTGATGACAACAGCGATACTGAAGCTTCTCTTAGAGGCTTGGATACGTCTGATGAGAGTGCCAGCTCATCAGAAAATGAATATTCAAGCGAAAGTGAAGATGATGAACTGATTGACGCAAGAAATTGCACATAATGCCTCACACTTCTCAAATTTCGTCTACAAATCATACGTGACATCATCACAAAGTATGGATCAGAACTGCCACCACGGAGATCCCCAGGTAGACCATCAGCAGGTGCAGTAAGTACATGGAATACACCTGGACATTTTCCCAAGGAAATCCCGCCAACAGAGAAAAAGGCAAATCCAACAAAAAGATGTGTTGTATGCAGTCAGAAACGTGACCATAGAGGGAAACCAATTAGGAAGGAGTCACGGTATATGTGTAAGATGTGCCTTGTACCTTTATGTGTGGTTCCATGTTTTGATAAATATCACACACACTGACTGTAATTTCTTTTGATTGTAATTTCTTTTCTTTTTCTTTTTCTTTTCTTAAAAAAAAAAAGCCTAGTTATCTCGTCTCTGCCGAAAGGGGTAATTTCAAATTACAGTTGCATGCCAAAATAGATGAAAAATTAAAAATAGACTTGAATTTCGTATTCAGCATAAAGTAAAGAACTTAAAAAAAATTGGTCTGAAAAAGGAACGTTTTTGTCAAAAAAATGGTTGGTTAAGGGGTTAAAAGTGTTCAAGGGCTCCCAAATGGCACAAGGTGTGGGACTATTAACCCAGAGATCGCAGGTTAACGCCACAGCCGGCCATGACTGGTAGTCCATGAGCGCTAATTGACAGAGCTCTCACAGGAGGGAGGGACAGCGTATGCTCACTTCCCTGTCACTCACAGTGCTCGCCAGCCAACCATGGTACATCTGTAGGCTCATTCGTATGAGGGGGTAGATGGCGCTTTCCCTCCAAGTGTGTTTGACCACCCCCACATGAGCTGCACTTTGAAAAGAGGTGGATGGCAAGTGTTGAGGGGGCGTGTGCATGCTTTCGCCCCTCCCTATTCAGTGGTGGCCGTTTGATAAGGAAGGTAATACCTGATGGGTGGCAATTGGATACGACTAAATTTGGCGGGGGGGTTTCCAGAACAAAAACTGCTTTAGTGTGTTTTCACAGATGTCAGCTCGCATCACATTCCCATCAAAGAGCAAACAGCCAATCGGCATCATGATGCATATGGATAGAAGTACAAGCCATGGAAAGCTTTGGTGATGCTTTCTTAGGTATCAAGCTCCACCCACTTTGTGTTGTTGTGACACATTCATTCATTCATTTTCTAAATCCTAATTATGGTCGCGGGGAGGCTGGCGCCCATCTTAGCCGACTCTGGACGAGGGCAGAGTAACTCTGGACAGTTCACCTGGCCATCTCAGGACGGAAACACGCTGACAGTCATGCAGATACTCTTGATGAAAGTCAGCAATGGTTCTTTTACATGAACCTCACACCACAGACAGTGAGAGACATTGCCGGCCTTTGATTACCCAGTTAGCAGCACTGGGGGGACAGCAGTGACAACCATTTTGTTGTAACAGTGGAGAACAATTTGTTTAGGAAGTAAACAATGTGCACTGAGTTTTATTTACAGTGCCGCCATACAGATCCTAAATATGAAATAAAAAGTAGTTACAGGTCAAAAACCCAAAATTTAAACTAGGCATCGGCTCTGATCATAAAACTGGAATATATTAACTCGTGTTGCTGTAACAAATCATAACTCTGTGTGTGTGTGTGTGTGTGTGTGTGTGTGTGTGTGTGAATGGAGGTTTTAAATAGCCTTTTGGCTGTGATTTTGAACAGGTGTGTTACATTAGAAGTCCATTCGCTGTAGTACGCGGGTGTTCCAGTGCACAGCGACCATCTCTGCAGGCCGTGGTGCAGTCTGGAAGCATAGTCTGTCACTGACAAGGCATCTGTTACTTACTACAGTTGCTTATTAATATTTTACTGACAAGACAAATGTAGTTTGTAATGAGGCAGTTTAAATGTTAGTAATAATAATAGTGCTAGTACATTTAAAACGCTAATTAGGGTTATTATGGTACTTGTTGCCTGCAGAAGTCATGAAAATAGAGCAAAGTATACAGGACAGTACTTTGTCACATGATCTCTTTGAATACTTGATTCTGATTGGTCAGTGACTGTATATCAGCTCAATGCTATGAGAAGGAAGTAGGAAAATTCAGTACTACTCAGTTCAGTTCATTTTCTGTACCCGCTTAATCCTAATTTGGGTCACGGGGAGGCTGGTGCCCATCCCAGCCAACTTCGGGTGAGGGCAGAGTACACCCTGGACAGCTCGCCAGGCCATCGCAGGGCGGAAACACGCCGACGGCTTTGCAGCCTACTCTTGTCGAAAGTCAGCAATGGTTCTTTTACATGCCTCACACCATAGACAGTGAGAGACATGGCCGGCCTTTGATCACCCAGTTAGCTGCACTGGGGGGGGACAGTGACAACCTTGTGCAGAGTGGGACTCGAACCCCCAACCTTTGGATCAGCGATCCAGCGCACTATACCACTAGACCACCACTGCCCCTTCAGTACGACTATAACTTATAATAATAAAGATTATAATAATAATTTTATAATTTACAAAAATCTATATCTTCTATGCCGTCTTGTATTAAGCAAGATCGTGTACAGTGAGCTGGTCATTATTGTACAATAAACTCTTCATGAACCCCGACTGCAGAACAGTGATAGTGTGACACTGAATGTTTGAGTAGTGAAATAAAAAAATGTCAGTCTCAAATGCAGTAGTTATTAATCTGGTCCACTGGAAGCGCCGATGCTTGTATTGTCTAGTGTTGGGATTGTTTGCCGAAAAAATGGTGGCTACAACTCTTAATATAATGAAACACTTTGGAGAGCGCAAACCTTTTACAAGATAAAAACTTAAAACAGAAATTGCACAGTACTCCCTGCTGGGCTTGCCGTAAATACCACACTTTAAAAAAAAAAATCTTTATACAGTGATACCTTGACTTAAGAGTGTCTTTTATAATGATTTTTATATGATACGAGCTTCGATTCCACCAAAAATCTGCCCCATCCAACAAGCAAAATTTTGATTTACGAGGTCTGCTGGGGAAATGACTTTTCCGGGCCGATTAGCCTTGTGTTCTTCCGCATGTATTCCTTCGCGCTTGGAGAACACCTTGTGCAGTGCTTCTCAATTATTTTCAGTGATGCCCCATATCGGAAGAAAAAAAAAGCATTTCACGCCCCGCTCCCAGCGTCCCGCGTGCAACTATAAATAGTGTTTACTGCACTTCATATCGTTTGCTTGGTGTTTTTTCCCTACACCATATGGAACACAGTGAGAGCGCCACTGCGACCTACTGTGGTGTGTATACAATTACATTTAATTCTAGTACAGTATGGCAAAAAAGCATGTTCTCCAGGGGCATACGTCCACCCACCCCCCTGGCATCACACCACTATTTGAGAAGCACTGGCCTGGTGGGAGCTCACCATGAGCCTTTCCTTGCTGGCATTCGTAGCTTCTCCTTCTCTGTTACGCACCGCCTCATGCCTGCCCACATGACATCTTCACACTCACGTGATATCTTTGCCATAGTCGATGATCAGAAGGGTTATTTTACTGATTGTTTATTCTTGCTGTATTATTATTGATTATTATTTATAATTAATGTTGATGTACATGTATTATTATTATGAAATGTTTATTGTTTTTACAAGTTTATCTTTAATATATTAGGTCAAATATACATGTTTGGGTCAGGTGATATGAGTTTGGGAGGGGGTTGGAACGAATTAATTGTTTTTCTATTATTTCCTATCGGGATTTTTGTTATCTCACAAACATTTTGACTTATGAGCTTGCCCTCGGAAAGGATTAATTTCGTAAGTCAAGGTACCACCGTATCTCACAATGTTAAAGAAGCTTTTGAAAAATTCTTGAATCAAGACGTTACAGTTAATGGAGGCTTCCTTCTCCGAAGCACCACCAATTGTAGAAATTTCATGAAAATCCAAAAAGTACTTTTGCATAATCTCACTGATAAACAAACAAATATCCAAACTAGAGGTTAAATAAAATGTGCCAGGGGCTAGTTGGCCACTTAAATGCAAAGCAAACTAGACAGAATACTAAAATACATGTTTGTGTGTGTGGTGGGGATGTCTTGCCAGAGGACGTAATCATTGTACATATTTCTGGTCATTGCTTGGAATGGCTGACTGTATTGATGTTTTAACACATTATTTCTGGATACAATATCACAAAATAATTTAGCATTTTGATGTTTTTCATCCTTAATTTCTGTGATCCAGTTTCTATGTAATTGTCTGCCTGGCCTTTCATCCCTCTTTCTATTGGTAGGCATGATGATCAGGCCTACGGGTGATGATCTGGAGATCATCTACACCAAAGAGGACACTGAGACCTGGGAGCCACATGTCCAAACACTGAACAACTTTCTCGGGTGTAAGTCTGTGATGACCTAACACAGAGTCCAATACCTTTCCCAAGCCTGTGAGACAAAACCCAACACATTATGTTTCCCCTCCTGTTGAGTAATGGATGTGTCGCCAGGACTAACACACATTCTGACACATTGAAATCCAACCCTGCCAACGTTGAACCAATATCAGCCAATATTGAGCCAATGTTGGCTTGTCATCCATTGACACAAGATGGAAGGGTTGTTTTGAAAGGCGGGTTTTTTGTTTTTTTTTGCCAATGTTGGTTCAAAGTTGGCTCAACACTTTGTAGTGAGGAACAACAGAGACAGACACATGAATGAGACCTCGGGCAACTGTCGGGTTATTATTTACTATACACTGTGTGCAATTCTGTGTGAACCACAACACTGGGGACAACCTTAATAGAGAAACATCTCTATACCCAATGTTGAGACATCTATACTGGTATATAAACATCAGGCGATAGGAAAAGGTCAACGAAATGCAGCTAATAATTCCATAAACATGCCAAGGAATGGAAAAGTTTGGCCAACATTACAAAATGTCTACTTCCCAAATAGGTATAATAAATTCAGAACAGATTCCGACAGCAATGCTTGTGTTTCTTCTAACCGAATGCTATCTGTGCTGTGAACTTTGCTTCAAAGAATATCCAATTAAAAATTGTGTCAAAAATCTGAGAAATTGACAGAGGAAAAAACAAAACAAAATGGCCGCCGCATTGTTTACATCATGGCTTCACTGCAGCACTTCTGACTTTCCTGTCAGGGAAAGAAAAACATTTCAGTGTATACTGTAGTAAACTTTATTATTGCATTTATACAGATATTTTTCATTTTACAGTTTGTTTTTTGGTCCAATTTGATCAGTGATTTCATTAGAATTGCATTATAAATGTTTTTATTTATGCATTTAAAGTTGATAATTAAAATGTTTCCAACAAACAAATTCAGATATTGCTCTGAGGATGCTATGAGCTCGTGAATCAGGCTTAAAAGTTTAAAAATATTAGCGTATTGATATGATCAGAAAATAACAGCATACTAATTAATAACTGAAAGCAATTCAACCTGCCTGCTGTACTAATTGATTAGCAATGCTAAGCTAATGTTTGTGCTGAATAAATGGTTGGGGACAGTGGTGTATTTTGACAGGTTTTGGGTTTTAAAGCTCTAAATCCAGTTCAAACTAATAATCTGATATTTGGTTTTGATCTCCATGCTATTTCTCAAACAGTTCGCCAGCTTGTTGACTAGCTGGGCACAAATGTTAGCATTAATGGACTCAAGCCAGTGTAAGTAAATACTGAAATTGATTGTTGAATTTGTGGGTAACTGCTCCTGCTCCTGTGTCTGTGTAGCTTACAATGATTCAGTACAGGAGCAGAGTAACATGGTCTGTACTCCAGACAAGTACTTCATCCAAGAGGACAGTGACAGCGTTAAGAACGTTCCTAAGCGTTCCTGTCAGTTCAGCCGCACCCTGCTGGAGGACTGCTCAGGCCTCACCGACCGCTACTATGGCTACGCCGATGGCAAGCCTTGCATCCTCCTCAAGCTCAACCGGGTAGGAAAAGCACTGGAGTGTTGAATATACTGTAGAATGAAAACTGCTTGGGAAATCTGTACGTATAGCACATAATAAACTTGCTCAGCATGTGAGTTAGGAGTGGATTAACCAGGCATGGAATGGTCAGTACCTCTGACTTACAACAAGAATGTACTGGTTCGAGTCCTGGGCTTGGCAAGGATATTTCTGTGTGGACATGGACACAAGCACTTCCTACATATACATCGCCTTTGCCGAGCCAAGGACTCAAGCCAGGACCTTCTTGCCGGGAGGCAAACATGCTAACTTCTATATCACCAAGCGGTCAAAGACTTCATTTCCGTGTGTCTCTTGGAAATTTATACTCCTAGATTGCTTAAAATGATTCACCACACGGTCTAGTAATGATACATGTGGAAAGCGGCCCTCTTACCATCCATTATTCACCAGCTCGCGCCGGTTTAGTTTTCTATTGTGACTCACCTTCACTTTTGGTTCTCTCTCTCTCTCTCTCTCTCGCTCTCTCAGGTGATTGGTATGCTGCCAGGCAAGAATGGCCCGGCTCCGTCTGTTAGTTGTGGTCCCAAGGTAATCGATCTCTCTCTCTCTCTCTCTTGTCCATTTTTTTTGTCTCTCCCTCAGCCTCATTTTGTTTCTTTCAGCAATCAGGATCAATTTCCTATTAAACTTTCATCAACCCCGTTCACACAGCAGACTAAATATTAGTCCGTAATAAAATTGCTTCCGGATCAACGAATGCCCGATTCCTTTTCCTGTTAACATATTTACAAGCGTCTGTAGATATAAACAGGATGCACTGGTGTGTATATTTTTATGTCTGTAACCCAAACCCTTGTTGAGGGCACCGACAGAGAATGTGATGGATCGTTTCAGGCCAGCGTGCTGTACAGTGTTAGGACGGATTGCAATCAGGTTTAAAGTTCCACCACTGGAAATGCACACCATGGACTTGAAGTGCAAAGGTATTAAGTTATGTTTTGACTTTGAGTTTGAGCTTCAAAGTCTTTCTTTGGTTGGAAGATAGAGGCGTATTTAAGGGAGCATTTCGGAATAGAATTCACGCCGTGGCAAAACAAAAGTAGTAACAAGATGATAGCTGGGAGCTGGTCATGTTTTTGAACTCGTGAATAAAGTCATCAAGCATATTTCAATGAAATACTCTGACACTATAACACCTGAGTACAACATTATGTCCCCCAAGTGCGATACTCAGTTTACAGGAGTGGAAACGGATCCCAAAGGAGCCACACTGAAAGCTATCGTTTGCAGTGTCCCCTGATGATGTCACCAACACTACTGTAGTAACCCTTGGGAATTGAATAAGCAGTGAGATACCCAGAGCAGTGAAACTGCAATGTGTTATTATCAGCAAATATCAACATCCTTGGAATATCATTCGACCAATCAGATTAGTTGATGCGGAAATACCTGCAAAGAAATCAAACACAGAAATCAAACTGCTGTGATAAGAATATAATCAACAATGGCATGGTGTGAAGTTACTGTTGGTGCTCCACAGTGTTTTATTCCGTTAAATCTAAGATTTATTTTTTATGTAATACTGATAATACTTTCTATTAAATGTTTATAGATAATGTTGTGCGAGCTTCAGAGCCTCCCTCCCTTCATGGCCTTCTCGAATTTCTCTATATTGACAGTCATCAGACAAAATGTAAACAAAGTCCTGACTACACCAATACGTGGATTTTTTCGAAACTTGGTGGGAATCCTACCCAACCCGAGTGCCAAAGATGATTTGACTTTTGAATGTCAAGGTCAAAGGTGAAGGTCAGAGCAAGGGCACATTTAGGAGGTGTAGTGCTTCAAACTTCAAAATAGGTGCTGATACTTACTAGGCATCACCTTATATTCCTGTGTATGGACTTTCAACTCAGAGAAAAACCTTTGACCTTGAGTGACCTTGAAGGATCAAATAACATCATTTCATAAATCATTTGAGTAAGTGTGAGGTTTTTTTTGTTGCTAATTTGGTCATGTCTATGTACAATTGAGTATATGAAAAGCTGAGCACATGGGTAAATAAATCCAGACTGTATATAGGAGTGAGTGGTGGCTCAATGGTTAAGGCTCTGGATTACTGATCAGAGGCTCAAGCCCCAGTACCACCAAGCCACTGCCACTGTTGGACCCTTGAGCAAGGCCCTTAAACATTAGTCGTATAGAAGAATATTGTATATAAATGTAAGTTGCTCTGGATAATAATGCTCTAAATGTCATTTTGTAGGCAGTGGTGGCCTGGTGGTGAAGGTGCTGGATCACTGATCCTAAGGTTGGGGGTTCAAGCCCCACTCTCAACAGGTTGTCATTGCTGTCCCTCCAGTGCAACTAACTCGGTTGCTCTCACTGTCTATGGTGAGAGGTTCATGTAAAAGAACCATTGCTGACTTTCGGCAAGAGTAGGCGGCATAGCCGTCAGCGTGTTTCCGCCCTGAAATGGCCTAGTGAGCTGTCCAGGGTGTGTACTCTGCCCTCGCCCGGAGTCGACTGGGATGGGGTGGCCCAGCGGTGGAACCTTGTGTCATTTGAGTGCCCTTCTAGTTATTCTTGTATACCTTTATCAAAAGAAAAACATCCCAGGACAATTTAAAGGGATTTTGTTTTCCAGGTCCATTTACAGTTGTGTTAATTTTATTTTTTTTTTAGTTTTAATTGATTGTTTATAATGTTATTGTTGTTTTTTACCCCACATCCACTCACTTTCTTTTCTTAATCTGAATCCACGGTAATTATTGCCTGCTTCCATCTTTTTTTATCTCATCAACTGTTCATATGTTTTCTTATTGTTTCCCTTTTGAAGAAATACAAAATCAACCTAGACGAATGGGTAAGAATGACAAAAATAATGCAACCAGTCTCCTAAAGATGTCGAATGAGATATCACTTGGCATCATTAAAAGCAGACACCCGGCACCCAGTTTATTTTTGTAGATATAGACCTAGAGACAGACTCAGACTAGAACTTAGAACCTCATCCATAAACCTCTGTGGGTGGGATTACCCAAGGTGGTATAGAGTCCCACTCTTTGACATCTTCACAGTAGTTGATGATGTCACAGAATGTGTAGATCATGTGACACCTGGTAGAGCGATGCAAAAGTGACATGGCACATCCCACACTGAGCACAGAAGTAATGGCGTGAAAACGGAATTAAGATAAGCATTAAAAAAACTTTCAAGAATTTTAAGCTAAATATCAAATAAATTTACTTCTTCCTCATTGTTGGCTGTCCCAGGCAGAATAAATACAGCACAAGCCCTAAAATCTGGGACAAACAGGCTAATAATTAGCATAGTCTTGCTTATCTCTGGTTCAAAACATGGGAGTAGAGTCTGACATCTAAATGTCATGTGACTTGCACATGTATGAACCATCAGCTCTGTTATTTCTTCTGGATCATGATTTTTTTGATAGTGTCCTTTCCTATCGACTCCCTATCGTTCCGTTTCTTTCTGTCTGTCACTTCTTCTTCTAGGGTGATGATGGAGACAAGCTGGGGGAGATGGCGTACTACCCTGAGAATGGCACCTTTAACCCCATGTACTTCCCGTACTACGGCAAGAAGGCACAGGTATGTACCAACCCCGATGGTGTTACGATAAATAACGGAGGGGGGAAAACCTTGGTACAGTGGAATCTCAACTTACGAAAGCCCCAGCAAACGAAAAATCTAGGTTACGAAAAACATTTTCATAAAATTTTTGTCTCTGGATATAAAACAAGTTCACGTGACAAAAGTACCATCTCAAAAATTCAAACAATGCACAAGTTGCTCTCCCATTGACTATCTCCCAACATCCCGCCCCGCTGGCCTCCTATTGGCTATCTCTCAACATCCCGCCCCGCTGGCCTCCTATTGGCTATCTCCCAACATCCTGCCCCGCTGGCCTCCTATTGGCTATCTCTCAACATCCTGCCCCGCTGGCCTCCTATTGGCTATCTCCCAACATCCTGCCCCGCTGGCCTCCTATTGGCTATCTCTCAACATCCCGCCCTGCTGGCCTCCCATTGGCTATCTCTCAACATCCCGCCCTACTGGCCTCCCATTGGCTAGGAGGGATGACGTAGCTCCCTTCCATTGGCTATCTCCCAACATCCCGTCCCGCTGGCCTCTCATTGGCTAGGAGGGATGATGCAGCTCCCTCCCATTGGCAATTATGGAGCTGTATCTCCATAATACCCATAATGCTTTTCGTGTATAGGACAGAGTTACTGCCGTTACTTTATTTTTTGGCTCAGGCTTTTAACCTTGCATAAACATTTGTAAGATTATAACTCTGCTAAGAAGACATGGTCAACACACGTGCACACACACACACACACACACACACACACACGAGCGTGTGATTCCCAGTGTGAGTGAAAAGAAGAAGCGGGCTCGTGGCATGTGGTTGAGTGATATTGCAAAGGAATATGGCCAAACCCGTCGACCTTCGGTACGATATTGAAGCAAAATGGAGGTCTTAAAAGGTGTACTTTTATAATTTTTAAAGGGTTTAGGGGGGTAGTTTTGGGGGCCCTGGAACGAATCACACATTTTACATGTAAAATGTGATTCAACTTACGAAAAATCCAGGTTACGAAACCACTTCCAGAACGGATTAATTTGGTAAATTGAGGTATCACTGTATGTATTTATAGTGACGTTTAACATAGAAGAGGGCTATGGCTGTGGTAAGGGTTCAGTCTTTACCAAATAACCAGCAATCAAGTCACGTGGAGCAACGATACAGCCCGAACTGGCTGTGAAAAATGCATGTCACTCCTCCATCAATCACACCAGCACTAGCCAATCATGAACAGCCGTGAACTGGTGCATGTGGAAGATATAGATAGCACTGTCCTCTAACTATGACACACTATCCGATGGCTGGCTTTACATTTCTTGACATGTAATAACCTTCACCCTTCTTAGTTGGTGGAGGAAGGACATCAGTGGGGGTTTAACCCGATAACATTCTGGCGAATTATTTGGTTGACAACATTTGAAGTGACTTTTACTTATTTATGTCTTCGGAGCTTTACCGTAACAGGACATCATAGTTGTTTGATGGAGACCTGTATCTAAATAGTGGTCGTTTTGTTTTGGATAAAAAAAATTAAACATTTCTGTTACTGTTCCTCAAAATTTTTCTTTGTGTGGTGCTTAAGGGGTTAAGGGGAGGAGCCTTCTGACTTGGTAGCTATTAGTGTAATGGCGAAGTGAGTTGGCAGGTGACCAAATTATGGAGTAACGCTGCGTCCACACACGAAGCATCAAATAACATCTGAACTGCGCGAGAATCACTTCGCCAGGGCCGCAAAAATCAGACCTCAGTGTTTGCTGGTATCTGTCAATCAACGGTATCTCTAAACTGAGATTGGTCACTTCTCAAGTAGTGTCCTCTGAAAGTTCAGCTTGGCTGAATGCCGTCCCTGCTAACTTTGTGTCGCTTGAGAAAATTCCACCTCTGATTGCATTTTTAATGTTTTTTTTAATATATAATTTTTATATTTTGCGGCATTCTTTGGTCACCTGTAGCTCATCACTTCCTGTATGGTTGTCATGTAAGGTAACAAACTCATTCATTCATTTTTCTGAACCACTTAATCATAAGGAAAGTCGCTGGTTGGCTGGCACCCATCTCAGCCAACTCTGGCAGAGGGCCGAGTACCACCGTTACAGTTGACCAGTCCATCACAAGGCCAACATTTACACAACCATTCATACTCACACTCACACCTCAGGGCAATTTGGACAGCCCATTAATCTACTGTGCATGTTTTTGGACTGTGGGAGGAAACCGAACAACCCGGAGGAAACCCACGCAAGCACGGGGAGAACATGTAAACTCCACAGAGAAAAAACAGAGCTGGGAAGCAAACCCAGGACCTTCTTGCTATGAGGCGAATGTGCTACGGTCACTACGTCACCATACCGCCAGCTAGCAAATTAATCGTGTTATGAGTCAACTGACTGTGTTCGCCGTCATCGCAGGTGAACTACACGCAACCTCTGGTGGCCGTCAAGTTCCTGAACCTGACGATGAACGCCGACGTGAACGTGGAGTGCAAGATTGTCGCCAACAACATCCAGGCCAACAGTGACCGCGACAAGTTCGCCGGCCGCGTCTCATTCAAGCTGAGGATCAACTTGAGAAAATAGTTTGAAGGAAGCCTTTAAATATCATCCTTATACGCTCTTGTATACACACATACTGTAAACATCCGCCACACACACACACACACACACACACACACACACACACACACACACCATGCACTTTTCATATCATATCTACAACAGGATGCACAAGATTGTTCAAAGTATTACAAAAAAATCATTATACAGCAGCTGGATGTGTATGTGTGTGTGTGTGTGTGTGTGTGTGTGTGTGTGTGTGTGTGTAGACATGGAGTGTTTCCAAGTATTTTATCTGAGAAATCTATTTATACTGCATGACTATAATGTAAAAGAAACATTTGCAATCGAAAGCCGGGGAATCTGAAGGACAGATGGCGAGCTTGTGATCGATCAGATCATGTGACTGAAAATAGGGTTAAAAGCAGAATGTCAAAATTGTACAAGGTGAATTAAAGGCAAGGGGTGTTTGAAAAATGAAAAGTACGCGTGTAGTTTTCTTGTTAACACCGTTTTTCCTGCATGCGGGTGCGTATGTGCTCGACCTTTCCTACGCTTTCACACTAATGACGTGAATATATATCCGGAACTATGACGGAACTTCCTCAAATGGTTATATTATCAAATACAACGCTTCGTACTATGACTGTATGTTATATCGACAACATTTCGCTCGCTCAGCTACACTCTAGCTACATTTCACTCCGATGGATTCGACCTCATCTCTCCCCCAGCCTGGAGAAAATCCTCGTCTCTGATTGGCTAAGAGTCCTGTTGACTTGCAAGCGCAACCAGATGACAACAAACAGGCTGCAAACCGTGAAACCTTTCACGTCACTGTCATCGTTGTCGTGTATAAAAAGGGGGCGAGGAAAACGAAAAGTGACGTTTTTTTCGCTCACGCTTTTATCATCACTGCTGTCGTCGCACAGGTTCACCATCCAGCACGCTTCATTTCCAGGAGGTGTGGCTTTTTATGCTTATTTATATATATTATCTAGATGTATAAATAAGACATATATTATAGTTTTGCATGTATAATAATGTATTTCGCATAAATAAAAAATAAAAAACTAAAGATTTTGTTTGCTCGTAGCGATTTGCACTTGGTCTGGTTTGACTGATGAGTGACGGTGAACATTCAGGTGTGTGGGTGTGGTGTGGGTGGGTGTGGGGTGTGTGTGTGGGTGGGTGGGTGTGTGAAGACACACCTTTCTTTGCGTTCTCCTCATTTTTGTTCGATGTCTTATATATTTTTGCGATTATCGTTAGTAGTCGAGTGGTAGTAGGGAGGATCGTAGGAAAGAAGGAACGCGAAGGGTTTCAGGGTGTTTTTCCGTAAAGAACAAATCATTCCACACATCAAACATAGAGCCGCTTCAGTTTCACTCCTTTTTTTCTCACACTCTTTCTGATTGGTTAAAGGGACAAGGACACACACACACACACACACACACACACACACACATAACACACACACACTGTGTGTCCTCTAGCAGGAAACAGATGTGTGCTCTGACTCTACCTGCCTAATCTCTTAATCTGACTGGATAATCTGGAGCAGGAAGAGCATCTCAACCCCTCCCCCTCCCCCAACCTTCATTTATTTCTCAAAGTATTATTTATTTACTTTTTTACTCATTCAGTCTCTTTCTTCATTTTCAGGATTTTCCTTCCTTCTTTTTTCAGCTCGACTTTTTGCTTCTGTTCTTTCTGTTTAGTTTTTCCCCTCCGTTCGTTTCTTTCTTTCTTCTTCTGTTCCTACACGATTTTCCTGCACTCTTCCTTCACTCCCTCTTTCAGCATTCGTTTATTTTTTCTTTCTATTTCTCCTTTTATTCTTACTTTCTTTTTAATTCTTTCTGTCTCTTTTGCTTGAACTCTACTTTTCCTTCCACTCTTTTACATTTTCTTTATGCTCCCTTTCTTTTCTAATTTTTCTTTCTTTCTTTCTTTCTTTCTTTCTTTCTCCCTTTTTCTCTGTATCTCTCTTTCTTTCTTCATGAACTTCTGAATCTCTATTATTTGACCATACTATCAACTTCATCATCATCTTCATCATCATCATTTATCATTATGATTTTTATAGTGTGTCATGGAGCTCTATCTATCTATCTGTCTGTCTGTCGCTCTCTCTCTCTCTCTCTCTCTCTCTCTCTCTCTCTCTGGTGTATATTTAATCCTGCAGTGAATAGCTGATCTTTCAAACTGCAGGGATCGTAAATATTCATCATCTCGCAGGTATCATGTTGCATTTCCTCCACCGTGTCTGTCCCCGTCATTCTTGATTGGCGTGTTAAAAACGTGACAGCTGCATAACAAATCCAGACATATGGTAGGTATGATTTTTCTGATTTCTGACACTTTTTTTTAAATAATAAAAAAGAACTATGTCCTGCTGGAGTGATCCGATTTCCTGAACTGCATTATTATATAAAAAAAAAACCTTTCTGAAGCAGAACACTGACCCGCCACCCCACCCCACCCCCCCACCCCTGTCACCCCCAATTCACTGATTTGCTGGCGGTATCAGGCAAATTGCTGCCGTGAAAACAAGCAAAACAAATCAAGCCCGACAAAGGTGATGCGTTGAAAAAGCAATATTACACGGCGTGTTATCTTTGGGATTTGCCTTTTTATTATGAGCTGGTCAGTGTAGCAATATGAAATGTAGTATATTATAGGCATTATAGATATATAGATAGAGATATATATTATTCTATGTACATTTGAAAGTCCGATATAGGTATAAAATACATGGTATGACTGTGTGGCAATTCTTTTTTTTTTATTTATTTAAAGTTTAGTGTGTATTTTTACTCTTGTTGCTTTCTTGTTTGAAAAGAATGTTCATGCTATGGAATGTAAAAATAAATTATTGTTGTTTTAAGCTTGAAATGATTAACCAAATAAAATACAATCTTAAAATCTGAAAAATTCCAACAATCCGCCAGGCTCTGGATTTGATTCTTTCTTTCTTTTTTTCCCCCTTGTTTTCATTCGTATCCAATTCCCACCCATCATGCATTGCTTTCTTTGCCACAAGGCCATGTCTGGACCATATATCACACACTCAGGGCGAAAGCACTATCCGCCCACTGAGTACGAACGAGCTCACAAATGTCCGTGGTTGGTGGTGGTCACTATGAGTGACGGGGAAGTAAATGTATACCATCCCTCCCTCCATCTTGTGAGTGGCTCAGTCAATTCACTCCCATGGACTCCCGGAGACAGATTCGAACCGGTGATCTCCAGGTTGACGATGGCGATGCGCCACTCAGGAACCTGAGTCTGATTATTTCTGATGGATACAAACTTATATATGAATTTACTGAATTGCTTAATAAGCTAATAGGGTCTGGGGGGGGTGTCTGGGTGAAGGCAGGGTACACCCTGAACAGACAGCGTCACAGGACAAAACACACATGGGGACAATTTATAACAGCCCGTTCGTCTGCATGTCTTTGGATTGCGAGAGGAAACCGGAGAACCCAGCAGAAACCCATGGAAACACAGGAAGAGCATGCAAACTCCACACTGAAACACGGGACTCGACCCAGGACCCAGGAGGTGCTCACCTTACCGATGACCCCACCATAACCGTCCGAGACATAACGTCATTCCAGCACATTCAAATTATTGCGAAAGTGAAAGAGTGAGTTTGTGGACAGAGACGGCGGCTGTTATTAGATTAGTTTAGCAAATTCAGACACTCAGTGTAGTCTTGACTTTCACATATTGTTCCTTTAATCTCTCTCTCCTTTGCCGTACCTCTGTTTCATGTCTTCCTTTCTGGATAAATGTCAGACAGAGAGAGAGAGAAAGAGAGAGAGAGCGAGAGAGAGAGAGATTAGGATGCATTAAGGGTATTTGGGAGTTGAAAATAGGCCTATCATGAACAAATCACACACAGTGTCTGTCAAAGGTCAGATCAACTACATTCTACAGATGTAATACATAAACCCTCCTTGATACGCATTGTATTGGTGAATAAAATAAACATCACATAATTGGTTTATTTATTTGTTTCTGATTCAACCCATCATTGAAGGAAGTGTTCAAACGACCTACATTCCTTCATCCAGCTGGTGAAACTGACATGTCCTCTTTTGTCCTGGTCCCCTCCCACAACTAAACTGTCTCTTGCATAGCTGTACTGTACGCATTGCTGAACCGAAATACACCCTCTAGTGGACATGTCCAGGTTCAACACTTCCTGGGTGTGGTACTCCAGTACCCAGCTCTTTCAATGCTCTACACCAGGGGTGTCAAACTCATTCCCCAAACGGCCATGTGGTTGCAGGTTTTGTTTCAACCAAGCAGCAGCAGCAGCACACCTGACTCGCTCATTTTAATAAACTGAGTCTTCAGGCAGTTGATTGGTCAATCTGTGCTCTGGACAGAAACTGACCAATCAAATGCCTGAAGACTCAGCTCAGTTGTTTACGTGAGCAAAGTCAGGTGTGCTGCTGCTTGGTTGAAGCAAGAACCTGCAGCCACAAGGCTCTGTGGCCTCAGTTTGACACCTGTGCTCTACATAGAGGACCCGGATCTGGAAGGACCAGGGAGTGTGAGATGGGATGTCGGGGGTGGGGGGTAATTACATATACAAATAACCTGGGAAACATGCAGAACATGTTCAAAAAAGGTTTTAAGTCATCGCATGAGTTTATTAAAAGGTTGAGAAAACCTGAAGGAAAACTGGCATACAGTCCGTAAAGAAATCTCATTGTGTTTGTAAAGAAAAACAGGGCAGTAATTACGAGGCACCTTTCCCGTGAGTCAGTGTCACACCGTGTTTGGAAAGCACTGCATGTCAAGCAACATCGATAAAGCTGAATATCCACTCGGGATAATTTTCCAGGATGGAGTAATTTTATTACCGGTAAAAGAAATGAACCTGAACAGATGAAAGGTGATGTTACTCTTGTACGTGTAAGCAAATGCAACTGGTAGAAAGTTCTGAATTGATTCATGAGTTTTTTGATAAGAAATAGAGGCGGGTTCTGAGGGCGGAGCTTCAGTGCACACGGAGTGGGTAAATGGATATACTAGTAAATAAAAAGTAGCACTGACTTCTAATGCAAATGCATTCATTTTATGAACTGCTTAATCCTTATTCGGGTCACAGGAAGGCTGGCACCCATCTCAGCCGACTCAGGATGACGGTTGGGTACACCCTGGACAGCTCATCTGGCTATCGCAGAGCCAACACTCATACAAACATTACTACTCACACTTACACCTCGGGGTGATTTGGAACAGGCAGTTGACCTACTGTGCATGTTTTTGGACTGTGGAAGGAAGCCGGTGTACCCGAAGGAAACCCACACAAACACCGAGAGAACAGGTAAACTCCACACAGAAACACCCGAGCTGGGAAGTGATCACAGGACCGTCTTGCTACGAGGTGGACGTGCAAACCATTATGCCACCGTGCCACCAGCTAACGCAAACTGAGGTCATTGAATATATATACGATATGGCCAGAGGTTTGTGGTGTGGTGGTGAGTAAGCTCACCATGGACTCAGAATGGGTTTCCTCTGGTGTACTCCGGTTTCCGCCCACAGTATAAAGCCATGCAGTTTTTCATAATCCACCAAACTGCTTAATCCTATTAGGCTCGCAGGGAGGCTGAAGCGTTTCTCAGCCCACTCTGGGTGAAGGTGGGATATACCCTGAACAGCTTGCCAGACCATCACAGACCTAAAACAGATGCATATCTTTGGACTATGGACTAACCCAAAAAACCCCATGCAAGCACAGGGAAAACATGCTCCACACAGAAACCCCAGAGCCCAGAACTTGGACCCAGGACTCATACTATAAGGCGGACATGCTAACCACTATGCCACCACGCCACACCGAAGACATGCACATTAGATTCATTGGTTGTACCGGATTGCCCCTAGAAGTGACTTTGAGTATGAAGGGATATTAGTTTGTGTTGGTCTTGCAATGGGCTGGCAAGATGTTCAGGATGCCCCCACAAGTCTCTTGGAATTGGCATTGGCTTCCTCAGAACTAACAATGTCGTAGATTGGGGAGAAGGTCTGGGGAGCACTTGGTGTTCCAGTGCATCTCAAACTTGTTCCATGGGGTTGAGTTGAGAGATCTGTCCAGAACACAAATTTCTCACTAATCTTTGGTAGGATGTTTCTTTATAGACCGTGAAATTTCTTCCGGGGCATCGTAATGCTAGAAAAGAGAAGCTATCTTTTGGCTACCTTGAATAAATGCAAAAAAAATCTTGCCTTTTATTCATTCACTTATTTGCTGAACTTCTTAATCCCAATATGGTTGCAAGGAGGCTGGATCCTATCTTAGTCAATTCTGGGCAATGGCAGGGCACACCCTGAACAGCTCACCAGATCATCACTCACACCCATTCACACTTACTCAAAAATCTAGGGGTTAGACTAATGCGAATGTCTTTGGATGGTGAGAGGAAACCCACACAAACATAGAGAGAACATACAAACTCCACAGAGAACCACCTTGTTCGAGCATCCAGGACCTTCTTGTTGACCTATTAATGGGTACATGAAACTTAACAGGAAAGCCACCAAAGTGTCTGTGAATTCATTTTGAGAACTCATTTCAAAATTGTCTTACATATCGGAATAAATGTAGACGACGTGTTAAAGTTATCTGTCTAGTCGTATTCTCGAGTTTCTATATCGCACTATCAGTGACACCAGTGTCTTGTGTTCAAGAATAAAGTGGCCCTAATAGTCCAGGTCATGATTTTGGTCATGATGGGACCTCAAAAGGTTTCACAACTGCAGGTTGGTCGACGGGGTGAAAGTGGATGGTGTTTGGTACCTGTTTGAGACTGCTACAAAGAGATTGGTGATACCATTGAAAGTGTTAACAGTACTGTTGTTTGGACTGTCTGGGAAATCAACTGAGCTAAAGTCCAGGCTTTAAAATATTAGTGTGTCAAAATAAACCCTAAAGTGATTTAAAATAATAATAATAATAATGATAGCACACCTCGTACAATAAAACCATGACTTACATCATACTTAGCTGTCTGCAAATACGCAATACATATTAACTTACAGCCTGAATATTAATATTGGCCAATTTATGTTTCCATTAAAACCTCTTGAAATGTTTACAGAATTGCTTTCCTGCTTTGTGTCCTTATGGTATTGTTAGCACTTTGTATGTCCTTTAATAATTCGTAGCAAGCTAGGTGAGCTTATGGTACCACGACCACCTTGTACATCCTTATATTGTTATTAGCCTCACAGCATGTTAGCATTACTATGAGGTCAAAAGGAATGCAAGTAACATGCTAGCATGCCTTGGCTCCTTATGGCATTGCTAGTATGCCCTTGTGGAGTTGGTAGCAATTTGTTTATGCTCATGGGATTGCTAGCCTGCTGTGTCCTTATGGTACTGTTAGTATACTGTGCATCCTTATGGTGTTGCTAGCATGCCGCGACAATATAGCATCATGGCATCACTTCTGAGTTTCCTGTATGATATCACCAACACTGCATACACGTCGTGGGTATTTTATTGCATTACATATATAGCCACACCCGTGCTTTTATGGTAGTGCTAGCATATTATGTTCCTCTAATGCCACCTGAGTCCTGTCATACACATTTTGTAGGGCTTTGACCACACTGTCCAGTAAAACCGCTGCCTCTTGTTGTGTGTTGACACATGTCAGTTTATAGAAGTAGTTTCTGTCAGGCATGGCCGCGAATGCCATCTCCGCCGCCTTCTTCACCAACCATGAGTGGTGCTGAGCCAGGGTGAGTCTATAAGCCTCTCGACAGAGGTCAGATGGACTGCGAGATATCATTTCGCTCTTTTCTTCAGCCAGGTTGTGTAGAAATAGCTTCAACCAGAGAAGAGCACGATGAAGGCGCAGTAGAGTCCTGCAACCTGATTCCGTAAACTTATCAAAGTTCACTACACCTCGCTTCAGCTCTGATGTAATCATGGAGCGCACTGAAAGGTATGCATCATGTGAAGCTGAGTCTTGCCCTTGCTGATTTTTTTCCTCCTGCTCTTTTTTGGCAAGCTCACGAATAATGGAAGTCTTCGATTCAATTTCGTGGGATATTATACCCACCATTGGTCCCAAGGCCTCCATGAACCTAAAAGCAGAGATCAACAGTTTAGAAAAAAAAATAAAAACACTGTAAACTTTTTTTTCAAATAGTAGTACCTGATAAAATAGCAAATCTGATAACAAACCACTGAGGAACCTGAAGAACCCAACAACAAACCACTAAGGAACCTGAAGGACCCTATAACAAATCATGAAGGAACCTGAAGAACCTGACAAAAACACAACGTAACCTGAAGGATCTTTTTTTTTTTTAAATAATTTGATGTTATTGCTCCTGGGAGTGTGCTAAGATTAATCATTGTTGCAGTGTTGTACTCTTTCCTATATGAATTGGTCAGCATCTATGGGGCAACCCTTCACCCAGAATCCTTATTGAGAATGTTCTTGTGGAAGTTACAACCTCTTAACTAGCCCTAGAAACCTGACAAACCTTAACAAAAAGTTCAGATTGGTGACCAACGCTTTAATGGTTCAAATAGAACAACTTTCAATAGCTTTCACTAATTGTCAAATAAGCAATGAGGGACCTGAAGGACCCAAATGACAAACCAATAAGGAATCTGCTGAAGAACACAAAAAAAAACCCCACTGATGAACCGGAAAAACCTGATAACAAACCACTGAGCAACCTGACAATTCCTACAAAAAAACACTGAGGACCCTGAAGAACCCTATAACAAACCACTGAGGAGCCTGAAGAACCACAATGCAAGCCATTGAGTAGTCTAAATTAGCTAATAACAAACCACAGAGGAACCTGATGAATCCTGAAACTAACCACAGTGGAACATGAAGAACCCTATAACGAACTACTGAGGAGCCTGAAAACGCAATGACAAACCACTGAGGAATTTGAAAAGGTCTATAACAAATCATCAAGAAACCCAAGAACCCTGAAGACTCTACACTCTACAGAGATGGTTATGGCATACCTGCTTTAGAACTATTTAATATATTTTCTTACTTGATGAGCTCATCCCAACTGGCCAGATACGGTTTGAGCAAAATATCATTGGTTGACACAGGCGCAGTCCGCAGATGCATCAGCAAATAGACAATCTGGAATTTCTGTCCTGGACAGATGTGCAGCTGAGGCATGATGTCTTCTGAAGAGACATTACTCCTATTCAACCTGATAAACTAAGAAAGTATAACAAGTCAAGACGCAAGTAATAAAGTGGACAAACAAACAATTTTGAGTTTCTTTCATGGTATAGGGTCTTGTTTATGAGAATAGCAGCCATTTTATTTGCAAAAATAGACATACCTCAGATTGCTGAATGGGATTTCTTCTACAATATCTCCAGTTTTGCTCCAAATCACCATCTATTCAAAAAGAATTTGACATTCATCATAAACAGAAGCTTATGTCAACTTTCCCAGTCGTAAAATAACCTCATATACAGGTATATTACAGGTAACACGAGGTTAATCGTTTCTGAAGGAACTCATTTAGGTTTATTTTCTTCTGTTTTGAAGCTTCTGTGGGACCATATGATCCATTAAATGAATGACGGTCACAGTCATTGCATAAGTTATGGGTGAGATGAACAAAACATGGTGGATCAAGTGCTATTTTAGAAGATTCCGAACAGTGACGTTAGAATATATTCATTCATTCATTTTCTGAACCATTTAATCCTAATTAGGGTCACAGGGAGTTTGGCACCCCTCTCAGCCAACTCTGGGCGAGAGCAGAGTACACCCTGGACAGCTCACCAGGCCATCGCAGGGCTATGCAGCTTCTTTTGTCAAAAGTCAGTAATGGTTATTTTACTTGAACCTCTCACCATAGACAGTGACAGACATGGCTGGCCTTTGATAACCCAGTTATCATGAGGGGACAGATAAGATACAGATAAGATAAGATAAGATACAGCTTTATTAATCTCACAATGGAGAAATTCACTGTTACAGGCTCTTGAGGTACCATCAGTAGGGGGTGCAAAAATAGATACAAATACAAACATACACACGTACATATATATTATATAAGTAAATAAATAAGTAGATACATAAATAGTATAAATTAATAAACAATAAAAGAAAAGAATGGAGCAACTTTATAGACTGGCCTATATTAAAGTGTAATGTATCTGAGGGCAGAGATGGGTTGATATGGTTCACAGTCAGTGGGGTAGATGTGGTTGATTAAAGTGCGCGGGGTTTTTATTGCACATAACCAGTATTTTCACAGACAGTTACAAAGTGGCGTTGTACAGTCTGATAGCGGTGGGAATGAACGACCTGCGGTAGCGCTCCTTCCCTGCACTGAGGATGCCTCAGTCGTCCACTGAAGGAGCTACTCAGCTCCTCTACAGTCTGGTGCAGTGGGTGATAGATGTTGAACAGGATGGATGTGAGCTTTGCAACCATCCTCCTCTCACTCACCTCCTCCACAGAGTCCAGTGGGCAGCCGAGGACAGAGCTGGCCCTCCTGACCAGCTTGTTCAGTCTCTTTCTGTCCCGCTCTGTGCTGCCTGGGGCCCAGCAGATGGCAGCGTAGAGGATTGCAGAGGCTACCACAGAGTCATAAAAAGTCCTGAGCAGAGGTCTGCATCGCCGAAGGCCCTGAGTCTCCTCAGAAGATGGAGGCGACTCTGGCCCTTCTTGTACAGGGCGTTGGTGTTGTGGGACCAGTCCAGTTTATTGTTAAGGTGAACACCCAGGTACTTGAAACTGTCCACTGTCTCAATGTCCTGTCCCTGGATGTTCACTAGTAAGTGTGTGTGTGTGTGTGTTTGAGTGTTTCTCCTGAAGTCGATCACCATCTCCTTCGTCTTCCTGGTGTTCAAGCACAGGTGGTTGCGCTCACACCAGTCCACGAAGTCAATGATGACCGACCGGTACTCCAGCTCGTTCCCCTCAGACACACGGCCCACGATGGCGGAGTCGACAGTGACAACCTGTTGAGAGTGGGGCTTGAACCTCCAACCTTAGGATCAGTGGTCCAGCACCTTTACCACCAGGCCACCACTGCCCTATGTTAGACTGTATTGGTAAATACTTCCATCATCGTGGTTAAGAAAATGAATGAATGAGAATGTAATAATCATAGTAGGGCAGAACAGTCCTTAACACTGAGTAACGGGTCATGTTACACCATCATGAAACATCTTGATGAACCTGGAAGCATGATTTCTTCAGGTTACATTTCTTGGATGCCTCTTTTTTGGAGCATAATTGTGTTCCAACCATGACAATCTTGGTAAAATCATGGTAATCAAACATGGCACTCAATGCTTTTTTTTTTATTTGTGGAGCTTGTTGACATTGTTGCTCCAATTTAAACCCATGATTACTTTTTTTTTTCCTCATTAGCTGTGGATTACACTCCTCGGCCCATGTGGGATGACACTCTTGATGAGCTCAATGAAGAGTACTGTATACCGGGGCCTGAGTTGTCATAGTCAAGATCAGAAGAAGATGGCGTGGGTACTCTGTGTATGCCTGAATCCATCAGATATGGGAACTGATCCCACCTTTTTAAATTATTTTTTATTTTGATAGACTGAATGAATCCCGCAAAGGGAAATTATCTCCTCTGCATTTAACCCATCCAAAGTGAGCACACACATACACGCTTGGAGCAGTGGGATGCTACACACATTCAGGCGCCCAGGGAGCAGTTGTGGGTTAGGTGCCTTGCTCAAAGGCACTTCAACCATGAAGGTGGAGGAAGGGAAGCCGCAGCTCACTCCCCCACCACCACGCATTTTTCCTGCTGGTTTGGGAATCAAACCAGCAACTTTTTGGTCCCAAATTTGGCTACAGCTGCCCCCACTTTGCCTCTTTACTGGTTTGTTAGGGACTGGCTGTATTTAAAATGATCAATGACAGCCTGAATTGTGATTTGGATCATGGGTCCAGGATGATGCATTGGGGTGAGGGACCATTCAGGTTGGAAGAATAACCCCAGCCTCGTTGTTGCATTTTCGAGAGTAGCTTTTCTTCTCTTATGGGACGGTACTTATTTCAGGGCCATATGAAGAAGATGTGGGATTTACTGTGAGGAAAGAAATTCCACATATTCCACACACCTTGGTGGAATCATTCAAATAAAAAAAGAGTTTTATTTGCTTAATTCTTTTAACATTAATTTACAGCCTTTCGTTCAGCCTTTATTTTGTTAACTGGAAGCAACACCTGTAGCACGCAGTAGATTTGAGCACTACAAACTTAAAGACTATAAATAAAAAGACTAATAAGACTGATAATTATGAATGCAGGTATCCATCAAAATTGATACGTGACTACAGTATAGTACGAGATTGTACATCTTTATTTTTATTATGCGATCAAAGAGAACATGCTGAATGTTTGAAACAAATTGTTTGAGTTATTGAGTGATATTTGATTTTCTGGGGATGGTATAATTTTAACACGCCCCCAGTGCGGCGAACTGGGTTATCAAAGGTGGGCCATGTCTCTCACTGTCTATGGTGAAAAGAGTATCGTTAAGAGTAGCTGCGAAGCTGTCAGTGTGTTTCTGCCCCTTGCAAGAGGGTTGTGTCAGGAAGGGCATCCGACATAAAAACCTATGCCAAATCAAACATGCGAATCAGATGATTCACTGTGGTGACCACTTAAAAAAAAAAAAAAGGGAAAAGAAGAAAGAAGAAGGTGTAATTTTCACACAATGAACAAGTACTTACAGAGCCAAAGAGAAAAAAGAGATACGAAGATGAGGATACATGCCAAGGTGGCCCTTCCTTTCACTCCCATACCGTCCAACTGTTTCCCCTTCTCCACTTCTGGATTGTCCTTTATACACACATGTTCCCAGGTTGGTTGGTGCTTCCAATGCAAGCGCTTACTCCCTTTCAATCACTTCTGATTCTGCTCTTCATACTTCTCCTACTTTGTTGACATCACATGCTATGGACTTCCTCACTCTCTCATGCCGCGATGTTCAGTCTGTGGGTCCAGAGATTATTTATGTGTAACTAATTGTTACCTCTCTGGCAATGTCCTATAACAACCCTGTTGAGTGTCCTGATTAAAAAGCTGCTACACAGTAAAACGTTTCTGTGTGTCATATTTTTCTGACAGGTCATGAATAATGAATACTATTGGACGTCACTCACCCATGACGTCAGTGGATATGTACTGTTGTTGTGATCCTTGCCTGGGTAAACATAGCCCTTGAATTCCTAGAATGTACTGTATGTAATAGATGGTGGGAAACGTTTTTTTTTTTTTTTTTTTTTTTTTTTACTTTTTTTTTTCAAACGTTTATTGTCTTATATCTATAAATAGTTTTACAACTCCCAATGCCTGCAAGTAGCATAGCTGGTCTCGACAGGCAGTGTGGGGACATAGAAGATGAAGAAAGGGGGAAAAAGTCAAGGATTTTGACGGACAGTTGGAATAGCAGTTGCTGAATTGGGGTTAATCTAGATCATGTAGTAAGAAGGTGAAAGAGTATTTTTTAGAACTCCACTGTCAATAGACTAGCACCACCAGGGAGCCACCTTCAGACCTTTACCTCTGATTACACAGTTTGATAGCTGGATTGCATCAAGTAGATATAAAAATCAGCATCCATTCAGAGTCAGATACAGAACCAGCCCAGTTCTGTTCATATAACAATGTTGTTAGAGTATCTCCACCCAAAACAGAGTTAGCATTGATGATTCTGTTTGGCGGTTTGCTTGTGAACACAATCCTGACCACACCCATGCAAGAATTTTATCCAAACTTGGTAGGGACACTGCCCGGCCTGAGTCCCTGAAATGATTAGATTTTGAAATGTCTAGGTCAAAGGTAAAGGTCAGAACAACAGTACAAATGTTTTGATCTGGAGCACTTATAACTTCAAAACGAGACGCAGTTGACATGATGTTACTATGGAACACTAATAGGAAGGCACATATGGAATTTCAAATAAAAAAATAACCTTTGACCTTGAGTAATTGTGAAAGGTCAAACCCCAGCTATCTTTTAAAAGCTTCGAATTATTCTTTTTACATTAATTTGTTCCTGTTTACAGTATATTATACTGTAAGTTGGGCACCTGAGTTATTACAAACAAAATCCTCTATTGGGGTGATTTGCTCCATTACCCTTACTGGGTGGCAAAGGTTCCGCTGGTTCAATTATTGGTTTCAACTGGGAGAAGATATGTTTGGTGACATGAAAGGAAACCAGAAGAAACAAAAAGCAGCACATTTCTTTTATCTTCTCAAGTACACTGGGCAAGACCTAAGACAGCTGTTGATCGTCTGATTTTTTTCCTTGGCTGCTCTTGCCAAGTGTCATTAGATCTAACTTGAGCGCCTCACATCTCCGTCCACAGCGCTCTATAAATACAATGTGCAAAATGAGACATGCAACGGAAAAGTAACTGGAAACCCAACCTCAGGTTGAACAGGACTCTTTGCATGAGTAGTTTCTACCTTGGTAAAATACAAGGTGATGGTGGATACTCACCGGTCATGTGTGTTGATCTGCGAATTTGGGACCAATCCCAGTTTCATAATTTTGATAGTAGTGATTTGCTTGAAAATAATTCTGAAAGTGGCTCTGTGTAAAAGTCCTTTCAGACCTTTAACCCCTTGATACTCACTTGCCATTTTACTAAGGAATGAATTAGTCTAGTGTCATCACATAAATCATCACCAGTGATAAAACAACGCCCCATTGATAAGGTGTTTGTTTTTGATAACGGAGAAACCATACACTCTGAATGAACTCTTGAGTTTCACAACAGTATTGGAGCTGGGATTCTCTTATGCAATGTTTCAAACTGTTCTTGGGGGTTGGGGGGTTGGGGGGGGGTTTGCATACATTCCAGTAAATGTAGAAAAAATATATGATGTTCATTAATAACTTAAGTAGCTTCATATTGGTTCCTATAGCCACTGTATTATTTGAGGAAACATCTTCTTCAGGATATGATATGGATGGCATGATATTGTAGCGGTAAGAACTCCCCTCTCACAGTAAGGAGGTACTGGGTTTGAATTCCTGGCTCAGTGAGTGTATTTCCATATCGGGTTTGCATGCTCCAGCCACTTCAGTGTCCTCCAACAGTCCAAAGACATGCATATTAGGCTAATTGGTTATTCCAAGTTCCTCCAAGGTGTGCGTATGAATGGTTGTGAGTGTTGCCCTGTGATGGATCATAGGTGTGCCTCGTCTTTGCCCAGAGTCAACAAGACCTAGGCTGACATCCAGGCTCTTTTTGACACTAATTTTCTGTCATTGTTTATTTAGCGATTAATCTTTCATCTATTTATAAGCCACCTCATCCTAATGAGAGTCGCAAGGAGGCTGGTGCCCATCACAGCTAAATATGTGAGAGGGCAGGGTATACACGGGACAGCTTGCCAGGTCATTACAGGACCAACACACTCAAAACCATTCATACTCACCATCACACCTCAGGATGATTTGACGTTCGACAGTTATACAGATGTGCTCACCACGACATCACCGTGATGCCCTATTTATTTATTATACTTTTTGCTGGTAGTATATTTCACCATTTTTGTCAATGCTTATAATTATACAGACAGATAGAAGCACACGAATATAAATACATGCCTCCTGTGCCATTGACTGTGGTGGTTAAAGTTTTGGTTATTTATATCATAGGGGTGAATGAACAACAGCCTCGCAGCCAGTTCTGCACGTCAATGAGCCCATTTATTCTGATTCTTTCCAAAGCTTTGGACACTTTGCCAAGCTTTTCCACTCCGTGAAATATTGGCATTTATTTGAATAAATACTTTACATTTATAACATATATTGCAAATATTCTTCTGTCCGACTTGTATATGAAAACTTTTCTGCTAAACGTTTTCATGATCATTATCACTGCTATCATGTTCAGTGGAAATAATGATCCAAGAATCATTCTAATGATGGCCCCGATGATGAGGGGCCAAACCAGGGGGGTTGACTTGAAGAGCTGTGCCAAGTGTGGGAGTGTAACCTGAGCTGTGCTCAACAACAGCTGAAGCTCAGGAAAAGCAAGGAGCCACTCAGACACAAACACTCTTGATGGTTCTTTCTTACAAAGTTGCATTCGGGCGTGTCGAAGGTGGCGATCGACCAAGTGTGGTGATGGCGGCCCGATCTCTTTGGACTTGTTTGGTGGTGGCTGCCTTTGTGAATACATTAGTGCCAGGTAGGTGTGGAGTTCTGGATGCAGCACATATCTGTTCGGTCTTCCTCACTGCCTTCCTCGAGGATTTTCGCGACGAGTTTATTTAATCTCTCTTGTGTTTGGCCTCCTTTTAAGAATAGGGACAGATTACCAATTAAATGAGATGTGGAGCAGTTGCTATGCTTTCAAGTGTTGTAAATCTCGGCTGTGTTGCAAAAAGTCCACGACCAGGAGCTTTACTTTTAGACCATCTCTACTTCAAATCTTGAAGAGTATATCTGTTGATTAAACACTAAAGGACTTGATTGCTTAATTTGAAATTGAAATGACAAGAAGAAACAAAATCACTTGATGATGTTGTTGGTAATACCAACAAATTACCTCTGAATGAACATACCTAACTGTACTTCCTTCATGCCATAGTCTTACAATTAAGGGCACATCTCGTGTACTTTGGGAATATGGTGTTACATTTTAAAAACTAATTATATAATATTATATATATAAAACATTACTTTAAAAGTTAACTGAAGTCTCACCACATGTGCCATCACAAGAACAATAAACATACTAAAAGAAAAGATGATGTACCCTTCACTATACCACCATAATAACAAGATCTTTGAGAGAGGGCAGAACATCCACCCTTCATTTCATCATGGCTTTGTTTCTTATAAGCAATAAAACAACAACAACAACAACAATTATAATAATAATAATAATAATAATAATAATAAAGTTATGAAGAGCACCATGAGAGCGCAAACCTCCACCAAAGTTTTAACTACGGAATCATAATAATTAGTGAATGTTGAATATTTAAATTTCCTTACAATGAAAACGTATCGTATAACAAATTTTGTCCCAATCAGATGAAATTTTAAAGAGATATAAATATTTGAACCTGATAAATGAGATTTTTAATATTAAATTTAAATATAATTGTCTTCCAAATGCCTGATCTGAATCAGATCTGGATTAAATTTTATTCTGACATTAAAGCTTGTGATTCTGAATATTCTTTAATATTTCATTTAAATTGGACATGTTTTGACAGAGATATGTTTGTTTTTAATTTTAGATCATTATGAATGATAAGCAATTACTTTCCATTTTGATCATTGCTTATGACATCAATGCTGCTTGGATTCTAATCAAAATTTAATGGGAACATCCTTGGGTGGTCACCAATCCATCATGAAAATTTTAGTTTGATCTGGAAGTTGCGAGGAAACAGACAGACAGAAACGCAAAGAAACAAAGTAATTCAAAAAACCCAACAACTTCCTTTCCATCACTAAAAATGTCAAGTCGCAGCTTTTCCTCAATCTGTCTCAACACACTGATTCTCTCTCTCTCTCTCTCTCTCTCTCGCTCTCTCTCTGTCTCTCTCTTTCTCGCCTCCCTGTATATGTCTCCAGTCAGTGGAAATGAAGAGACTCAGCTCATCACAGCCATTTTTAAGGACTACAATAAAAACATCCGGCCAGTGAGGGACCCAGAAGACAAAGTGGAAGTTCAGGTCATGCTCACCCTCACCAACCTCATCTCCCTGGTAATAATAAACAAATAGCATTTGCATACTTATCACATTAATAATTAGAGGGACACTTATGGAGTGTAAAGTACCTTCATCATACACAAATGGATTGTGGTTCATCTGAAAAATGTACTTAAGACTGCAGGTTTGATAGTTTTAATGAAATATCGCCTCCTAATGGGCAACTGCCGAACATTTATTCACATATTATTTGCACTTAGTGACCTTAATGATGCAAATTTATACAAACATCCTGATGATTTGATAATTCAGTCCGACAGATCATGACCCATAGATACTTCAGCTACTTTTTTAAAGTTAAAACTCTTTTTAATTTTACATAGTTTGAATTTTGTTTCAGACGAAATCATAATTGTTTTGCTTCACAGAATGAAAAAGAGGAGACGCTGACCACAAACGTATGGATTGAGATTGTGAGTCCCCGAAAAATGTTTCCACTGACAGCAGAGTAAATTGTTTTTAACACTCAAATGGAAAATTCCATCCCACTTGAAAGCCCCTGTTATATACTGTATGATGCAAAAACTATAGAATCAGTTCAATTCAATTCAGTTCAATTCAATTCAGTTTTATTTCTATAGTGCGTTTTTCAATTGACATTGTTGCAGAGCAGCTTTACACAGTAAAACAGTGAAAATAGGTGCTTACAAAGTATAAAGGAGTTGAAGCATTTCCTATAACCCCTACACATCAATAATGAGCGTTGCCTGTGGCGACGGTGGCAAGAAGAGACTCCCTCAGTAGATGCGAGGAAGAAACCTTGAGAGGAACCAGGTACAAAAGGAAACCCATCCTCATTTTGGGTGAAACTATAAGGATACAAACCATATACGAGAAATTCATTACAGTCCAAAAAGTAGTCCGGTAGGTTGATGATAGAAAATTGGACAAATTCCGAGGTCACTTGTGAGCATGTCATACAAAACTCATCTGTTGTGCAACGGAAAATGCCGCCGTAGACATTTATCATGAACTGTTCTCGATATCAGGTCTATTTCTTAGATCTGTTGTGCAATGCTGGACGATGTCAAAATGATGATCGACAGAAGAAATCTGGAGGTTTTCTTACAATACTTTTGCTATTCATCATCGCTACGGTAAACCAACTGGACTTGTTTCCACATACAAAGGCATCGTTAACATTTTAATCACATTTTTATATCAGCATCATGTTGGCCATACATATGTTATTTTGCAATGTTATGGCTTATTTCCCCCCCTCCCATGGTTCCCATTTTAACATTCATGATAACTCAGGGGCGGGCCGTGCATTTCGTACCTTGACCTTCAGTGAGACTTAATTCACCTATTAATACCAGCACTATCAATTCACAGTTATATAAACAATCAATCATTTTCAAAAACACAATATAACAGGGCTTGGCATCGCAGGAAGCGAGAGAGACGCAGTTCACACATTTCTGCTGGTGACGCTGAGCATTACATCACTTTCACTGGTGGTTTTACTGGTGGAAGCTGATGGTAAATCGGTGCTCAGCCAAAAGTAAAAAGGTGTAAACCTCACCTCCTTGAACTGTCCTTACAATGTCTTGCTTTTCTGAAAAAGTCCATCTTGAAAATGGATTTTTCAGAATTAAGTTCGACACTAAGTTACTTCCTCCTCCGTCAGCCATTGTGTGCATAAAATATTTGAACTTAAATGCATCGTGTGCAGATCACTACAGACTACTCACCTAGTTTTACACCAACCAACCAATTAGAGGATGGAAAAATACTGATGTTATTGTGGGCCCGTGTGCTGGCCCTGTGAGGTGAATTCAAAATCTGATTGGTTAAAGAAACAGGTCCATCACTAAAGTTGTTTAAGTGACATCGGCCAGCACTGCTTATTCTGAAGGCCCTGGGCAGATTAGAAAGTCATGGCAACACATGGAAGCTGAAATCTGATTGGACAAAACAGCCAACATTCACATACACGTACTGGAAGCAGTGCAGCCGAGAGACACGATACCGAATGAAGAGATGGTGTTTAGGCCAGCAGACGAGGCTTTCCTGGCCCTGATAGCCCACCACTGTGATAACCAACCTTAGGATTTGTCTAGATTTGTTCCCCTAACGGCCGACCTCACTCCTTGTGATTTTTTTTTTTTTTTTTTTTTTTTACTGGAAACTATCCGAAATCACAAGTGTATACTCATTCACTCCAAACCCTTAAAGGCCTTATGGTTGCTATCCAGCAGGAGATCATCTTTAATACACGATGAATTGAAGCTGTACTCAATGAAGTTTCATGTGTGAAAATAATAGTTTGATGATCTTTAACAATTTTTTTTTATTTACCTTTAAAATGTGGGATGTTTTATTTGGTATAAAGGAATCAGATATGATGTTGCGGGGAGAAAGAAACCTGTCTACCTTCAATATACACAATGAAATGTTTTAAGAAAGAGTGGAAATCATGGAAACCAATATTTATGTTTTAAAGCAGTAATATTTGTAGACTTTATGTACATTTTCTGGACAATTTTAAATATCTTTTTTAAATTATCCATTGAATTTTTCCTACTCCAGCAATGGAACGATTATCGGCTATCGTGGAACACTTCCGAGTTCTACGGCATCAGCGTTGTCCGTGTCCCATGCACCACAGTGTGGCTACCAGATATCGTACTGGAGAACAAGTAGGACCGACCTCTGATTTGTCCTACGAACGCTTTTGTGTTCCTCAAATATACGTGTTAGTGTTCCAGAGTGCCTTTCTAATCTGTTTTAATTTTCTCTTTCACTCTATCTCTCCTTTCCTCTGTAGCATTGATGGGAAATTTGATGTAGCATATTATGCTAACGTGCTTGTCTACAGTGACGGTTCCATGTATTGGTTG
>CM045740.1:42790724-42815724 GCA_024760905.1 Plotosus lineatus
TCCGGGGTCGGGTCGCGGGGGCAGCAACCTCAGCAAAGAGGTCCAGACATAGTCCCTCTCCCCAGCCACTTCCTCCAACTCTCCTGGGGGGACACCGAGGCGGTCCCGGACAAGCCGAGAGACATAGTCCCTCCAGCGTGTTCTAGGTCAACCCCGGGGTCTCGTCCCGATTGGACATGCCTGAAACACCACACCAGGGAGGCGTCCGGGAGGCATTCTGACCAGATGCCTGAGCCACCTCAACGGGCCCCTCTCGATGCGGAGGAGCAGCGGATCGACTCCGAGCTCTCCACGGATTGTAGAGCTACTCAACTTATCTCTAAGGGAGAACCCCGCCACCAGGCGAAGGAAGCTCATTTCAGCCGCTTGGATCCGTGAGCTTGTTCTTTCGGACACTACCCAAAGCTCGTGACCATAGGCCAATAATAATAACAATAATAATAATAATAATAATAATTCAATGAATAAATCAGTAGATAACCACAATAAATGAAATTGCACTAAATTATATAATTTGATATTATATTTATATTTATATTTATATTGCGCTGTGCTCATTGTTTTGTTGGGAAAAAATGAAGAGTTCTCTGGGTGAACAAAGTGTCCGCAAGTTCAAAGTTCGATGTTGTCCGTTGTCAGAGCGAGGTTGAGAGATAATCTACCGTCAGTACACCAGGTTTATTTAATCAGAGTCCGCCGTTCTTCCGCCACAGGTCTTGTTTCTAGCCGCTGCACTCCGGTCCTCCCTGAAGGCCGTCTAGCCGGCTGGTGTAGTCGCCTCTTCGGGTGGACCCTCCTCGGGCCGTGTTTCACAGAAACACCGCATGGCGCCGTCCTGTAGATCCCTCTGCGCCGCAATCCGAGCATGAAGCTCGTCCGTCTTGTTTCGCAGAGACTGAACGTTTGCGAGCAGTTCTGACCGGGAGTGCTAACCTTCCACCGCTAACCAAGCGCCGGAGTCGTCGTTCGGCCCCTCCTCGCCTGCCGCGTCTCCGCCTGGGCTTATTGTTATCTGGGGTGCGGCTAGCATTGAGCTGCCATAGCATGTGAGCTCAGGATAGGAGATGAGCGTGCTCAGTTCGAAATGTCCAGAAGGACTGCGCTCTCATAGCTGTAGTCGGTTCGCGCGGTCATACACGAGCGTAGTGCGAAAAACAAACAAATAAACAAAAACAACATTTAAAACAAACAAAGAAACAATTTGACTTATTCTTCTTTATTTCTTTTCCCTTTTTGATTTGTAGTTCTTTCTTTCTTTCTTTCTTTCTTTGTAACTGGTACTACTGTCTTTCTTTTTTTTATTAGTTTTTTTTTTTCTTTCACAATTTTTGCTCTTTCTTTTGTTACTGGTTCTTTTTTCTGTTTCTTTCTTTCATCCTTTTTGAATTCTTTGTTTATCTTTGCTTTTTTCTTTCTTTCTTTTTCTCTCAAATTCATTTTATTGACTTCTTTGCTGGTTTACTGTTTATTTTCTTTTCGTCTCTTCGTCTCCTAGCGGGAGGACAGAAGATAACCGTGTCCATCTCCGTCCTCCTGGCTCAGACTGTCTTCCTGTTTCTGATCGCTCAGAAGATTCCAGAAACGTCTCTCTCTGTTCCTCTCATCGGGAAGTGAGTCCCATTGTGGGAATGACTCGTTCCGTTTCCTTTGAATTTTTAGTCTGTGTTTTCAAACTTCTGGTGGATGCTGGTTTGGAATCTTCCTCTCAGGTACCTGATCTTCGTCATGTCCGTCACGACTCTCATCGTCACCAACTGCATCATCGTGCTGAACTACTCCTGCCGGACCCCAAGCACACACACCATGCCTCGCAACATCAAACATGTAGGTCTTCAGTACGGGCTTCATTTCCTGTGGTAGGGACACTGATGGACTGTGACACACAGTCTCGACACGTCGTGTGCCGGACTGGTTCACACCAAGAGTTATGGGTTTGGGTTCCGGGCTTGTTGTGGGCATTTTGATGTATTTTATGGGTTTTCTCTGAGCTCTCTGGTTCTCTCCCACATTCCAAACACATGCACATTCGGCGGCTTAACTGTCTGTTCCATATCACCATAACGTTGTTCAGAAAAAGGAAATTGTTTTTCTGTCTTGTCCAGATTTTCCTGGAGGTGATCCCTCGGTTCCTGGGTATGACGCCGCTTGTGGATGAAGCAGAGGATGCCGGAGGGATGAATGGAGTAAGGGAAAGGAGACGCAGCTCGTTCGGCCTGATGCAGCGAGCCGAGGAGTACGTCCTGAAGCAGCCGAGGAGCGAGATGATGTTCGACAAGCAGAGAGAGAGACACGGCCTCACGCGATCATTCGGTACGTGTCACTTCCACTCGAGTCACTGCTTTTGATTCGAGCCACAGACGGACACAGATATTTCGACAACAGACAAACAGAATGGCTTATTGATTTAAGAATGAAAGTAGGAAAGATGAATGATAGACGGACACTGAGACGACAGATAAATCAATGACGGATTGGCAGACAGACAGGAGGACAGAGAGACAGATGATTGACAGACAGATGAGAAACGGGTGACTTATTGACCGAGTGACAAACAGACCAAATAATGATGGGAGGTAAAGCAGTCAGCTTTTAGTGCTGCTTTTCAGGTGTATCCCTCTATACTGAAGTCAACTGGTCTCACCAAGATGGCCGCCATCTGGCTTCAGAATTGAAATGTAGCTTTTTTTTTTTTTTTTTTTTTAATCAATCATAATAACCCACAGCTGTGATGCTCGTCCGTCTCTGTGTGTTTTTGCCTCCCTCTAGTGGACACTATTGATGTGAGCACCACGGCCAGTCTTTATAAAAGTTTGGCTCAGTCTGCTCCAGAGATTAAGGAGTGTGTGGACGCCTGCAACTTCATTGCACAAAGCACGAGGGAACAGAATGACATTGGCTCTGTAAGTGTGTGTGTGTGTGAGAGAGAGAAAAAGAGAGAAAGAGAAAGAGAGAGTATCGGGATTTTTTTTTTTTTGTGCTCTGGATCACTTCTTTTCTCCGTTCTCACCCTCAGGAGATGGAGAGCTGGGTGCTGATTGGCAAGATGATCGATAAAGTCTGCTTCTGGGTGGCCATCTTGCTTTTTGCCATTGGAACGGTGGCTATTTTCCTCATGGGCCACTTCAACCAGGTTCCCGAGTACCCGTTCGCTGGGGAGAATAAAAAATACACTCCCTAGTAAAGCGCAAACCCTTCCCTGCTGCCGCTGTTCTTATAAACACCGAGACGCTTCACTCTGAGATGGAGAGAAGAACCGATCAGAAGCACAAGCGCAGCTTTAGACGTATTACAAATGTGATGTGCATTTTGTTAGCATGAAACAATGCTAATCCAAGAGGTGTTGGCTCCAGTTACAGGGAATTTTTTTTCCCCACTGAAGTCCCAAATCTCAGATTAAAGACTCCGCCTACAAAAGCTATGGAGTAATATTTGCATGTACTGGTTGTAATATTTCAACATGTTGATACAGGTGTAGCGATGCAAAGAAAAGACATGTGATTTCCAGGATTGCCTTGTAATGGACCGTGGCAACGTTGTGATGTTAAAGCTTCTGTTTACATTTTTCTGGCCCTGACATGAGTTCCTCCGTATGGTTTAGTCGGAAACGGAGCCAGCTTGCATGGGAAATTTCTTCTCAGTTGTGAGGATGAGGTTCGGTTGAAGTTAGCAGGAAATTTCTTGTTGTTGTAGTAGAGAGCAGAAAAAAAACGGACAGGACTCTTCTTTCATATGTTTTTTTTTTTTTTTTTTTTTTTTTCCAACGCAGACTTTCCGTAATTGTTTGCAGGACTGAATGAAGGGGTGTTTTCATTGTTGTTATGTCTGGGATGTGTTTGGAAATGCAGAGATTGCTTTATGCTTTAATTCTTTTCCAGCTTTGGGTGTTTATTTCTCGTCAGACTGTATTCTGTACTAACTGTAATAATAATAATAAAAAAAAACATCCAAATAATGTCTCTTATTTCAAATAAATTTTTTATTAAGATTCTTGATGTGTCCTGATTTGGGTTTGCGTTTCATCCTGACAATTTTTCTCCTTCACTCTGACTCACTCATGGAGTCGCAGGGAGACTGGAGCCTATCTCGGCCGATATGGGGCAACAGACCACCAAAGGGAAAGACCAGAGTACACAGAGGAGACCCACACAAGTACGGGGAGAACATACAAGCTCCAAATAGGAGTGCTTGAGCTGGGAATCTAACCCAGGACTTTCTTGCTGTGAGGCGGACCTGCTAAGCACTACGCCACCATGTCACCCATGATCATCATCATCATCATCATCATCATGATGAGGCATGGTGGCGTAGTGCTTAGCACGTCGCAGTGCCAACACTCACAACCGTTCCTACTCACTTTAACACCTACGGGAGATCTGGAACAGTCAATTAACCTGCTGTGTATTTTTTGTACAGTGGGAGGAAACCGGAGTACCTGGAGGAAACCCACGCAAACACAGGGAGCGCATACAAACTCCACACAGAAACACCTGAGCTGGGAATCAAACCCAGAACCATCTTGCTGTGAGTTGAACTTTCTAAACACTCCACCTATTATTATTATCATTATTATTATTAGTATTATTAGTATTAATATTATTGCTCCTATCATTATTATTATTATTATTTATTATTATTATTATTATTATTATTATTATTAGTATTAATATTATTGCTCCTATCATTATTATTATTATTATTTATTATTATTATTATTATTGGCAGTGGTGGTCTAGTGGTATAGGGCGCAGGATCACTGATCCTAAGATTGGGGGTTTGAGTCCCCACAAGGTTGTCACTGTCCCCCCCCCAGTGCAGCTAACTGGGTTATCAAAGGCGGGCCATGTCTCTCACTGTCTATGGTGAGAGACATGTAAAAGAACCATTGCTGACTTTCGTAAAGAGTAGCTGCAAAGCCGTCAGCGTGTTTCTGTCCGTTGTTAAAGGGTTGTGACAGGAAGGGCATCCGACGTAAAAACCTCCACCAAATCAAATGTGCGAAAGATTCGCTGTGGCGACTCCCGAGAAAGGGAAAAAGCCGAAAGGAAAAGAAGAAGAAGATTATTAATATTATTGCTCGTATCATTTTTGTTCTTCTTCTTATTATTATTTATTATTATTATTATTGCTCTATCATTTTTATTGATGATTATTATTATTATGATTATTATTGCTCCTATCATTATTATTATTATTATTATATTATTATTGCTCTCATCATTTTATTCATTATTTATTATTATTATTATTATTATTATTGCTCTTGTCATTTTTATTATTATTATTATTATTATTATTATTATTATTGGCGTGTCAAATTCCACCCAATCCGCTGAATGACGCTGCGCATGCGCGAGATTGCGACAGCCGTCCATTAGGCGCCGCTATTCTGTTCTTTACGGCAAACCTCAGTGAAGTTCGAGCGACGTCGGACCGCTCGAGTCCCCTGTCTCCGGTCTGGGTGTCGCGATGGAAGTCTGAAAGTTTGAAGACTCCGGGAATGATCACGGAACATGGCTGTGTGTGACGGATAGAGCCTGCTCTGTTCTCTCAGCTCCTGTGTTCCTGAAGGTGAGTAAAAACCGAGTGAAAGTTCTGGAGAGATGAGAGGAGGGAGAGAAGGAAGGGAGGAAGGAAGAAGGACAATCGCGCGCGGTCATTTCTTTGAGCTTTTCTACCGTAAATCTGCTTGTGCTGATCGGAAATAAAACCCAACGTGATCATCATCATGCTGCTGCTGCTGTTGTTGTTGTTGTTGTTGATGATGATTTTTAGATTTCATGCCATCGGCTGTTTTGCTGTTCATGCCTGCAGAGCTGAAGGTGTGGTAGGAGTTCAGAATAAGAATCAGGAGGTTTGGGAAAATCTCTGCAAGAAACTTGGGAAGAATTTGAAGCATCTCGGTCCAGGAATGATCCGACTTTAAGACAACTCAGAGGGCTTTGTGTTTATTTTAGGGGTGATGGGTTTTGGGGTCATTTCAGAGGAGATGGGATTCATGGTGAACATGGCTGAGGTCAGAGGCGTTGCTCAGCAAGCACCTGAACAGGTACAGCATAAACAGGGAGACTCCAGTCTGATGGTGTTCAGTGTCTCACTGAAGATGGACGAGGAGCCATTGTGATCCCAAAGGCATAGCCAGGAAAAAAAAAAAGGCAGTGAGAGCTCCATGTTATTATTTCCACCAGGGAGGTGATGCTTGACCTACCGATTGTGTTGGTCATGGACTTTTCTGGGACACAGAAGGCTCTATGAAATTTTGGAGGTGATCTGGATTTTTTTTTTTTTGACATTTTTAATTTGACTTTTTAATTCATGCAGGCAATTGGCTTGGTGAAGGTTTGCGCTGTCTGGTAGCTGGTGGTGAATCTCTGTATTCATGCGTTCTTTTATTTGTTTGTGTATTTATACATATAAGGAAATGCACACAGTTTATTAATTTACATTCATCTATATATTTTGGTGGGGCCGGTGGCGTAGTGGTTAGGGTGCTGCGCTCATGATCGGGAGGTTGTGAGTTTGAATCCCACTGAGACCTTCACTGTGCTAAGACCCCTGGGCAAGGTCTCAACCACAAGTGTGCCTCTGTTCACCCAGCAGTATAAATGGGTACCAGTAAAATATACTGGGAAGGTAACCTGCGATGGACTAGCGTCCCATCCAGGGGGAGTTGAAGTCCTGGTCGCTTCACGCTACGGAAACCGGGGATAAGCACCGGCCTGATGAGACACTAGGCTCGGGTGCAAAAACCCAACAGACTTTATCTTTACCTACCATCTATATATTTATTTATGGAAAAGCTGGTCTTTGCACTCTCGAAATGCTCATGCTTGTTTGTTTGTTTATTCATATTGTGGGAATATTTAGCTTGACTGAGCTATTTATTTATTTATTTTTAGTGAACCACTTAGATTGGCAGAGGTTTGCGCTCTTGGAGTGCTCATGCTTATTTGATGAAATTGCTTATTTTATTCACAAACAGGACTGCTGGGGTTGGCCGAGGTTTGCGCTCTTTGTGCGCCGATTTATTTATTTTTATTTATTTGCTTTGTTTTTTATGGAGAAATGCTGGGTTTGGTAGAGGTTTGCACTCTCCTTGTGCTGATTTATTCATTTATATGTATATTTGCTTGTTTATTCTTCCAGGAGTGCTGGACTTGGTGGAGGTTTGCGCACTCTGTTCTTAAGCTTGTTTGTTTGTTTGTTTGTTTGTTTGCTTGTAATAGCAGGTATGTTCCTGACTACAAAACAATAATGTAATTCACTCTCATCCAGATTTTATTTATTATTATAATGTGTTTGCTGTCATGTCTGGATAGATGTGTTTACACATACACGTGCCCATGTTGTCTGCTAAACCAGTTGCTGAATGTTTTTGTCAGATGTTCAGGAAATTTAATTCAGTAAGTATTCTCATGTTGTTGTTGGATTTTTTTATTTATTTATTTTTACTTTTTTTTTTTTTTTTTTTGTCCAAAATGACAAAGAATTTATTCCTGTTCCTATAAATATTGTGTAATATTCCTATTTAAGAGTGTATCAGTCGTCTCGGCTTGCATGCCATCAAGATGGTTTGGGGACCGCGCTCTTTTGTCTGAATGAGTTGAATTGATATCAAAGGATGCACTTAAAGGTCAAAAAATCGCCATCATATCCCTTTCCGAAATGAATAAAGCAAAGTTCCAAAGGGGGACAAACTTAGAACATCGGAATGGAGTGTGCTGTTTTGTTGAAACGTTATAATAGTGTTTATGTAAACAAGTCAAGTGGCTTTTCTCATTTTCTTTTCACCGTATATACGGTATCCAGTTAAAGCAAAACTACAAATGCAGCCATGAGGCGGGGGGATTGGGGCACTAACCAGTGTCTCTCCCCCTTACGCCGGTCCCAAGCCCGGAGAAATGCAAAGGGTTGTGTCAGGAAGGGCATCCGACGTAAAACTAATGCCAAACTTTTATGATGCAAATCAGAAGTATTACTCCCATACCGGATCGGTCGAGGCCCGGGTTAACAACGACCGCCATCAGTGCTGTCAATCAACAGGGTGCTGATGGAAATTGGACTACTGTTGCTCGAAAGACGGCGAAGAAGGAGAGGCGGGAGGCGTGTCCATCGGCAGAGAGAGAAGAGGAAAGGCATGAGTCTAGGACTGAGAGTAGGGACTTTGAATGTTGGAACTATGCAAAGAAAAAGTAGAGAGCTGGCTGACATGATGCAGAGGAGGAAGGTGGACATACTGTGTGTTCAGGAGACCAGGTGGAAAGGTAGCAAAGCTAAAAGCTTAGGAGCAGGGTTGAAGCTGTTTTATCATGGTGTGGATGAGAAGAGAAATGGAATAGGAGTCATCTTGAAGGAGGGGTTTGTCAGGAATGTTCTAGAAGTGAAAAGAGTGTCAGACAGAGTGATGAGTCTCAAGTTAGAAATTGAAGGTGTGATGCTCAATGTTGTTAGTGCTTATGCCCCACAAGCAGGATGTGAGCTAAAAGAGAAGGAGAGATTCTGGAGTGACATAGATGAAGTGATGCAGAGTACCCCCAGAGGTGAAAGAGTGGTCATTGGTGCAGACTTCAGTGGACATGTTGGTGCAGGCAATAGAGGGGACGAGGAAGTGATGGGCAGGTTTGGTATCCAGGACAGGAACACAGAAGGACAGATGTTGGTAGATGTTGCAAAAAGGATGGAAATGGCTGTGGTAAATGCTTTCTTCAAGAAGAAACAGGAGCATAGGGTGACTTATAAAAGCGGAGGTAGGAGCACACAGGTCGACTACATCTTGTGTAGGCGATGTAATTTGAAGGAAGTCAGTGACTGCAAAGTAGTAGTGGGTGAGAGTGTTGCCAAACAGCATAGGATTTTGGTATGCAGGATGACGCTGATGGTGAGGAAGGTGAAGAAGGCAAAGGCAGAGCAGAAGACAAAGTGATGGAAGCTGAAAAAGGAAGAGTGTCGTGTTGTCTTCAAGGAGGAGTTGAAACAGGCTTTGGGTGGTCAGGAAGTTCTTCCAGATGATTAGACAACTACAACTAATGTGACCAGGGAGACAGGTAGGAGAATACTTGGTGTGTCCTCTGGAAGGAAAGTAGATAAGGAAACTTGGTGGTGGAATGAGGAAGTGCAGGAGTGTGTACAAAGGAAGAGGTAAGCCAAGAAGAAGTGGGACATTGAGAGGACCGAAGAGAGTAAACAGGAGTACAGGGAGACACAGCGTAAGGCGAAAGTAGCAGTGGCTAAGGCCAAACAGAGCACATATGATGACTTGTATGATAGGTTGGACAGTAAGGAGGGAGAAAATGATCTATACAGGTTGGCACAGCAAAGAGATAGAGATGGGAAGGATGTGCAGCAAGTTAGATTGATAAAGTACAGAGAGGGAAATGTATTGACTGATGACACAAGTGTGCTGGGAAGATGGGAAGAGGACTTTGAAAAGCTGATGAATGAGGAAAATGAGAGAGAAAAAAAGAGTAGAAGAGGTGACTATTGAGGAGCAGGATGTAGCAAAGATCAGTAAGGGTGAAGTGAGGAGGGCATTGAAGAGGATGAAGAATGGAAAGGCCTGATGATATACCTGTGGAGGTATGGAAGTGTCTAGGAGAGGTAACAGTAGATTTTCTGACAAGAACATTCAACAAGGTACTAGAGAGTGAGCAGATGCCGGAGGAGTGGAGAAGTGTGCTGGTGCCCATTTTTAAGAGCAAGGGAGACGTGCAGAGTTGCGGCAACTACAGAGGGATAAAGTTGATGAGCCATACGATGAAGTTATGGGAAAGAATAGTGGAAGCTAGACTAAGGGCAGAGGTCAGCATTTGTGAAAAACGGTTTGGTTTCATGCCAAGAAAGAGCACCACAGATGCAATGTTTGCTTTGAGGATGTTAATAGAGAAGTACAGAGAAGGTCAGCGGGAACTGCATTGTGCCTTTGTGGATCTGGAAAGAGCATATAACAGGGTGCCAAGAGAAGAACTGTGGTATTGCATGAGGAAGTCTGGAGTGGCAGAGAAGTATGTTAGAGTGGTGCAGGATATGTATGAGAGATGTAAGACAGTGGTGAGGTGTGCTGTCGGCGTGACCGACGAATTCAGGGTGGAGGTGGGACTGCATCAAGGGTCAGCTCTGAGCCCCTTCTTGTTTGCGATGGTGATGGACAGGCTGACAGACGCGGTGAGACAAGAATCTCCATGGTTTATGATGTTTGCAGATGACATTGTGATCTGTAGTGAGAGCAGAGAACAAGTGCAGGAAAATCTAGAGAGGTGGAGGTATGCCCTGGAAAGGAGGGGAATGAAGGTTAGCCTCAGAAAATCAGAATACATGTGTGTGAATTAGAAGGACCCGGGAGGAATGGTGATGTTACAGGGAACAGAGATAACGAAGGTGGAGGATTTTAAGTACTTGGGCTCAACAATCCAGAGCAATGGAGAGTGTGGAAAAGAGGTGAAGAAGCGTGTGCAGGCGGGCTGGAATGGTTGGAGAAAAGTGTCCGGTGTGATGTGCGATAGGAGAGTGTCAGCAAGAATGAAAGGAAAAGTGTACAAGACATTGGTGAGGCCAGCGATGTTGTATGGCTTAGAAACAGTGGCGCTGAGGAAAAGGCAGGAGGCAGAGCTGGAGGTAGCGGAGATGAAAATGTTGAGGTTCTCTCTGGGAGTAACGAGGATGGATAGGATCAGAAATGAGTACATAAGAGGGACAGCACATGTAAAATGTTTTGGAAACAAAGTCAGAGAGGCTAGATTGAGATGGTTTGGACATGTACAGAGGAGGGATAGTGAGTATATTGGCAGTAGGATGCTGAGGTTGGAACAACCAGGCAGAAGGCCTAGAGGAAGACCAAAGAAGAGATTTATGGATGTGGTGAAGGATGACATGAAAGTCGTTGGAGTCAAAAAAGAAGATGCAGAGGACAGGGTGAGATGGAGGTGGATGATTTGCTGTGGCGACCCCTGAAGGGAGCAGCCGAAAGGAAAAGAAGAAGAAGAAGAAGTTAAAGCAAAACTACAGGACTATGGTGTGACCAAAATACCACAATACTACACCGACTACCCTTAACAACATAAAGTACATGCGTGCAGGATCTTCAAATGTTTCAGGACATTGTAAGAAGATAGCACCATGCCACCATGTACCTTATTGATGTGCGGCACCCTCACTGTGACATCATCACCGCGTGATTGACTGACACACTCTGATGACACTTCTAGTTAGTTATATTTTGTTTCTTTTTTACTTTTTGGAAGTAACGAAAATCCATAGGGATCTTGTCCAATCACACGTTCGAGTTTCGTGTCGCACAAGTCAGTCATTTAAAGGTCTGATATCCATATAGGAAAAACCGTTGCCATAGCGATTGCATTCGGAGGCCACCCACATGCGAAGTGTGTTTTAACACATGGGCATACACAGTAATGTGGAAGGGTGCAGCGCGTGGTCTCAAACCAGTATGTACTCTTCTTTTTTTGGCTCCTGTCATCTCTCCGTCCTTCGCTCCATGCTTTACTTTTCTCTGCCTACTCTCTCTCACTCTGTGTGTCTCTCTCACACACACACACACACACACACATACACACACACTTTTTCCCCAATTGGAGTTTAATTTAACAAATGATTTTGACTGCAGGCATCAAGCTTGCACACGTTTACATATTTGATTCCAGTGTATCTGTGAGTGAGGCAGGTCTGGGGTTTGTGCACTCCTGGGTATGCCATTAGAGGGAAATAATCAAAGAAATTAATTTTAAATCTAAATTTTCCTCAAGTTTTTTCTTTCCTTTTTTTCTTTTTATTTGTTATTCTTTTAAAAGTCACTTTTTATGTCGTGCTACAGTTGTTTCTTCCCAAACTCGGACACTGACAATGTAGACCGATTGAAATCAAGAATTCATCAAAAGAACCGATGGCGTGATAAATGAATGTTTAATTTCTGAGTCTTTCACATGTGCTGGAAACTCAACGCGGGAATAAGAAGGAAAAAGTAGGTCGAATTACATGTCAGATTTATCACCAGCTGTGTGTAAATCAGATTTGAGGTGCAGGAAGTTAACTTGGATTTGTCCTCTGGAGAAGTCCAGTGGGGACATTCCAGTCTGTGAACTTTACATCTATATTGACTTGCAAATTAGTGTATTGTCATGGAGGCAATGTGTGGAATGTACAGGCGGATCACAGACCAGTGTTCTAAAAAAAAATATTTACATACCACGTATAATTATGAACATGTTGTACACTAGGGTTTTTATATATATATATATATATATATATATATATATATATATATATATATATATATATATATATATATACAGTGCTATGCAAAAGTTTTTGCCCCCACCTGACCAATTTCTGACATTTCATTCGGTGAGTCTTTCACGTCGCTGTGATGGGATTTTGGGCCCACTCTTCTCTGCAGAATTGTGATCAACCAGATTGGATGGTTCTTAGGCATGAACAGCCTTTTTAAGGTCATGCCACAGCATCTCAATAGGGTTAAGGTTGGGATTTTGACTACAAAACCCTCATTTTGTTCTTTTTTTAGCCATTCAGAAGTGTCCTTCGGATCATTGTCTTGCTGCAGAACCCAGTTGTGCTTTAGCTCGAGGTCTCGAACTGATGGGCAAACATTCTTTGCCAGAATTTCTTGGAAGCAAGCAGAATTCATGGTTCCATCAATCATAACAAGTCGCCCAGGTCCTGAACCAGCAAAGCACGCCTATATCACCACACTTCCACCACTATGTTTTATTGCTGGCACAATGGTAATTATATCAAATGTGGTGTTCCTTTTGCGCCAGATGTAACGGGTAAAGTTCAACTTTAGTTTCATCAGTCCAGAGAAAATTTTCCCAAAAGCTTTGGGGATGATCAAGATGATTCTTCGCAAAAGTGAGTTGTGGTTTGATATTCTTTTTTGTCAACAGTGGCTTTCGCCTTGGAACTCTTCCATGGATACCATTTTTGTCTCGTGTCTTTCTGATGGTGGAGTCATGAACATTGACAATAACTGAAGCAATTGAGGCTTGTAGTTGTATAGAAGTGGTTTTTGGATCCTTTGTGACTTCTCCGGTTAGTCTGCGCCGTGCTCTTTGAGTTATTTTGGTAGGTTGGCCACTCATGTAAAGGGTCACCACTTTGCCATGCCTTCTCCATTTATGGATAATGGCTCTGACAGTGGTCCGCTGGGGACCCAAAGGTTTACCAATGACTTTTGTGTCTTTTCTCAGACTGAGACATCTCTATAATCTTCTTTCTTGTTTGCTGTTAAAGCTCACTGGATCGCGGCATGATGATGTGTGTTCAATATGGCCCAACTCACCTTATCAGACAGGTTTTATGTTCGGGATATCCTGATTTGGAAATGTCTGACAGCAATCATGCCTGGATGTGGCCATGAAATTGAAATCAGTTTTCCCCAATAATAGTATTAATCACAATTACCTCACCTTTTAACAAGGGGACAATTACTTTTTCATAGAGGTTCATGTAGATAGGATTTTTCTCTTAGCAAATAAAATCACAACAGAAATACTGCATTTTTTAAAAATATGTGTTATCTTTGTGTAATGTTTAAATTTGTTTGATGATCTGAAAAAGTTAAGTATGACAAAGGTGCAAAAAAGTATAAAAAAAATTTTGCACAGCACTGTATGTATTCCAAAAGATGGATCGGATCCACCAAGCCTGAGGCGCATACTGTAATTGTTTTGGTATATTCTTCACTCAAGCGAAGCTATAGCCGAGGGGCTACTCATCGTATACGATCAGAGGGTGTGGAATAATTATTTTATTGTTTCCTCTAGATTGTAGGAAAGATAGATATGTATTTATGCTAGTGCTTTTACTTGTATATCCAGTGTTCCGTTTGTTTACCACTACAAATATAGTACAAGTATTATGACGTTATAAGGATTCTATTCAAGGTCTGTTACTTTAGCAGTTCAATAAAGTTGTTTTTGGTGGAGAGGACCACCTAATGTTATTGTAAAATTTAAAAAATATTCTGCAGAATTGATTTTTAAGTTGCTTTTCGCAACAAATTGGTTAGCACAGTGCTAAGTTGTTAGCCTGGAGATAAACGGTTCACTGAAGGCCTGTGGCCCAGTTGTATTTCACTAGCCTAAAAGAATGTATGTTTGTGTGGTCGAGGTGGGGTAACAAATTACCAAAAAAAAAAAACTTTCATCAGACTAAAATTGAGATGAAAAAGTAGATTTGGCATGAGTAGCACTTCTGGTTCTCTTGTGGAACTAGCAGCCAGTGGCATCTCCAGTTTGGTCAAGCTTTTGTTTCCCCGTATATGAGGTGATATCCTTGAAGTCGATTAGCCAATCAGAGCACACATTCGCTCATGTCTAGTTATTTAGCATAGAAGAAAATAACGTAACTGCATGCCCGTATACTGTACAGAAATAAGCTCTGGATGCGGAATGGAGACGTCTTTTTCCTCAACACATTAAATCCATGTGGAAAAGTTCACATACCCTCAGGACAAAACGTGTTTGTAGCAACACAGTAGGGATATGCCAGGTTTTGCATACGTTCAAATGGTAACACAAGCAGTGTTATACTCTTATTGTCGTTCAGAGAGAAAACATTAATATGCCCTACTTCTGGGATGAACTCCGGTTTCACTTTTATATTGTTGAAATTCTGCGTTTTGTAAGTAATTTCATAACTTTTAATAAAAACAGCAATAATAAAAAAAATTGCAAAAATAATGGTGATTTTTGCTGGAACCAAACCCGACTCCTTTTGACTACGTTACTGTGGAAAATGTAGCGCTATAGAGGTGACATTTTGAAAACTTTTCCGACCACAGAGATCATTCATTGATATGAATAGAATTTTCGAAATGGATTCAGTTCAAACCTGGCAGGAACATGCAGCTCTGTACAGTAGATTGATTTGACAGAAACAATTATTCAGAATTCCTTCAGAACAGTTATATATAGACCAAAGCCTGCGCTTTCAATGTAATCACCTCCAGACACTGCTTTTATCCTCCATATGAAATTATTCTGTCGTTCACTGAGAGCTTAATGTATTTGTTCAGACTGGAAACCACAGAACCCATGTGAGCTACTGTCTGTGAAATATGAGACCAGACACACGGTATTGTGATTGAAGCACTTTGTGTCAACTCTGTGCCACTGCAAATATCAGGAAGAAAAGCACAGACATGTTCCGTTTTCCAGTTCCTGATTTGCCTTTGGTGGCTGTTAAATTTTAAAAAATAGTGTCGAGAGAACTGTGTGTCAAGCAAACAAGGCCAGTACTGGAAATGGGTGAAGCAACTTTACTGTGTCCAGAAACGTGACCTGTTTTTACCGGTGGTGTAGTGGTTAGGGTGCTGGGCATGAATCCCTGTTAGACCGCCCCCCCAATCATGCTATGATCCCTGGGCAAGTTTAGAACCACAAGTGTGCCTCTGTCCTGTCCTCCGAGCAGTATAAATGGTTACCAGTAAAAAAACAATACTGGGAAGGTAATCTGTGATGGACAAGCATCTCATCCAGGATAATTTGAAGTTCTGCTTGCTACGGAAACCAGGAATAAGCAGCGGGCCTGATGAGCCACTCGTTGTAAAAGCCCAACAGACTTTTACCTTTACCTTGTAAACTCGGTCATGTTTCTTTGTCAGTCTGTCCTCATATGAAGACATACCTGTCAACCCTAGGCCGTTGGCGATCTTACAAATGGCTACTTATGCCCTTACAAAATAGCAACTAATCTTACGCGTCTTATTATCGCGTGCAATATGAAACAAAAATTAAACTCTATTTTTAATATAATATGAATTTATTGGTAATGTTGTAACATATAACCTGGTGCAATCAAATAAAAGAGTAATATCTTCAGCTGCATGATTAAGAAAATTTAACAGTGATCTTTATTATAACTATATGTAGCACTTTTGGCACTTTCAATCATTTCTTTTGATGGCTTCACTTCATGGCACTTGAGCTCGCAATTAAGTTTGACTTGAAGGTAATTTGTAAGTGTGTCCACTCCAAGAGATTTCCTGTACTCCGTGTTGATCTTTCGGACATGTGAAAATGCACGTTCACTGTCTGCATTGCTGTGTGGTAGACAAAGGAGACTTGAAAACAATACCTTCATCTGTGGGAACCTGATGTGTCCAAGAGGAGTGACTTGTTTCAAAATATTGGCCCAGTATTTGTCACAGTCCCCAGAGTCCATTTCTGTAGTCATGTCCATCACCAAGAACTGGTAATCATCCCATTTCTCTTTGAGTTGCTCTTCATCCACATACACTGAAAGAGACCTGTTCAGTGACACAACATGGGTATAGTCACACTGTTTTTTGGGTTCCAGCACTACCAAGTCTTTCAAAATGCTGTCTTCAAAAGGAAATTTATCAATCATCTTTTGACAACAGCTTCATAAAAGCCTCTAACAGCCTCGAAGAATTTTGTTGTTGTTGCAGGGGAATGGTGTCATCTTCTCTCAAGGTCTTCCGGCTGCCATTCTGGTAGATGGCGTCCGTGGGCATTAGTTTTCCTTTTCTTTTTAGCTGTTCCATCCATATTGTTATCACGTTTGTATCAACTGTATCCACTGCGAGTCACGAAAACTAACTGGGAATGATGGCGGAAGTGAAAGTGCGGTCACGTGGTCGGAAAGAGCAGACGATAGCAGACGATAACGAACGCCAGCGATTCTCGCGAGAAAACGGCTACAGACCAATTCGGCGTATCGTCTCTTTACCGAAACGGTGACACAAAAAACGGAGTTAAAAAAAAAAGACGACATGATCGAAAAACGTACAGATTTCGGACGTACGGCGTACACATTTAAAAATCAGTGCTCACTTGTACAAATTACGCCAAAACCGTACAACTTGACAAGTATGTGAAGAGTTCGAACTGGGCACTTCCAGCAAAAATCCTGTAAGATAGTCATGGGGAACTTTACGGCCATGCTTTGAAGAATCCTCCACTTCCTTCCACCAGTAGTTACGATAAGATACAGATAAGATACAGCTTTATTAATCTCACAATGGAGAAATTCACTGTTACAGGCTCTTGAGGTACCATCAGTAGGAGGTGCAAAATAGATACATATACAAACATACACACATACATATATATTATTATAAGTAAATAAATAAATAGATACATAAATAGTATAAATTAATAAACAATAAAAGAAAAGAAGGGAACAACTTTGTAGACTGGCCTATATTAAAGTGTAATGTATCTGAGTGCAGAGTAGATGGGTTGATATGGTTCACAGTCAGTGGGGTAGATGTGGTTGATTAAAGTGCACGGGGTTTTTATTGCACATAACCGGTATTTTCACAGACAGTTACAAAGTGGCGTTGTACAGTCTGACAGCGGTGGGAATGAACGACCTGCGGTAGCGCTCCTTCCTGCACTGAGGATGTCTCAGTCGTCCACTGAAGGAGCTACTCAGCTTCTCTACAGTCTGGTGCAGTGGCTAAGAGCTGTTGACCATGATGGATGTGAGCTTTGCTACCATCCTCCTCTCACTCACCTCCTCCACAGAGTCCAGTGGGCAGCCGAGGACAGAGCTGGCCCTCCTGACCAGCTTGTTCAGTCTCTTTCTGTCCCGCTCTGTGCTGCCCGGGGCCCAGCAGATGGCAGCGTAGAGGGTTGCAGAATTGTTTTGAGAATTTAGATAGTTTTAGTTTGCTTCCTATTTAGTTCTAGTATTTTGTCTTACTCATGTTAAGAGTCTTTACTGCACACTGCTGCCACCTTCTTTATCAAATCCTTTACTGTATCATCTTCAGTTCAAAAGTATCGTAACAACTACGGTACAACTTGACATGGAAAAGGAAGCGAACATAAACATGAAGCTGATTTTACCTGCCCCTTGTTTCATTTAAATTCTTGTTGTGTCTTTCAGTGTCTTTTTTTCTCTATGAACAAAATTAATTTTCATTGCAAGGTTTATTTATTGTAAAAGTATTATTAAATAGTGTTAGGTGATCATGTAAAGAATTAGGCCTGCAGCAACAGGACATGAAAGCAAAATGAATAAAAGAGAGGCCCTTTACACTCTTTTGCCGCACATAAAAATATGTGCATTTTCAATATTATGTGGTTTGTATTCTATTTTACTCTTGTGTGTGTGTGTGAAATTTCAAGAGTAGGACTGGAATTTGTCAGTCCAGGTCATGGCGTAAATAACAGTGTATGGATATAAAACCTAAATAACCACATCTGCAAGTAATAGAAGCTTACATTTACATGCATCAGACAAACATTTGCTTGTTTATAGGAACAAATGGCATGTCCCAATGTTCATTCATGTGCAGAGTGTATTTGTCGCCACTTACTAGAGAATCACGTGTGACTTTGTGCAGTATAGTGTCGTCTGCTTGTGTACGGATTTACGTTTTGTATTTTTTTTTTTTTCTTCATGAAAAAGCTTATAGTAACAAAAGTGCATTTTGATGCGCAAAGACATTTACAATGTTCTCAAGTTTTGGTTTTCAATTCCATTTAAATTAGTGACAGGGTGGTGTGATGCAGAAATGTATTGTGCTACAACACACTTTTAATAATTTGTTTCAATTATTATTCTCACCCTTATCATTACAAATAGTTTTGTTCTTTAATGGGATGGAGTATCTTTTTTCAGGTAGTTTAAAGCAAGCATGTTGAGACTAAGCTGATATGAAAAAGCACCTACTGTATTCTTTTTTTTTTTTTTTTTTTTTTTTTTTATCCCTCCCCCACCAGCTTCCTCCACCATGTCCTCCTCCTCCATTCGAAAGCACCTCTCATTTCTATTTTTCCTCTGTAGTGTTAAAACAACTCGGGGATAATGTCTTTTCAATAGTATAGCGCAGCTGCTCCTATGTACATATACTGACATGCCCTCTTTCTGTCTGTACATGCGCACAAAACACACCCTTTTTCTCACAGCACGAATCTCACGCAGCTGTAAAACTACATACCCAAGTTCCAGATGTTTTAAGGTTTGAATTTCAAACCCTGAGTGCTTTCGCAAAGGTAGATTTTGTCAGAGAGTTGAACGTTAGTTTTTGTTGTTGTCTTTTTTTTTTTTTTTTTTCCTCATGCATTTATAATCAGCAGCTAGGTGGAGTCGGTTTTTTTTTGTTTTTTTTTTGAGGCTCTAGTTTCTTCTATTTTTAATATCTGTTAAAATTCACCATCTATTTTTGTTTGAGCTGAATTTTTTTGTATTGTTTATTTTGATTGTTGTATTTTATTCCAATTAGTTCTTGTGTCTAATCTGCATATTGAGCATATATGTAGTTTGTTAACTATAATTTATTTTTTAATAAAATATAAAAAATAAATAATTTTAATTCTGTGAAAGTATTTTATAGGTTTTTTTTGTATTTTATCTGAAAGTCGTAGTGATTTGACATCATGTTCTGACTGAGAATAAAACACATTTTTATAGTTCTTCATAATTTTGTCTTTCCACTTTAGTGTCAATCATTATATCTTTGTTTGCATTTGTTGATGTTGTTTGTGTGTTACATCCAAAGATTACACATGTTGATAGGTAAGTTTTTTGTTGTTGAAACCTCCAGACGGTTTGCTGTTGTATTAGGTTTTGTTTGGGGATTGACTTGGACAGTTTTATTGTATTTTTACATGATGTACATTCTTTTGTTGTGTGCTGTCGGTCAAGGGGCGTTTTTCTGGTTCAACGTTCCCCAAGAGCTAAATTTGTTTTACCTGGTTAAAATTTGCGTGAAGGAGTTCAGTCTCTGTAGACTGATATTCTTGCTCAGTCTTTTGTTGTAGTGCATGTGGTAGATTTCGGTGGATCATTCGTCATTGACACGAATCATTTAACTAGACAGTGATGTGACATGACCTACCCTAGATACGGGCGTGTATGCACATGAGTCAGTGAGACTCGCTTGTTATTGATCCCTGGATACACACACACACACACGCACACACATACTCAAGTACATTGTTTCTCAGTCCTGACCACACAGCGTTTTTGGAAGCACCGTTTCTCCACTTTCGTCTTGTCCCTTAAGCAGTACAAGAACGTGCTTTGTGGATTTGCGGAAGTAGGTGGTGATGTGTGTGGGAGCAGTTTTCCCACATGAATGCAGATTTATAATGGGAATTTGAAGAATCAGAGAAAACGTATCTGTTCCCTCTAGTGGCCAAAATGGGTCTGACAGTTTAAGAACCGGTCAGTGTAGTCTACAGCAGGGGTCATCATCTGCACAAGTCAGTCTGATGAAGTTCCTACTTTGACATGAAGATCAGATTGAGCTCTAAAAATTATTTTGTTTGGACGCAAAGGTGACCTGGAATTTACCCCTGATAGATTTTGTTGCTTTAAAAAAAATCACAATATTTTGCTAATCTTTAATGGGTTGAATATGGTTTTACTGTGTTCCATCAGTGGAGTCCAAAAAGTAGAGATGTTCTGAAAATCTGGGAATTTCTGTTCCACCTTAAACCGAAACATATTTTTAAATTCTGAAAAAGGACATGTGAAACAGATACGACAACAGATAGCAACTAATTTTGAAGTGTCTGTAAACAATTGTGATTTTTTTTTATTTTTTTTTTTTTATGTTTATTAAAGTTCATCCCAAAATAGTTTTGGACCCATTTATGCATCTCACTGCAGGAGCTGAAGGTACACTGGGCGAGAAGCACATAGAATACCAGAAAGCAGTTTATGTTCCATTTAAAATGTTTGTATCGTTTTTCTACTCGCATCTTCTAGATTTCTAAAAATAAGCTAGTAAATATGAACAATGCAATAATTGTTCCTGAGTAATAATTATCCCAGTGTGAGCTCGTTTCTGTATGAAATAACAATTCAGCCCAGTCTCACGCTGCTGCTTTCTTTAAACCCGACAGATAGTTCTGATATTTTCGCGGACCAGCATGTGACGTTCCCACCCACAGAAACTCGGCTCGTGTGGGTCGCTGCATCTTTTGGCCGAAATCATCCTTCTTACCACTTTAAAGAAACTGATTTTTTGGCAAAACAGCTTGGACTTGAAGTCAAAAATGTGGGTGGATGCGTAGTGAGTGAACACGATGACTGGTGGCATTGTCTAAAAGTTAAACTCTCCTCCTCCACGCACACACACACACACACACACACACACAATCAGTACACCTCGTTCCAAATACACAGAGACTGCTATGAAACAAAATGCATTTTGGAAGTCAGAAAAAGCAAGACATAGTGACAGCTGCGTATCATTCCAAAGTGTTATTGAATTCTCAGAGCTGATTGGTTGAATACGTTATCGGGTCGATAGTAACAACTCGTATTCAGAACAGTAATTGAACTTCACCGCATGTTTAGGCTGTGTTACACCTCCTTGTTATTGATTGTTTTCCTGTCGATCCCTCGTTATTCGCAGGGGTGGCATTCCACCCCTTCCCGCGGATCCTGAAAAGCCGCAAATTATTGATGCAGTTTTCAAACCCTCTGTATGATATTACATGTGCTAAAATATGCTTGTCAAACACATTTTGTAGACAGTCTTACTGATTAATACAGTAATAATGAATAAATAAAGCAGTTAGGCTCCTTACCAGAAGCTAGAGAAGATGCAGGGCATTTGAGTGGCATCATGGGGCTTAAATAATCATTAAAAACACGTGAAAAAAAAACTTGAATTTGTAATTCAAACAATGACTTTGATAACTTATGGGTGAAGGAGAAAAAAAAGAGGCGTACACATCATCTGCAACCAATCAGCAAGAGGGAGAAACAAAAGCTGTCAGCCATTGGCTAAATTTGAACCAAGTGCCAGTAATTTGCCGGGGCTGCCGCTAATCCACGAGTATGCGGGGCAGCAACTGGTGAACCGTGAATGGGCGGGGACCTACTGTAATACAATATTTCCCAAATAAAACATTGAACAGAATTATACAATTTCCATAAAATATTATTCACGAGTGTTCGAATGCATCAGTGACAAACTAGAAGCAAGTCCATCCCACCAACTGTTATGTGGCTTGCAAGAGCCTTTACAGAATATGATTACTGTATAGTCTTGCATGGACCATTGCCATGAAACTGTATGCAGTGGTGGCGTAATGGCTTTCAGTGGTCACTGATCCATAGGTCAGCAGTTCAATCTCCACTGTCAGCACTGTTGAGCCCTAGAGCAAGGCCCTTCTCCTTCAATTACTCAGTTGCATAAAAATGAGAAGAGCCTCTTCCAAAGGCTGTAAATATAAAATGAATGCATCATCCTTCCACTAGGTGGCAGCAGCCCATTTCAACTCGATAGCTAATAACTCATCTTCTTCTTTTCCTTTCGGCTTTTTCCCTTTTTCAGGGGTAACCACAGTGAATCGATGCATTGCTAGTTTGTCAGAAAATGCAAGTAAATAAAGAAAAAGAGGGCAAATCAAAAATTATTTTATTGATGCAGATTTCATGATTGTTGTTTTTCCAAGTAGATATTCACTGAGTATTTATCCCTCGATCACCTTTAAATTTAGTGATGTGGCTCTCAGTGAAAATTAGTTTGCCGCCCCCAATGCTGCCCTCGTGTTAACTATAACAGTGTTTGTTATATACTAGTATAATAATTAATTATGAATCGCGAAATAAGCCTAATTAATTCTCTCTGACAGTTCTGTCGTCCACACCCTTTCTTGTTATTGCAGGTCCACAAACACCACGAAGTGGATTTCTTTAAAATTTTCAAGTGGCAGCAACTGACACCGTGGCGATGAACTGAAAAGCTTTTGGATTTTGCAGCAACCGCTACTCAGAATCTCCTTCAAATCAACATTACACAAATATTTTTGCACATGACAGGATATACATACATCTATGTACACACACATACACACATGTGAGCGATGCACCCTGTGTCTGTTTATTGTACAGACACATGCTACTTACGATCTGTTATGTTTACAGAGGAAAAATATTTCATTATAATAGTGATAATCAAAAAACATTTGATTACAAAGAAATTCCTTCCAAAATTGATTATTTTGGGTGCAAAGTTTATTCTTTATGTGGAATAGAACATTCATTTTTTTTCTCTGTAGTCACCTGTAATAGAGATGCGGAGAAACACGGAAATCAAACTAAAGTGGGAGCTGGTAGAGGACGGAGCTGAGAGCCAGAGAGATCACGGGGAAGAGGGACAGTCTTCTAGCACCGAGAAGAGCACTGCTAGTCTTTATAGCCCGTGATTAAATGGAATCAGGTGTGTTTGTTTAGCCCTCCACCCCACGTGTGACAGCCATGCCCCTTTCCAAGGCACATTTCAATGCGCAACTCTTTTGTGAGAGACCATAACACACTAAAATAAAAATCAGAGTGGTCTCTCACAACACAGACCATAACATGGTGTACTGTCTTCAATAATTTTTTCACTTAATTTGCGGACCTATGGTATGAGTTACGGTATTGTTCATTTCTGTCCAAAAGATGACGGAACGGATTAAGACCATTTACATTATTTGTAATGGGAAATGCGGATTCGGAATCCGAACAAATCGGAATCCAAACAGTCGTCTGGAATGGATTAAGTTCGAGTACCGAGGCTCTACTGTATGATGTTTTCTTCTCCTTTAAGCCATGTCTGTCTCTGCCAGCCAATTGATTCATTCCATGTTTCTCAAGATGTCGACTCCTCGCATTCTTCTCATTCTACCCTGATCAAAAAACTAATCACTAACTCCATTTGATCACGTGCGCACACGGTATGCAGGGTTCAGGCCAGGCTTAAAAAAATTCTTTGTTGAGAATAACATGATAAAAAAAAAAAAAGATTCACCCAGGAGGGAGGAATTTTTTTTTTTTTTTTCCTGTGCAGGCCATCCGGGATTCGCGGGGAAATGTTTTTCATACATCATGCTATGTTATGTGTGTAAACACAGTAGAATGAAGTAAATATCTTATATTTGAAAGCAACATACTGAATATCAAAGTTTATTTTTTTAAATATTGTAATCAACAGAGTATCAAGGTTTCTTTAACATTTCATTTCATTTTCTGTAACCGCTTCATCCTAATTAGGGTCACGGGGAGGCTGGTGCCCATCCCAGCCAACTCGGGGCGAGGGCAGAGTACACCCTGGACAGCTCGCCAGGCCATCGCAGGGCGGAAACACGCTGACAGCTTTGCAGCTACTCTTGTCAAAAGTCAGCAATGGTTCTTTTACATGCCTCACACCATAGACAGTGAGAGACATGGCCGGCCTTTGATAACCCAGTTAGCTGCACTGGTGGGGACAGTGACAACCTTGTGGAGAGTGGGACTCGAACCCCCAATCTTTGGATCAGCGATCCGGCTCCTTATACCACTAGACCACCACTGCCCCGTTTCTTCAACATATCAACTTTAAATATTGCAATCAACAACTGACAAATACCTTCATCATGCTCCACGCTGTTGCTGGCGGTTAATAATTAACTTGTATTTGTTCGAAAATGTCAGCAAATGTGTTGCTCTGTTCAATTTGAAACGCTTTAATTTATTTATTATTTTTACATTGGGACTTTTTAATAGTGACAGAGAACAGTTTTTGACTCATCATGGCCCCCTTCCATCATGCTTTACACCTTTGTTGTTAAGACAGTACTGGACAATGAGAATCGCAGTTTCACCGAACACGGTGGATACTGATTCTGCTTTGTTCACGTTTTAGTCCAGTGTATGATAGGGGACACGCGTGTTTTTTCAATACAATCTATTTTTATTTTTTGCGTCTGTGAATGCTCAGACGGGGTTTTTATGTACAATTTCAGCCCAACCGGCCGTGTTATTGCCAACAAAGATATTTTTAAGCTTCCCTCAGTTAATAAAACTACATTCTTTGACCTTTTAACCTTGCTGAGGTTTTTTTTTTAATTTGCTTTAAATTGTGAGGATTGATAGCATGTGAGGTGATGCAAAGGTCAAATGTGTTGTTCTGTTGTTTACAGTACACTCTGTTCCATCCTACTGGTTTAATCATTGTGTTTCGGATTTTATTACACTAATATTCCCATGTAATTGGGAACGATAAGGGATATGTACC
>CM045740.1:42823224-42825724 GCA_024760905.1 Plotosus lineatus
GCTCTCATTTTGGATGGATTACATGCAGAGTCTCGTTTCATTTGTGGGATTAATAGAGTGTGTGTGTGTGTGTGTGTGTGTGTGTATATACACGCTCTCATGTTCAGGTGCGGGTTTGTTCTCTGTATACGGTGCGTCTGACCCATGGTGACTTCACCTGGACGATCAAGAGGAAGTATAAACATTTCCATGACCTGCATAGAGATCTTTACAAGCACAAGATGATGTTGCAGTTTCTTCCACTTGGGAGGTGAACACATGCGCGCACACACACACACACACACACACACACACACAAACTCTCTCTCTCTCTCTCTCTCTCTCTCTCTCAAAGTGATGAATAAGACATTGTAGCTTTAATTGTAATATCGTGTGTTTGTGGGGGATGCAGGTTTGCCATTCAGAGGCAACAGCTTGAGAGCATGACTGAGGAAATGCCCTCCCTGCACGGAACCGAAAGGATGGGCAGGACATCCAGCAAACCGGTACACACACACACACACACACACACACACACACACACACACACACTTGTCTTATATCCAATATTGTCTATCTGTATTTAAAGATTATAATATGAATGATTTTGGAGCATTATAGTTAAAAATTCTTTTACTGTAATCATCATCATCATCATCTTGTTTTGGGGTCGGATCGCGGGGGGATCGTGCATAATAAGCAGTGAGGTCCAGATGTCCCTCTCCCCAGCAACGTCCTCCAGTTCTTCCACAAAGAGCACCATCAAACCTTTCCCAGACCCGCCGTAAGACATGTTCTGGGTTGACCCCGGGATCACTTCCTGGTCAGACATGCCCGAAACACCACACCCGGGGGGCGTTCAGAAGGCATCCTCACCAGACGCCCGAGCCTCGTCAACTGGTTCCTCGTGATGCGTAGGAGAAGCGGTTTGGGACCGGGCCCCTCACCCAATCTCTGGGGGAGGGGCTCAAAGGCGAGTGAATGGTGGTCAGCCCAAACAGGAAGCATGGATCTGCCTTCCCATGGACCCACCACCTGTGGGAGGGGCCACGGGGGTCGGGTGCAGTGTGCGCTGTGTGAACATGGAATTATACACTTATATATGGCGGCACGGTGGCGTAGTGGTTAGCACGTCCGCTTCGCAGCAAGAAGGCCCGGGTTCGATTCCCGGCCTGGGCGTTTCTGTGTGGAGTTTGCATGTTCTCCCCGTGCTTGTGTGGGTTTCCTCCGGGTGCTCCGGTTTCCTCCCACAATCCAAAAGACATGCACTGTAGGTTAATTGGCCGTTCTAAATTAGGGACTACAGATGGAAACTAGCTATTAAGCTATAATCTGGTACAGTACATCTCTGTCTCTATGAGCTTAATGTTCCTGTACATTGTCCCTTAAATAAATAAATAAAAATATGGAATATAATAATTTTTTTCGTACATTCAGTGAGGAACTACATATGAAGGAATAAGGGTTCGTAAAACATTTCACAACAAATGCGACGTTCATGAACATGCCGGTCTTCAGTCTGTAAGACTGTAGAGATAATGACGTACTCGTGAGAACCTCGGCTGATCGGAGAGATGGCGTTGGGTCTCTGAGATTATAAAGCGGGACGACGTTTGCGTTTCTTCTTTTTATTAGTGAATGCAGTGCAGTGGCTGAGCTACAGGAGAGGCCCTGGAGGCTTTTTGTGTCTATTCAAGCTTCTTTTTGTGCACTGAATCAGGGATAAATCTAGGATTATTTTCTAGGTGGGCCAAAGGGCCAAAGGGCCCACCTATCCAAAATAAGGCGGGCCTTTCTGATAAACTCTGGGTTGAACTTGATAAGACATTGTCAGTGAACAAAACACAAATATTCAAATTGAAAATCCTTTAATAAACCAACAAGTAAATAATTAAACTCGGAAAACTCATTCAAACAATATCACAAATAAAGTGATAAACAGTGTAAATGTCTGTGGATTCGTCCAACAGCAAGCGGATGAAGGGCGAGGCTTCAATCCTAGCATCTGCTGCTAGGCGCACTGTTTCAGCCGAGGACTCAATTAACCCCTTTGCTGACCAATCAGATCTGTGGAAAGAGTTTTCACAAACCAAATTTGGATTCAGGTTCTCATTTACTGGAAGTAAAGCTCACTTTTATAATGATCGACAAAGCTATGATCATAAAATAGTGACAATTATTTTGCTTTTCGAATCGCGAAATAGTAAAATCATTGTTTTCAATGCTTCAAACACACGACATTCAAATTATCAGTGTCAGGTACATTTTAAATTTGTCGTACTTCAGTGAAAAGTAAGAATTGATAAAAACATCAAAAATCTATTTACTAATAATAATAAATGTAAAGACACTTTTCAGCGTTAATTTAATTATGATTACATAAAGCCAAATATGTGTTTCATTTTAATCTCCTTTGGCCTTCATTTATAAGAGCATATATCATTCCAATATCAAACATTTATGAAAAGATTACATTTTTTTGGAATATGACGCCATTTATTCCCTGTATGTACAGGGATCT
>CM045740.1:42835724-42848224 GCA_024760905.1 Plotosus lineatus
AAAAACATGACGCGTGTTCACTCGACCAGATTTATAAATCTGTCAATCAGGGAAAGGAAATGCGTCAATCATTCCAGTTTCTTGCAGACTGACATCTCCTTCAGGTTTTTAAGGACTGAAATAAATATAGAAATTTTTGCGGACACATACAAGTACATCGGGCAGTAGTGGTCTAGTGGTATAAGTCACCAGATCGCTGATCCAAAGGTTGGGGGTTCGAGTCCCACTCTCCACAAAGCTGTCACTGCCCCCCAACCCCCCCCCCCCCTCCCTCCTTGCAGCTAACTTGGTTATCAAAGGCCGGCCATGTCTCTCACTGTCTATGGTGTGAGGCATGTAAAAGAACCATTGCTGACTTTCGACAAGAGTAGGCTGCAAAGCCGTCGGCGTGTTTCCGCCCTGCGATGGCCTGGCGAGCTGTCCAGGGTGTACTCTGCCCTCGCCCTGAGTTGGCTGGGATGGGCACCAGCGTCCCCGTGACCCTAATTAGGATGAAGCGGTTACAGAAAATGATACAAGTACATCACAAAGTATATACTTGTATAGTTTTAGATATGTATAAAAACATAACTAATATACTTTAGAATTACTTCCATGTGTAAAATAACATAACTATTATAGTTGTGTCAGGTTTCTTATGTACTGAAATTCTTATAGGTGTGTATATACAGGAAGTACTTCAGTAAATATTCTCATTTATAGATACAGTGATACCTCAGCTCACAAATTTAATCTGTTCCAAGGGTGAACTCGTAAGCCAAAAAGTTCATTAGATGAAACGATTATAATAAGAAATAACAGAAAACCAATTAATCCGTTCCAACCCCCTCCCAAACTCATATAACCTGACACAAACACGTATATTTGATCTAATATATTAAAGATAAACATGTTGTTTGGGTTTTTTGATGGCCCTGAGCAAGTCTTCCCACGGATCAGTTCCCGAGTGTCACCCAGCGCGCTGGAGTGATCAGCAAAGAAAGCACAGACACCGACCAAGGTTAGGTGCTCAAGTGTTTATTCACTGATCACTAAAGTATGCTGACCAGTACAGGGGTTTTATCCATGAAAATGAAGACATTAAGTCATGTTGACACATAGCTTGTCAGACATGGCGTCAACATGACCGGGTCACGTTGTTCAGTTTATGCTAGTTGAGATTACACTTGGTACACTGGGTACGTCTTAAGATTACACAGTATGCAATGTGCAAGATCAGGATAAAAGGAAGGTTATGATAAAGAGAAATTGACTGTTCATGTTCTTGTTCTAACCGTACTTATTTAGGGGCCCGAAAAGGAGGTACCAGGCTCTCTTAGTCTCTCTTCCCCTTTATGAACCCTAAATTACCCAGAATGTTCCAAAACATCCAAGCACAAACACATAGATATGAGAATTAGAAGAATATCACTAGTATAGTATAAGTGAACACATAATACATGCATAAATGATCACAAAATATAAAGCAGGTGTAAAATAACAGTGATATTAGATGGCGGATATGTGATTATGAGAACATCGTAGGGAGATATGTCGGTTATAGTAAGATATCAAAAAATCCCTTTCACACATAAAAAAAATAAATATTAATAATAATAATAATAATAATAATAATGCATGTACATTTAACATTAATAATAATTATTAATAAATAATAAAACAAGAATAAACTAAGTCAGCTAACCCTTCCGATCATCGACTGCGAACGGGAGCAGGAGGTGAATTTTGTGCATGTGCACACTACGAATGCCAGCGAGGAAAGGCTCGTGGTGAGCTGCCACAAGGCCAGAGCTTATCAAATAGTGGGGGGCACGTATGACCCTAAGGAACATGGTTATGCTATACTGTACTAGAATTAAGTGTAATTGCGCATACGCTCTCATTGTCACGCTATAGTGCATGGAAAAATCACCGAGCAAACGATATGAATTGCAGTAAACTATTTATAGTCGCGCTGGGGATGCTGGGGATGCTGGGGGGGGGGGTTATATACTTACTAGAGGGTGCATCACAGAAAATAATTGAGAAGCACTGCACAAGGCATTCTCGGAGCATGGAGGAATACACGCCGACGAATACGAGGCTAATCTGCCCGGAAGGGGAGCTCGCAAAGTGAATTTTTTTCACTCATTGGATGGAACAGGTTTTTGGCAAGTTTGAAGCTCGTATCATGGAAAATTCATTATAAGGGACTCTTGTTAGATGGAGTACCACTGTACTTGAGTACATAGGAATGTTCTTTTACCCTTCTAAGTACAGTAGGCCCTTGACTATTCACGGTTTTGCACTCGCGGCTTTGCATATTTGCAGACTGCCAAGCAACTGTCACGTGATTCAAATTCATCCAATGGCTGTCATCCTTCCTGCTGATTGGTTGAGATTATGTATACGCCCCTTTTTCATCATTCGTGCACAAGTTGTCAATGAGCTGAAAGTTGTCAATAGAGTTTAACCGGTCATTAAAACACAATGATTTCACTCAAACGCCAGCTAAGCACCAGAGAAAGATAATGATGTTGGATGTCTCTTCTGATGAAATAAGACTTTCTCCTGAAGAAACGACAGTTTCCTCTGAAGTGCCTGAAGAGGAATAATCATCTGAACTGTTGTAAAGCACTGTAGTTTAAAGTATTTTTCAATTATTATTCCAGAACAGTACCAAAGTTAATGTTTAGAATGTTTGTGTGTGTGTGTGTGTTTTCTCTCCGCTCTGGCTGAGGGGCGTGGCTGAACTGCTCGGGCTGAATGCAGCTCACACCTGAATTAAGTCCTCTCATCTACTCCCTATAAACACAAACCGCACGCTCCCCTCAATTAAAGCGTGCTGCTTAAGTGCTTCCCGGTTGAATGTGAGGTGCTCCTCCGAAAGTAGGCACTTGTTGCAAGTGACACATGGAGCTTGTGAGACTGAAGCGCAATTTATCCGGACTTCCGATCTTTCAAATGAGCAAGTGATGATTGAGTACTAAACAAGTATAAAACGCTCACTTGAAAGATCGGAAGTTCAGATAAGCCGCACTTCGTCTCATAAGCTCCATGTGTCACTTGCGACAAGAGCTGTCACGAATAATAAATCCACTCTGCCATCTCACACTAATAATGCAATGCTTCCCTCTAGTGGGCAAATGATTAACTGGAAGTCCAATACGTACTATGTATCTATTTCATATGCCTCTGAAACATATTTCTATAGACAGTCTTACTCATTAATACAGTAATAATGCAGTAAAATATCGCAATGATGAAGGAAAAACTTTTAAAATTTGTTCTGTGATATTTATTAATAAAATATATAAAAATGTATACAGCATATATATATATATATATATATATATATATATATATATATATATATATGTGTGTGTGTGTGTGTGTAATATATATATATATATATATATATATATTATGATTATATGAAAAAACATTGGGATGAGATGTTTGTTTGTGTATGTATATATGTGTGTGTGTATATATATATATATATATATATATATATATATATATATATATATATATATATAAATATATATATATATATATATATATATACACACACATACACACATACACATATATACATACACAAACAAACATCTCATCCCTATGTCATCCCTCCTAGCCAATGGGAGGCCAGCGGGGCGGGATGTTGGAAGATAGTTATGGGAGAGCAGCTTTTGCATTGTTTGAATGACGCTTTTGAAAGTTTGAATGACAAGTTCTGTAAGTAGAACTTGTTTCGTATACAGAAACAAAAAAAATTGGATAATGTTTTTCATAACATTTGCTGGGACTATTGTCAGGTGTGGTACCACTGTACATAGTATTTTACTTCCGGTTGATCATTCGTGCATGTAATATGATACATGGGGTTTTACTTCCGGGTATCAAACTCGCGGATTATTTTCATTCGCGGGAGGGGGCAGAACCAAGCCCCCACGAATAACAAGGGCCTACTGGATATACTTGCATACCTTTTAAAATATGTACAAATGGAACCTAATAGACATATAATTACTTAGAGGTGTATAATAACATGATTATCTTTGAGATTTTAATGTTGTCTGTATGTTGGGATGTTTGAATATAATTTACTGAGTTAAGTACGCAAGTCTCTACTGAATTGATAATTTGTACTCAGTTTAGTATTTTTACTGAAATATCATTTAGTATAGACTTACGTACTTGAATCGATACAAAAATATAAATATAGTACATCAACTCATGTGACTCATCACCGAAAAGTGAGTATTAACATGTTCCAGAAATTCTAAAGTAATTGTGTAGTTTGGGGCAGTGCTGGGCTGGTGGTGCTTAAAAGGGATTTCGTACTAATATAACGAACTACTTGTTATCTTTGGTTGGACCAGCTAATGTCATTAATGTTTTATTGGTCTTATTCCATCATTCTATCTTTTATAATGACTTTTAGTCTTAAGGTTTTATATACATATGTATATAATGGATATGCTGTGTAAGCACCTATAACCATCAGCACTGTGGGATGAAAGTTATTCCAAAGCCTGTCTCTGTACTTATATTCTGGATCATTTCTAACTTGTTTATGGTACAGGAAAGAGGAAGAGATATCAGAAGACTCTTTTAAATCTTTTCAGTGTCAGAAATAAATCAGATTAGAACATTCCATTTCTCCTTTTATCATAACATTGCTCAACCCAAAAGGGCTTATAATGAACAGCATGACCGAGACACCATGACCTGATGTTTACCAGCTATATGTATTTTTGATATATATATATATATATATATATATATATATATATATATATATATGCATGTATATATGTGTGTGTGTGTGTATATATATATATGTATATATATATATATATGTGTGTGTATATATATATATATATATATATATATATATATATATATATATATATATATATATATATATAATGTGTGTATATATAATTACTTTAAGTAATTTCGCTCAATCGCATGCCACTTTCATATTTTATTTTTTTATCTCCTGCTTCACTTCGATTGATAATGGAGCCCGCTTCTTCTTTTCGGTGTCACCAGGAATCACTTTCTTGGGGTCCATGATGGATAACGAAATATAACGCTGCAATCATCACTCTCAAAAAAACTCACAAGCCAACAGTCCTGTTCAACTCTCCTTCATGCGTGTGACAAACAGGATGTATGGGTACAGTTCAGCTCCCTCCTGGCCAATGGGATGCTAATGGGGTGGGATGTTGGAAGACAGACGATGAGAGAGCAACTTGCGCATTGTTCGAATGGCACGTTTGGTGCTTTTCGTAAGAAGAGGTTGTTTCGTATACAGAGGACGAAAATTTCGGAAAATGTTTTTCGTAACCTGGATTTTTCGTCTTCAGAGGTTTTCGTAAGTAGAGGGTCGACTGTATTTAGTACAATCTCTCTCTTTTCCGTACATGCATACGTATGGTGTACACTGACTTTAAGTGTTTACTTTTATAGCTTCATAGATTCTTAAAAGCTTCAAAAGTACAACATGAGTTCCAGAACATGTCACGACTCTGTGTAAATTGTTCACAGGCAGTGAGTTCTGGAAGTGCTCCTGAGCCCAATGCCGCGATTCCTCTGATTGAATCATGCCTGTTTTTAATACGGTCCTGCCTGAGGAATTTGTCTGCGCAGACTCTCTGATCCTTTTAATGATGCTCTGTACTGTAGATCAGGAGTCCCCAACCCCCGGTCCGTGTTTGATACCAGTCAGCAAATAAAATCTTAGATGGTACAAATTATAGAGGGGTTTTTTTGTTTGTTTGTTTTGTTTTTTATTAGCGCTTCCGGATCTTATTTTGAAAAACGACTGTTTTTGACATTGCCACAGAATCAATGAAAGCCCTTCTTTTGTTTCCAACCACATATCTGTGTGAGGTGGGGTTTTCTGAGGTGACAGCCACCAAAACAAGTCTATTGAGTAGACAGCCGGTCCGCGGAAACATTTTCATACATAAAACTGGGCCCTGGTGCAAAAACGTTTGGAGACCACTGCTGTAGATGATGAAATATATTCAAAGTGATCAGTTTTTCACTTGAGAAACATTTATTCTGAGAGTTTAAAATGCATATTTACCTATATATTTATATACTTACTGTCTTTTAATATTAGTGTGTGTGTGTGCACAGAGATACAGTACATGAATGCTACACTGTGGCCGTTTTTTTTTTGGGTGCTGCCATGTAGAAGATTTGAGTTTCTTACCAAGATATTGTGAGTGATTGATTGATTGATGTATTGATTGATTGACAGGTACGTGAATGGGAGCGAATATTTCTCAGACCTGGCAGACGCACTGGAGAAGGCGAAGGAGGAGATCTTCATCACTGATTGGTGGTCAGTACATGCAGGAGGTTTTTTCCGGTCCATGTAAATAACATGGTCGAGTTGTGTTCTCTTGTTGTTAAAAATGTTGATGCTGGGCGTTCGATGTGTATTTTGAATCTGGATCGTTCTGGTTTTCATGGTTTTGATTTTCTTGATTCCTTATTGACAGTTGGGCGGGGGCGGGTTCTCTGACCCAGTTTAAGCAGTCCGGTCTGAGTCTTGGTTGCTGTTTTCTCTTAGGTTAAGTCCTGAAGTTTTCCTCAAGCGTCCAGCCAAGGGGACATATTGGCGTCTTGATCAGATCCTCAAACGTAAAGCAGTAAGCAATGAAAGGGTTTTATTCTCAACGACCCTGATCAAAGAACTGCTGAAGGGCGTGTCTTTCCTTTTAATTTGTGTGTGTCACTTTCCGTCTATGTTGTCTTCAGGAACAAGGTGTAAGGGTGTGTGTGCTGTTGTATAAAGAGGTCGAGTTGGCTCTGGGCATTAACAGTGACTACAGTAAGAGAACTCTTATGGGCCTGCACCGAAATATCAAGGTGAGAACCCGGCACAAGTTAGCAAGCAAGTCTTGCTTTCTAGTTTCTTAGTGATGCTCATAATATCTATTCCGTTGTTGCCTAGGTGATGCGACATCCCGATCACGTGGCCTCCGTCGTCTTTCTGTGGGCGCACCATGAAAAGATGGTGTCGATCGACCAATCGGTGACGTTTGTAGGGGGGCTGGACCTCGCCTTCGGGAGATGGGACGACAGCAACTACAGGTTGTTTGACGTCGAGGAAGTGCCACTCGCCAATCACGGCGGTGCTCGTCCAGTTCCTGAGGTTTCTATGAGTCGTCATCGAGATATGTCATGGGTCATCATGTCGAGTGCGTCTGTCTTTAGTCTTGTACAACACTCTGGCTCTTTCAGACCGATGGCGAGGATGAGGTTAATGTTCCTCTCGCGAGTGAAGAAGGTTGCGACGAGGTGGATTTAAGCTCGAACACGCTCTTATGGTTGGGCAAAGACTACAGCAACTTCATCAAGAAGGATTGGACACAGCTGGACCAGCCTTTCCAAGGTAACATGACGTGTTAAAGATGTTATTGCGAGTCCTGACTACATGCCATGGCTACGCTAGCTGAACCTGGGCATCCGTTAGCAGTAACACTATGGTTTATAGCATTAGCCGGCGCTGGTTAGCATTCGCTCATCACTCCAACTCATGGTGGTTTTTTTTCTCATTCAGACAACGTGGACCGCTCACATGTACCGCGCATCCCGTGGCGTGATCTTGGAGCGGTGGTTCATGGGAAGGCGGCCAGGGACCTGGCACGACACTTTATACAGCGCTGGAATTTCACCAAGGTCAGAGGTCAAGCATGAAAAGGCCTGGGATTATGTATGTGCTTGGGTACAATGATGGTATTCTCTCTCTGTGTCTCCCTCTCTGTGTGTCTCTCTCCGTCTCTCTCTCTCTCTCTTTGTGTCTCTCTCTCGGTTTCTCTGTGTCTCGCTCTCTTGCTCTCTATGTGTGCGTGTTTCTCTCTCTCCCTGTCTCTATCTATATAATATATGCGTGCATGCTTGTGCATTCCTGAAATTTATTATTATTTTTTAGAACTTTAAGACAAAGTATAAAGACGAGTTTTATCCGTACCTGCTACCCAAAAGTCACACAACCGCCAATGAACTTCCCTTCATCGTACCTGGAACCGCTAAAGCATCTGTACAGGTACATACACACATACACACACATACAGAGGCATGCACACAAAAAATATTATAATCGCTATCAGCTGTGAAACTCTAAGCACTGATGATGACGATGCTATATGATGTATAATTATTATTGTTATAATGATGGTGATGATGCTGATCATGATGATGGCCCTGTGATGATCTGGTGAGCTGTCCAGGGTGTACTCTGCCCCTGGCCCAGAGTTGGCTGACATGGGTGCCAGCTTCCCTGAATCTGGATCAAGCAATTCAGAAAATGAATGAATGATAATAATAATAATGATAATAATAATGATCATAATCAGCTGGCAAGCATTTATTTTGCTTTTATGTTTTTCTTCAGTACTTTCTTGATTAAATTGCCACACTTTTTTATTTTATTTTATCTATTTATTTATTTATTTACACTCCGCTTCACCAGGTGCTTCGCTCGGTGGATTGCTGGTCAGCTGGAATTAGCGAATGTTCCATTCTCAAAGCTTACATCGACACCATCGAGAACAGCCAGCACTACATTTACATAGAGGTAACACACACACACACACACACACACATATACACACACGCACACACACACACACACAGACACACTCACACACACAGACAAGCGTGCCAGAGATTGTAAAAGTTTCAAACCCTAAGGCAGTGTATTTATTGTTTTTCAGTTTTTAGTTTTTTCAGTTCTGGATTATGGGCGGGATGCTTGTTGGACACACCCACATTTCATTTCAAACACGTGCAAATCTTTCTATCCAAAATCTCACAAACTTTTGCACTCTGTGTGTAGAGAATGTACCCATGACGTTTTTTTTTTTTTTAGTTTAAAAACAATTTAAACGTACACTACAGGTTTTTTCTCATCCCTGTCTCTTGTTTAGCCCCGCCTCTTTTACTGGGAATCAAAATAATGAGGCCACGCCTCTAGCACTGGGATAGACATAAAAAAAAAAAAGTCACAACTACGTCGTTAGGACTGACATGCAGAAACCACACCTCTTTCACTCACACTTACATGCACTAGCCACGCCTCCTTGACTGAGACTGAAATGTATATAAGCCACATTTTTCGAGCTATGATGGATGTACAGAAGCCACACCTTTTTCACTGGAACTGACATATATAAGCCACACCTTCTTCATTTTGACATGTTGAAGCCACACCTTCACTCTGATATTTACAAGCCACACCTGTTTCACTCTGACTGACCTATATAAGCCACACCTCCTTCATAAAAACTGACACCCATGAGCCACGCCTCCTTTGCCAGGATTAACATACAGAAAGTCCATGTGGAGATGTTCTGACTGTATAATGACGGCGTGATGAATTGGTTTTATCTTCAGAATCAGTTTTTCATCAGCTGTGCTGAACCTGTTCACAACAACATTGGAGATGCGATCGTCAACAGGATCCTGCGTGCACACAGGTGTGTGTGTGTGTGTGTGTGTGTGTGTGTGTGTGTGTGTTGGGGGTAGAGGGGGTATTTTTAAATGCATCTTGAGCTGTGTATTTGGGGTAACAATGAGGTGTGTGTGTGTGTGTGTAGTCAAAAACAGAAGTACAGAGTGTTTGTGGTGATTCCTCTCCTGCCTGGATTTGAAGGAGATATCAGTGGGGGAGGGGGCAACGCCATCCAGGTCATATTGCACTTCACCTACAGGTACAGGTGTTTTCGCCATCTCTCTCTCTCTCTCTCTCTCTCTCTCTCCCCCCCACCCCCCTCTGAGGAGGACCTATGCCATCAAGAGTTAGTGGGAACAGTTTGCAAAGGACGATTGGGCCTTGGCAACTATGGTGAGAAGCGGTGGACCATGGCTGATAACAAAACAAGCAGAGACTTGATTGTCCAGCAATCTAGAAAGAAAGCAGAACATGACAGGTACGTAAGGGCCGTCGGGTTAGGAAGCCAAGGCAGCTGGACGAGATGGGAAGCAGCCCTCGAGCGCCCATTAACCTGGAAGGACCTATGGTCTCTTGACCAAGGCCGACTCAGTTTCCTACTCCATGCTGTATCAGACCTGCTGCCTACGCCTTCCAACTTGTCCATTTTGGGTAAGGAAGGAGACGCTTCATGCTTTCTGTGTAAAGCCATCGACTGCACCCTAAACCACATCCTGACAGCATGTCCCAAGGTTCTAGGGGACGGGAGGTACAGGTGGGGGCACGACAATGTTCTCCGAGAGATTGCTATAGTTGTAGACCAGTGCAGAGTGGAGGCCAACCACCAGAACAAAGGGAACGTAGTAAAACCCATACAGTTCCGAAAAGAAGGAGACACGTCCAAGTCCAGCAAGTCTGCAAGAACTAGATCGATCTTATCTACAGCCTCCGATTGGCAACTTGATGTGGATGTGCGGAAGAAGCTACGATTCCCAGAAGAGATCGCAGTCACTACAGCGCACCCAGACATGCTACTTACTATCACGCGAATCGAAAACCGTCCACATTATAGAGCTCGCCGTCCCCTGCGAGGAAAGACTCGACATTTCACACGAGTTGAAAGCAGCGAAATACCAGGACTTGGTTGATGAAGCAAGGGTTAAGGGCTGGAAAGCAAACCTGATGCCAATCGAAGTTGGGTGCAGGGGTTTTGTCGCAACAACCACAAAAAAAACTTCCTGTGCAAGTTAGATCTTCCCTCCACCACCACAAAGATAAAGCAATAAAGACCATCAGTGCCTCAGCGGAGTCGAGCTCAAGATGGTTGTGGATGAAGAGGAAAGAAAGTTGGAACACAGCCAACCATAGGCCAGGAGGCTAGCGTGCGATAACTTATCAATAACTACTACCAAGCTACGGATGTGACACATACTCACGCTGCTTTGTAGCGTAGCATCATAGATGTTTATAGAATCTCTCTCTCTCTCTCTCTCTCTCTCTCTCTCTCTCTCTCTCTCTCTCTCTCTCTCTCTATAGCTTGTAAACCCCATGATGGTGATGTTTGTTTGTTTGTCTGTCTAATCGTTTAAGGACAATCAATCGGGGAAAGAGCTCTATCCTGTCTCGGCTGAAGGAAGAGAGTAAGTATGTGACTTGCTGATTTCAGCCATTAATCTCGATCTCACTTGTTGTTGTCGTCCTGACATTTGTTCCTTCTTGGGCCCCAGTGCAGGATGAATGGACGCAATACATCTCCTTCTGTGGCGTGCGCACGAGGGCTGAACTGAATGACACCCCCATCACCGAACTCATTTACATTCACAGCAAGGCACTGATTGCTGACGACCGTCGCTACATCATCGGTAAGAACTTTCTGCCACGACTTTTCAAAAATTCCTTCCCGTTTACCACCTGCAGGCATGAAAACATCGGTTTTGGTGACATCTTGTGGCCCTTCATGGAAAGACGGGTCATATGGAGTTGGGTTTATTCCTTTTGTACTGCAATTTATATGTTTGGTAAATAACAAAAAATATCATAGTTATAAATATATTTATTTATTTATGCATTTTGGTCACCAAAGCTTTAAATTTATTGTTCAGGTTCAGCCAACATTAACGACAGGAGCATGATGGGATATCGGGACAGCGAGCTGGCGGTGCTTGTGGAGGACCAGGAGAGGGTTCCATCCCGAATGAACGGAGAGGATTACGAAGCCGGGCCTCTCGCGCTTGCCCTGCGCAAGGAGTGTTTCAGGTGTGTGCAATCAGCCGACGAACGGTAATGCAGTTTATAACTGACCTAAATATGGCCAAGGTCATGGCAAGGTCAAAGGTCGTCATGGTCATCCCAAGGTCAAAAGGCATTTCTGGTGTCTTTTATATTTTCTGCGGAATAATACAGACAGAGGCAGAAATATGTGCTCTGACATAGGATTATTTGACTGGTTGAGAAAGTTCCAGAAGAACTTGTTCAGGCCATGACCTCTGAACTTGATGATGGAGGAGAGCAGGTCGTGTCAGTGAGACCTTGAAATAGTTTGTTAGATCGTGTTCTAATTGCGTTTGAGAGTTTTCTCCATGCGCTTCAGTTTACCCCGACAAGCCAAAGACACCCACGCGAAGCTGATTGGCTGTTCCAGATTCCCCCCCTCAGTGTGGGTGTGAGGAGCGGTGAGTGTGTATTGCCCTGTTCCTGAGATGTAGACACATTGCTAAAGTCTGGAAGAAGACTCGAAGTGTCCCTCTGAACTTTGTGTGGACCTTGATTATTATAATGCATTCTCGAGACCCTTACTAGAACCTTGAGCATCACGACTCGATCTTAAACCACGACCCGAATCTGACCAGACCTGATCGAACCGAACCCTCAAACACTTTGGAAAAAGTGAGGACTGGATGAAACCTTCACTTTTTTTCAAGTAGGTCATTGCTTTGTTGGTTGAAATGCATTCCAGCTCTTCTGGTGCTCAGTATGTAGCCAGTACAAGAAAACACACACACACACACACACACACACACACACACACACACACACTGTTCTATTTGTTAGTCGTTCT
>CM045740.1:42850724-42880724 GCA_024760905.1 Plotosus lineatus
ATGGAGGATGTGGCGTCGTGGTTGGAAACCAATTAGCCAAACCAAATCATAGTGGAGTGACTCATGTCGCTCTGCGGGAGAGAAAAGGAAGTGTGGAAGTGTGCGCGCTCCTGCAGAGGATTTCAGATTTCAAAATGGCTCGAGGGGAGACGGCAAGAACTGGGCTGCTGCCGATTTGTAAAATGGCGCTCAGAGAGGGAGCGAGAGAGGGGGGGGAGGGGGGAGGGGGGTGTTTGGATAAAATGATCTAGACAGAATGTACATTTTGTGTTGTGGTGGTGTGTAGGCGGACTGCACCACTTTCTCAACCTCTTTTCCTATATCTTCTCTCTCTCTCTCTCTCTCTCTCTCTCTCTCTCTCTCTCTCTCTCTTTCTTTCTTTCTCTGGCGCTTCACCTCTCAGTGCGGTGCCAGTAAATCTGTGTGCGAACATTTGTGGTTGTTATAGTGACAGGTATTAGAAAGGGGAGGGAGAGATGGAAGAGCGGAAATGACAGAGGAAGTGTGAGGGATCCAGCAAGCAGGGACTGTGTATTTGCAATGCTTTTAAAATGGTGATTAAGGAGAGAGAGAGAGAGAGAGAGAGAGAGAGAGAGATGGATGGGGGGGTGTTTTCTGGAGCGTGTCGATCCGTCTGAGTCCTGCAATAATATCCCTCTCCCCCTGAGCGATTGTGGTTATGTAATCCAGTTGTTCTCAAACTTGATTGTTTGGAAAGAGGAAGAGAAGCAGTCGTTTAATCTCTCGTTCCACCTGTTTATGTCACGCCGTAATCGACCGACCCCGACGCTCAACATCCCCCCACCCCCACCCCCGCCTCCCAACCCGACGGCTGTCCATCATCCCCCTGTTATAATAGACTCAGAAATCATGGGGCGGGGCTTAAAATCAGCTCATGAATTTGATTTTTTTTTTTTTTTTTTTTTTTTTTTTTTTTTTTAAATGGGGAGATTTTAAAGAACAGTAAAACAATCCCGCCACCACTTCACTCGTACGGTAATGGCGACATGAGACAACCACGAGAAAATCCTCTTTAAATCAACGACAGAACTTTGTTACAGTTTCTGACCAGATCCACCCAGATCCGCCCTTATAAAATCAGTCCCGTGTCTGAAGGAACGAATCGTGAATTATACAACTTCACCGATACGATAACTTTATTATATTTTTAAATTTTTATGTGATTTTTTTTTAATGCTTTTTTCTTTTTAGGTTTATTTTATATTTACAAATGTGTAAGTACTTCTAGGTTTAATTCTATGTTGAGAAATTTACGAATTGTACTTTTTTTGCGTAAATTTTCATTTTGTTTTTTTTGTTTGTTTGTTTGTTTTTTTTGTTTTTTAAACGTTACTGCACATTGCCGCCACTTCTGGAGCCAGTTTCTTCCTCTCCTTCTTCAAAAACTGTTTAAATCTCGTAGTTCTCGTTCGTTCCGAACTGTCCTGACTTAAGTTTCTCTTGGTTTCATTTTAATGTGAGTTGAATTTACTGCACATTTACCGCCCTCTTCTGGAACCAGCTGTTACTGCGTTCTCCTCGTGGTCAAGCAACTACAGCGCAAATTGAGGTGGAAAATGAAACGCTGATTTTACCGGCAATTTTCTGCACTATTTTGTTAAATATTTGAAATTAGAAATTCACCAACTGCCATGAGGTTTTCACTTGAAGTTCAAAAAAAACTTTTTGAAAGCCACAGAAACTCTTTGCTATGTCTGAAGCTATATTACGAAAATAATTTAAAAAAAACACTGCACCTGTTGAACTCCAACTGGACCAACTTTAAGAAACTTGAAACATGTGGAAGAAATAGTGTGTCACGTTTTGGACCAGCCACGGGAACCAGACACTACTGAACCGAACTGATTACTCGACGCTAAATAGTGCTCAACACGACATCATACGACAATCCGGAATAGTAAGCGAACTGCCCGAGTATACAAATATAATAATTGGAATAAACAATGTGTTTGAAATGGAAACAAATAAAGATATAAATATGAATTTCCTCATTTAAGCCCAGTTCATGGTTCTAAACCCTGGATTTAAGTGACTGGAGCTTATTGCTGTTAATTCAGGACGACACATTTTCCCTGATTCAGTCTTTTAATTGGTTTTGTTGTTGTTGTTGTTGTTGTTTTTACTTTGAAACCACAAACTCTTGGCAACTCTTGTGACTATCGTTTATAATCCGGGTTCTTCTGGTTTCAGTTGCTGCTGGGCTGTTTATATTTCGTTATAAATCGAACCCGGGTGGTGCATCAACAAGGTGCATGACTGACCCTCAGCATCGCAAGTTCGAATCCGAGTTAACAGCACAGCCATCCATGGCCGAGAGTTGATGGGAGGGATATACTGTGACAATATACTTCCCCGTCACTCATAGTGATGAATAGCCAATCACAGGCATCCGTAAGCTCATTGGGGGTGGACAGTGCTTTCCCTCGGAGTCTTTTCGACCACCCCAAAATACGCATGCGCTGCAGTTTGAAAAGATGCAGGTGGCTAGCATTACATGTCACGGAGGTAGCGTGTGCATGCTTTCGCCTCTCCCTGATTGGTGCTGGTCCTGTAGCTGAAGTGCAGGGATTGGATATGACTGAAAAATTAGGGAGAAAACGTGGTGGTGGTGGTTGGGGTTTGTTGAAGAATCAAAAGTTGGTAGGGAACAGAACGAACAGCGACATAAACTGGCTCAATGCTGCACATCTGTTGTCCAGAACTAATTTTAAAACTCGAGTGATGGAGCTGAGGATAAGGAACTGTCACAGCAGATACACTATTCGCGTCGACATCCTTCCATCTGTTCATAAATTTCAGTTCTTTTTGGGTTGTTTTTCTCAAACACACCCATTTCCGGGCAATAATTCAATAACAACTACACTTCACCTCATCAAACTTTTTAGGGTGTGTCCAGAAGACTATCGTTTTTCAAAACGCTCCATTGAGAGGTTTTTATATATATATTATATATATATATTATATACATACATATATATATATATATATATATATATATTATATATATATATTATATATTATTTATTAATATATATATATATATATTAGTTTAGTTTCGTAGAGTATTCATGGAGAAAAACATCAGATTTACGGAGATTTAATGCATGAACGAAAGTAGGTAAAGTTACCGGTTAGGGTTGTATCGTCGTCTTTTTAATACGACACCAGGTCTCGGACCAACAACGTGAATTTTATACAACTTCATAATACTTGTAGTTGGTGTTGTATTTTACAGATTTAATGAGTCCGATGCTAATCAGAACCCATACACGGAAAACCTGCCGTTTTAAATCTGTTCCTACAGAATATTCTAGGCCAGCTTTGGAAGCCACTTTTCTCAATCGTACGCAAATATGTATGACAGTCCGAACCTTCATCCCCTTTTATAAGAGAAGTTTGGCTTGAAAACTTTACTACATTCCAGCTACGTATATGAAATATATATATAGATAGATATATAGATAGATAGATATATAGATAGATATAGATAGATATAGATATATAGATATTAAGCAATGTTTATTTTGTGTTACTGACTTCTTTTAGCTACCGTTTATTATACTGAGTGATTATCAGTTCAGCCGCGTACTGATCGCGTCACTTTTATCTCTAGCTGTTTCGTGCAGTACTTGTATTCTCTATCTGAAAATTACTATCAGATTATTTTAACTATTTTTATGGTTGTCTATTTTTGTATCCCATGTTCTTCCTTTAATTTTTCCCTGTAAATGTTGGATATTTGAGTCGAGGATTGACAATCAGAACATCGGGCTGTCAGTCATGGTTTGCGCCTCACAGCTACAGAATACAGTACGGACGTGATAATTGTGTTTGATGTTTTATTGTACTAACTCACTAATACTTGGCTGACTAACTGCTGCGAGCCCAGCAAGATGTTCAAAATAAAACATGAACCTTTCATAAAGCCTCTCTTGTTTCTTCAATTTTTTTAAAAAATCCTAATCGGTAATAAATATTTTTTCAACATACAGAAATTTCTCAGTGTTACATCCCACATGCTACAAATGATACACAATGTCAGGATCTGGGATTCAAATGTATTCCATACCTCATGGAAATCATATTAGTTTTTTTCAGGAGGCATTTGTAAATTTTTATTTTTTAAGCCACCGCTGTCTGCTGGCTATAATAAAAATTGGCTGTTCTGAAGAGAACACTGATTGGTTCTTTGATGATCCCCGTTCTGTGCAGCCAGGTACATGTCAGTGTTCACTAGTGAAAGAGGGTTTATCTTCCTTTATAAGTTAATTTTTTGCTGAATACGCACATTTCCTATTGGTTGAAGCCTCCCTGTCTCATGAGCTGAGTATCACCTGTTTTATGTCTTGTTTTGGTTCTGTATCACTTTATAATAACAATGCCAACACCATGTCACGGACCTGGTATTGTATTGTAGTGGAGTGGTGAAGCAGGGGTATGATTACAAGAGAAATGAAGAAAAATAGATGGTTATGTTTACGAACGTCATGCCATCTTGTGCAGGAAGAAACAGATGGTTTCAGAAAGCCATGGCAGCCGATTCCGTTTCATTTCCAAGACGTGCCACTGTTTTTCTTTGGGGATTTGATATACCAGAGAATGAATGAGCACCTTTAAATAAAAGGGATGGAACCTGTCTGGGCCACAAAAATAAAATGTAAACAGATGTCCAAACGAAGAAATTAATGAAATTAAATACATGGCAATGTTAGGGTTGATGATTTTAGCAAACATTTACAGGGCACCCCTCAACGACCTTATTGTGATGGAGGGGTTTGCGCAACCTAATGATCCCAGGAGCTATGTTATCGGGGGCATAATGACCATGGTAGGGTCACCCAAAGCAAACAGGTCATGGGTGAGGGTCCAGACGAAGTGCGGTTCAGAAGACCTCGATGGTGGGGGAAAAAGCAAGAACACCGTTTTCCTCGCCCGGACACGGGTCACCGGGGTCCTCCCCCCCCCCCCCCCCCCCCTACACCTGGAGCCAGGTCTGGGGGAGGGGCTCGAAGGCGAGCGCCTGGTGGTCTGCTTCTGCCCATGAAGCCTGGCCGGGCCCAGACCGAAAAGGAAACATAGGTCTGCCCTCCCATGGACCCACTACTTGTGGGAGGGGCCATGGGGGCCAGGTGCGACGTGAGTTGGGTGGCAGTCGAAGGTATGGGTTCTGTCGGACCGATCCTCGGTTACTGACTCTGACTCTTGGGACATGGAATGTCAGCTCTGGCAGGGAAGGAACGTGAACTAGTGCGTGAGGTTGAGAGATACCGACTAGATATAGTCGGGCTCACCTCAACGCATGGCTTTGGCTCTGGAACCACCCATCTCGAGAGAGGCTTGACCTTATTCCACCCTAGGTCACAGTTCGATGATCGACTTTGTAGTCGTGTCACCGGACTTCCGACCGCATGTTCTGGACACTCGGGTGAAGAGGGGAGCTGATCTGTCAACCAATCACCACCTGGTGGTGAGCTGGCTTCGATGGTGGGGGAGGCTGCCTTGCAGACCTGGCAGGCTCAAGCGTGTAATTAGGGTCTGCTGGGAACGTTTGGCGGAGTCTCCTGTCCGAGAGGCCTTTAACTCCCACCGCCAGCGAAGCTAGAACCACGTCCCGGAGCAGTCGAGTGACATGGAATCCAAATGGGCCATGTTTCGTGCCTCCGTTGCTGAGGCTGCAGCCCATAGCTCTGGTCGAAAGGTTGTTGGTGTTGTCGTGGCGGTAACCCCCGAACCCGGTGGTGGACACATGTGATGAAGGGGGCCGTCCAGCTGAAAAAGGAGGCCGATCAGGTTTTATTTGCCTGTGGCACTCCTGAGGCAGCAGGCCGGTACCGGCAGGTCAAACATGCTGCAGCCAAGTTTGTCGCAGATGCAAAATCTCGGGCGTGGGAGGAGTTCGATGAGGACTGGAGAGTGATTATCGGTTGGCCTCAAAACGGTTCTGAACCACCATTCGACACTCAGGAGGGGGAAGCAGTTCTCCACAAACACTGTTTCCAGTGGAGGTGGGGAGCTGCTCACTTCGACTGGGAATGTTGTCTGGAGGTGGAGGGAATACTTTGAGGACCTCCTCAATCCCACCTACATGCCCTCCATGGAGGAGGAAGACCCTGGGGGTTTGGGTGGGGGTCTGCCCATCACTTGGGTGGAGGTCACTGGGGTAGTCAAAAAGCTCCTTGGTGGTTGGGCTCTGGGGTTGGATGAGATCCGCCCTGAATATCTCAGGGCTCTGGATGATGTAGGACTGTCTTGGTTGACACATCTCTGCAACATCGCGTGGTCATCGGTGGCAGTACCTCTGGATTAGCAGACCGGGGTGGTAGTCCCCCTTTTTAAAAAGGGGGACCGGAGGGTGTGTTCCAATTATCGGGGAATCACAGTCCTCAGCCTACCTGGTAAAGTCTATGCAGGGGCATGATAACCTCAGATCCAGGAAGAACAATGTGGTTTTCGTCCTGGCCGTAGCACTCTTGACCAACTCTCGATGCTCCAGAGGATCTTGGAGGGGGCATGAGAGTTTGCCCAATCTGTCCACATGTGTTTTGTGGATTCGGAGAAGGCTTTCGACCGTGTCCCTTGGACTATCTTGTGGGAGGTGCTCCGGGAGTATGGTGTTCAGGAGCCGTTGCTACGGGCCATTCGATCACTGTATCACCGGAGCCAGAGTTTGGCCCGTATTGGTAACAACAGGTTGAATTCGTTTCCGGTGAGGGTTGGAGTCTGCCAAGGCTGTCCTTTGTCTCTGATTCTGTTCATAATTTTTATGGACAGAATTTCTAGGCGCAGCCGAGGCGCTGAGGGGTTCTGGTTTGGTGACCATCGGATCTCGTCTCTGCTTTTTGTGGATGATGTTGTCCTTTTGGCTTCATCAGGCCGCGACCTCCAGCTCTCATTGGAGTGATTCGCAGGTGAGTGCAAAGCGGCCGGGATGAGAATCAGCACCTCCAAATCTGAGGCCATGGTTCTCAGTCGGAAAATGGTGGAATGCACCCTCTGGGTTGGGAATGAGGTCCTGCCCCAAGTGGAGGAGTTTAAGTATCGTGAGGTCTTGTTCACGAGTGAGGGATGGGTGGAGTGGGAGATCGACAGACGGATTGCTGCAGCCTCTGCTGTTAAATGGAGCCTGTACCGGTTGGTTGTGGTGAAGAAGGAGCTGATCCGCAAGGCACAGCTCTCAATTTATCAGTCGATCTACGTTCCAACCGTCACCTATGGTCACGAGCTTTGGGTAGTGACCGAAAGAACAAGATCGCGGATACAAGCGGCTGAAATGAGCTTCCCTTAGTTATAAGGTGAGAGGCTCAACCATCCGGGGAGAGCTCGGAGTAGATCCGCTCAGTATTGAGCAGGGCCAGTTGAGGTGGTTCAGGCATCTAGTTAGAATGCCTCCCGAACGCCTCCCTGGTGTGGTGTTTTGGGCTTGATCCAACCGGGAAGAGACCCCAGGGTCGACCTATAACACGCTGGGGGGACTATGTCTCTCGGCTTGTCTGGGACCGCCTCTGTGTGTCCCCCGGAAGAGCTGGAGAAAGTGGCGTGGGAGAGGGATGTCTGGACCTCTTTGCTTAGGTTGCTGCCCCCGCGACCCGACCCTGGATCAAGCAAAAGATGATGATGATGATGATGATGATGATGATGATTTACAGGGCAGAGGTGGGTTGGTCGGTGAAGCAGGTGGGAGGGGTTCAAGCCTCAGTTCGCCAATCTAGCACTGTTGGGCTCCTTAACTCTCATTTGCTCAGTCATTGAAATAACAAGTTTGTTGCACTGGATAAGAGCTTTTGCTGTAAATTTCTTTCCTTCATTAATTTTTGAAACCGTGTAATCCTAATTAGGTTTTTGGGGAGCCTGGAGCCCATCTAAGCCGACTCTGAGTGAGGGTGCAGTACAGGATCACTCGTCAGGCCATCACAGGGGCAAAACTCTCACAACGATTCACAGTCACAATCACACTTGGGGGAACAGCCAATCAGCCGACTGTGCTTATCTTTGGACTGCGGGCGGAAACTAGAGAACTACGCAAGCCTGTACAGGGAGGAATCAAACCCAGGCCTTCTCGCTGTGAGGCGGACATGCTGGCAACCCTGTTGTTATTATTATTATTATATTTTAAATACTTCTGTACTTGATGAGATATGGAGACGAATTAAAGTGCACAGATCATACAAGAAAATAAATAGTTGATGAAACTGCATCATCAACTCCAAATGGCTTTGTATTGTATAAATCGTCCACCACACTGTCCATTAGTGTCTTAATCGGGACAACAGCGCGATGAAGGACTCTGCTCTGTTGCTGCATTATTATTATTATTATTATTATTATTATACCAGATGATTACATGGAGAGGAATCAGAATCACCTAAAGATTCATTTAGATGTTTGTTCCCCAGGGAACCAAACATTATTTGTCCTAGCAAGCCATTGAAATGGAGACAGTGAGTCCAACACGCGCGCGCGCGCACACACACTTTTTTTTTTTTGCTCCTCGTGCACGAGCCAAGGTGCGTGCGCGAGCGTGAGAGCCGTTCGATTCCATAATCGACTCCGAAATCAGTTTCGGTTGACAGGGAACCGTGACGTGATTCCAGGAATCGATTCCTCGAAAACGTCTTGATTCATTTTCACAGGGATCAGAACCGACTCCCCCACTGAGAAGTAAAAAAAAAAAAAAAAAAAACACATGACGAGTAAGGATGGCAAGCTGTTCAGGGTGTACCCCGCCTTCGCCCCAATTCGGCAGAGATACGCTCCAGCCTCCCTGTGACCCTAATAGTATGAAGCGGTTCAGTGTGAGTGAAATAATAATTATAATTATAGTAATTATATCGATGTTCACAGCAACCTGGACGCGATACCGTTTCAAGAATCCAGAGTTTGTAAATTTATTTATTTATTTATTTATTTATTTATTTATTTATTTTGGAGGGAGTGTTTGTGGTCACATTTCCAAAGCTTCGGAATCGACTCATTTCAGGTTCGACTCCTATCAACTTGGTTTTGCGCGCGTACGCGTGTGTTTTGTGCGTGCGTGCGTGCACGCGCGAGGGGCGCGCGCCTTTCTCCTCGCCTGACTGACGGAAGGAGAGAAAGTTTGCAAGGCGGACCGGATTATTCCACATAAACACTCCGAGTCCGGTCGCGTTTCCGACCCGATATGCCTTTTTATTCCTGGTTCATTCAGTTGTGCGAGTTGCAGGACGATGTGAACGACCGTCACGAGCCCGTTATGTGATCGCAGAAAGCTCGTGCTGTGTTCTTTCGGTGCGTGGGAAGCTGTCGCGGTTGACACGGAGGGAGCTCGTCCTGATGTTTATTATTAGCTCAGCTAGCCTGCGACTAAACTTCTTTCGTGTACGTCAGTAGTGGATTTTCACCACTGGGACACTTCTGGGTCAGAAATAAAACAGTGTTTTTATAAGCTGGGAGTAAAATGAGCAGTAAACGGGAGCTCGGTTTGGGAAATCTGTTCGATAATCTCAGTCATACCGGAGCTGTGACTCGGCACCAGCGGTGTCTCGCGCTCCCCGCGCGCTGCGACGCAGTCTGAGGTATTAGCCACAGTGCTAACGTTTTTAGCTTCTCACTGCGTTCACAGCGTCCCCAGCCCTGCTGGAACAGGCCTGTGTAATCAAACGCTTATTTTATTTTATTTTATTTTTTACCCTCCTAGAACTTCTCTCACGCGCATACAAACACACTCCTTTCAGGAACATTCCACAGTCATTATTGATGTGAAACGAATTAGCTCGTCTTAGTTAGCATTGGTACGTCATGTCAGGTTAGGAACTGCAGACTCTAATGGGATCTGAGAAGTTTTTGTGAGGCGGTTTGTTTATTTGTTTGTTTATTTTTCCACGGTTATTTGGTGAAGTCACTGACAAAACTTGGACAAAAATGTCTGAAAATGCACCAACACGGAGTCTGGATGAGATCGACCTGGCAGCTCTGAGGGTGAGAATAATTTCTGTAATAAATATGTTATAATTATATTATTATTATATTAATGTTATTATTATTATTATTATTATTATGAAAACGATTCATGATTCCACATGAAGAGACATGCCATGTCTCCAGCCATGGACACTGCGTGCAGGTTTCGGTTTTGTTGTTTTGTCACCTCTGGAATGTTTGCTGTGGTTGATCTTTATCTCTGTCCTGATACTGAGCTTTGTCTTGTGTTTGGTCATGATCAGGCCTGTGTCCTTCTTGTGATATAACTGGGCTCGGTGCACTTGGAGCATCTATGAGCGCTAATACACTTGTTTTCTTATGGCCAGTCATATGCACCTGTCTTTAGATAAGGGCAAGCTTGAAGTGCCATGACCGCTTGGGTTTGGTTATGATAAGCCACGACCACTTGGGTTTGGTTATGATAAACCACGACCACTTGGGTTTGGTTATGATAAGCCACGACCACTTGGGTTTGGTTATGATAAGCCACGACCGCTTGGGTTTGGTTATGATAAGCCACGACCACTTGGGTTTGGTTATGATAAGCCACGACCACTTGGGTTTGGTTATGATAAGCCACAAGTACTTGGGATTTAGCTTGTGAACAGCCACGTGAGCTTATGCTTCATACTGGACAGCTACCAACGTTTAGACTTTATGAACGGCCACTAGCGCTCATAATTCATTATGGATGGCCGCGAGCGCTCATGGTTTACTAATGGACAGCCACGAGCACTCATGGCTCATAATGGACGGCTCATGGTACACACTGGATGGTCATAGTTCACAATGGATGGCCGTGAGTGCTCATGGTTTACAATGGACGGCTGTGAGTACTCATGGTTCATAATGGACAGCCGTGAACGCTCATGGTTCACAATGGATGGCCGTGAGTGCTCATGATTTACAATGGACGGCCGTGAGTACTCGTGGTTTACAATGGATGGCTGCGAGTGCTCATGGTTCCAATGGATGGCCATAGTTTACAATGGATGGCTGTGAGTGCTCATGGTTCACAATAGGTGGCCACAAGCTTTCATGATTCACAATGGACGGTCACGAGCGCTCATGGTTCAAAATGGACAGCCTTGAGTGTTCATGGTTCAAAATGGACGGTCGCGAGCTCCCATGGCCCAGGATGGACGGCCTCGAGCGCTCATTCCTCATGATGGACGGCCGCGAGCGTTCATGGCCCAACATGGACAGCCTCGCGTGCTCATGGATCAAAATGGACGGCCATGAACGTTCATGGTTCATAATGGACGGCCGCGAGCGCTCATGGCCTAAAATGGATAGCTGAGAGCGCTCGTGGTCCAAAATGGACAGCCGTCAGCACTCATGGCCCAAAATGGACTTATCCTTTATTATAAATGGTGATGGAGTACTTGCTGTTTCTTATGTGTGGGATTTATGTTCAGAACAGCCATGAGTGCTGTTTCTTTCTCATGAACAGCCACCTGAACACTTGTGCTTTATGATGTTTATTGTTTTTGTTTACGATCATGTCATGATATGGTTGTGCCTTTGAACTGTCTATCTCTCCAATTGTGCTTCCTGAAGTCTTGATTGATGCATTTTATGTTCTGCTATGAACAGTCATGAGCATTCACGCCTGTCTTTTGTCATGATAATCCCTATACACTAGTCCGTCTTCAGTAGAGACTATTGTGTGTCCACAGTCAGGACATATTGTGGTCCCGGTCCATCTGTGCAGTACTGGAACAGTTCATTTCGTGAAAACAGGCTTCGGACGATCGGGTTTAGTGACGTTTATTGTCACGGCTGCAGCGTCCTTTCACAAAGCTCCATCAGATCAGCTACATGTGATCTCTGCACAGGAGCTTCTTTTCTTCCCGGTCTTTCCTGTGAAAATGATGCTGTGTAATATCACACACTGTAGTTTGGTGTGTGTGTGTGTGTGTATGAGTGTGTGTGTGAGAGAGAGAGAGAGAGAGAGAGAATCAGAAGTGTTCCTGAAGCCGGACCGGTTGTAATTTTTTCCTGATGAGCGCACTATGGCTGAAACCGAAATGTGTGACCTATTTAACTGACTGTGACTGGCTGATCGTCCATCTGCTTGTGTTCACGATTTTGAGTGCGTGCGTGTGCGCGTGTGCGTGCGTGGGTGTGTGTGTGTGTGTGTGTGTGTGTGTGTGTGTGTGTGTGTGTGTGTGTGTGTTTATTTGCACTGTGAGGAAATCGGTATCTGCTTAGTATCAGTCACGGCTGTGATTTTTGGCAACCCTTATGTGTACCTTATACACCTTTTTGTCTGTATGTAAATGTCAGATTTTTATTTCTTGAAAGATTTCTTTTCCCAGCATAGAAGGACCTACACGTGCTCTCTCTCTCTCTCTCTCTCTCTCTCTCTCTCTCTCTCACACACACACACCTACAACTGTTGTCTGTCCGAGGGATAGGTTTACAGCAGAAGGCGTGTTGACCGTGAGCCTGCATGTTTCGTGTGATCATATCACATTCGGCTCTGTTGTTGTATCCAGGGAATTCCCTTGAAAACCCGACTTGCACACGGCACGCCTCTTATTGTCATAAACAAGGCCAGGATCCTAAAACGACCACTTTTCAGCCTCAAATAGAAGTTTTTGTTTTGTTTTTGTTGCTTTAACAGCTTTCAGACGCAATACATCAACAAACAAGATAATGCAGGAATTCAGGAAGCAGAATGAGTTCTGTGGAAACGAGATGGAGAGATAAATAATTCATTCGTTTTGCTACATGTTTGTGCTGCACTTATAGAAAGCATATTTGTGCACCTGTGCGTTCTGATCCTCCAGCTAACCAAACCTCAAATTTGCTAGTATTTGGTATTTATGCTCAAGCTCGTCTTTTTCACCATATGAACCAGTAAAATGGCCAAACATCTGTTGTGAAACACCTATCTCATCACATGTCAGGAAACTAATTTGAGTACAAACCAGTTTCCCTTGGTAGATCATATATCAAAAGGGTTCAAATTGTTTGTACGTTACAGCTGTTTCCCATCTGGATTAGATCATGTAATCATTGATGCTGCTAATGAAGAGAAGCAAATATACACTGAAAGCATATTGATCGTATTGGTCATGTTGTGTGCTCCCACTGTACAACCAAAAGTACCAGAAGATGCCTGATTGTTGGGACCCATGTGTGTTGTATTTGTTGAACACCCAGTTCCAGACTCAGTCCTGCCCCTTTATAATAAGCTCCGTTCTTCTGGGAATCTTTCAACCAGATTTTCTTGCAGACCTGAGGGGGTTTGTGTTTGTTTAGCCACAAGAGTTCAGATGAAATCAGGCTGGGTGAAGAGGTCCAGGCGCAGCTGGTCTTCTAATTTCATGAATATTGCTTTGTATACAGCAGTGCTTCTCAATTATTTTCTGTTACGCCCCCCCCTAGCAAGAAGAAAACAATTCGCGCCCCCCCACCACCCACTTTCCGCCGCAACTATAAATTATAACTTTTTTCTATAATATAGTTACAGGTATATCTCTTCATTATATCGTATCCTTGTTAACATAAATAAAACAAAAAGAAAGAGATATAGTTCAACTTACAAGAATAACTTTTAACATTTTTATTAGTCTGTAAAAGAAAGTGCATCAATTTGCCTTAAATTTAAAAATAATAATATCCTTGTTACATTTTTGACAAACTTACCACACCATTTGCTGCTGAAAATAAAATCAATAAATAATTAATTCAAATTGACTTCAGAAACATTAACTCAGGAGCACAATATATAAACACTTTAACCTACAAAACAAGAACAAATAGAACAATTTGTGCTGATTTTTTTTTCTCAAAATGAGGAAGCCAAGATTAATGGCTACAATGAGCACGTTTTGCAGCGCACAGCTTCTCAACGCGAGGTTTGAAGCATGACACTGCAACTCTCAGCTCCTGCTCAATGTTTAGCTGGGACCTGTACTTGGTCAATGAGGGTGCCACTGCCAACTACTGGAGTGGATGTGCAATTACACTTTCTTGTAGTACGGCGGAAAAAAAGCATGTTCTCCTGGGTCACACGCGCCCCCCTCAGCATCCCATCGCGCCCCCCCAAGGGGGCGCGCCCCACTATTTGAGAAGCTCTGGTATACAGGGACATTCGCATGTCGGAACAGGCTTTCGGGTTCTCAGTACCAATTACTTAAGTCTTCATTCTGCAGCATGGAAAGGTGAAATGTTTAGTAAAAGCAGTTTGGAGAGGAAAAACCACACACACCTGGGTGGAATGGTCAGGTGTCCATATACTTTTGGTAATATAGCGTGGTCGGTAAGGAGTTGGTGGTCATTATAAATTCTTATCTTATGTGTTTGTCTTTCACTTTAGAACTACAAATCCAAGATATGGGTTCACAATTTCGTGGGACTGTGGCTCAAGATTTCTTGGGATGGGATTAATGAGTTGGTGCCCATGGTCGTGAACCTGTCGGCATGGTTTTTGAGCCGGTGGGTGCAGTTTACGAGCTCTTTGACCTCGGTTCCCAATTTCTGTGAAGTCGTTTGTGAGTTTGTGGAACAGATTCCTTGAGACTGTAGTTCTCAATTCCTGGGGAAGAGGTTTACAAGTCTGTGGATTTGTCTTTTTTGGGTCCCTGGGTCTCGCTTTGTGAGTCTCTGGGTAGTCCCTGGGTCATCCATGGGTGTGGCCTTGCAAGTTAATTTGTGAAGATTTATGTTGATATTTCCCCCTCAGCTAACCCTGTTATAGCTCTGTAACATTTGATCAGATTTTACTTGATGGAATTTGAAGTCAGGCCAATTCTAAGATCAGGCCAACAATCCAAAAATCTGAATAATTTACAGAAGAGAAGAAACACATGAACCCTGTTGTACACTCACCTGAACCTCAGTGTGTAGAAGTCATGAGTTCAGCTAATAATTAAGGAATGTGTCTCCCAACCTCTGTTCTGATACCTTGATATTCCTCATTGCTGTATTTACACCAAAGTTGATCACCAATCAAAGAATCGTCATGGAGTTCATCGTACTTTATTGGCCAAAAACGGTGAATCTCTGAGATATTCTGAGATCAGCTCGGCCCTTATGAACGCGTGACCTGAAAGTGCTTCACTGGTTCAACTGACGTAAAGAGCCTTCAGCACTTGGTTTGTTTTTCTCATCAACAATGAAAACTTTGTTTCTCTGGGTCATGGCAGGGATTTAGTTGTAAACTGAAAGTGTTGAAATTCTTAGCGAAAAAAATACCTGCATGTTTAGATCCAGACTCCATGACTATCAGGGAGCGTAGTGGTGGAAATGTTAAAACTCTGGCTTTTTGTGTCGGAAAGTTGCAGGTTCGAGTACCAGCAATAACAGGTCAATGTAAATTGTGCAAGGGGGCAGTGGTGGTCTAGTGGTATAAGTCACCAGATCGCTGATCCAAAGGTTGGGGGTTCGAGTCCCACTCTCCACAAAGCTGTCACTGCCCCCCCCAGTGCAGCTAACTGGGTTATCAAAGGCCGGCCATGTCTCTCACTGTCTATGGTGTGAGGCATGTAAAAGAACCATTGCTGACTTTCAACAACAGTAGGCTGCAAAGGCGTCAGCGTGTTTCCACCCTGCGATGGCCTGGCGAGCTGTCCAGGGTGTACTCTGCCCTCGCCCTGAGTTGGCTGGGATGGGCGCCAGCCTCCCCGCGACCCTAATTGGGATGAAGCGGTTACAGAAAATGAACTGGATGAACTGTAAATTGTGCAGGTTGTGAATGTGACTTGTATCAGAAAAACCAGGACGATCGGTGATGGGAATTGCGACACACATATATACAGTGGCATCTCACCTTACAAAATTATCCGTTCCAGAGGTGGTTTCGTAACCTGGATTTTTCATAAGTTGAACCGCATTTTACATGTAAAACGCCTTCATGGCGAGACTTGGGCTGATTTGGCCTGGTGGAGCCCATCCTTCTCCAGGTCGTAGAAACACGCTGACGGCTTTGCAGCCTACTCTTTACGAAAGTCAGCAATGGTTCTTTTACATGCCTCTCACTGGACAGTGAGAGACATGGTCTGCCTTTGATAACCCAGTGAGCTGCACTGGGGGGACAGTGACAAACTTGTGGAGAGTGGGACTCGAACCCCCAACCTTAAGATCAGTGATCCTGCACCACTGCCCTCTCCCAATACTACCCCCCTAAAATCTGTAAAAAATTATAAAAGCATACCTTTTAAGGCCTCCTTCTGCTTCAATATCGTACCGATGGTAGACGGGTTTGGCCATATTCCTTTGCGATGTTACTCAACCGCATGCCACGAGCCCGCTGCTTCTTTTCACTCGCACTGGGAATCGCACGTGTGTGTGTGTGTGTGTGTGTGTGTGTGTGTGTGTGTGTGTGAGTGTTGACCATGTCTTCTTAGCGTAGTTATAATCTTACAAATGTTGATGCAAGGTTAAAAGCCAAAAAATAACTGAGCACACTCGAAAAACTCACGAAACAGCAGTAACTCTGTCCTTTACACGAAAAGCATCATGGCTATTATGAGGATGCAACTCAATAATAGCCAATGGGAGGGAGCTGTGTCATCCCTGCTAGCCAATGAGAGGCCAGTGGGGCGGGATGTTGGGAGATAGCCAATGGGAGCATTGTTTGAATTTTTGAGTTGGCGCTTTCGTAACGTGAATTTGTTTTCGTATCCAGGGATGGAAATTTTAGGTAAATACGTTTCGTAACCTGGATTTTTCGTTTGTTGGGACTTTCATAAGGTGAAGTACTAGGGATGTCATTGACTATCGGAATATCGCCGATATAATTATATCGATCAATAATCGATACCTATAAAAGGGATATCGATACTTCTAACGTTATAGCTTCCTGTGTTCATGACAGCGTCTGTAGTAAATGCCATTTTCAATGACACCCCGAGTCAATGGTATGTCCCGCCTTTCTGTATGGTAAATGGGACGTTCCTGCTTCTAGTGTGCCGTCAGAGCGCGTGTTCTCAACAGCACGGAACATTTTGAACAAGAAGAGACACTTATCACTGGATAATGCAGATATGTTGATCTTCTGAATCTATACATCTATTTTCGATTCCACGTCACTGTGACACGCAGCGGAGAGCCAATCCTTTCTGTACTCCACTGTGTGGGCGGGTCCGATAACTTCAAACTCCAATTTTATTGGATTATAACAACAGCCACAGACTGCGTGTGTTGTTTGAGTAAAGAGATAACTTTCCCTCGTTTTGATCAGCTCATTTCCACGAAGCCAAGCACAGCTGGCAAGCAAACACAAAAGGACAGACATGGAAAAACGTCAACCTGCAGACCAGCTGATTGCCAAAGCTTGGGACGCGCTTCCTGTCACATAAACACTGCAGCGTGTGAGTACTATAAAATTAGAGTTTCAAGGTATCAGACCCGCCCACACAGAAAGGATTGGCTCTCAGCTTCGTGCCACAGTCACGTGGCATTGAAAGTAGATGAATAAATTTGCTCTGAGCAGTTAGAAAGTGAAGCTGCACCATCTCCTGCTTGGCCTTTTAAGATGCTGGCGCTGCCGGCAGCGCAAACAACCGTCGTACTCAACACTCGCACTGCACTGCCATGAATCATGCTTCACCACTTTTGCGGTCATAAAGTCGATCACACGAAACTCGCATAGGTCGTAAGTCGACGACTCACTGTGTTCAATGCATTATACAAACTACTGTAATATATCTTAGTCTGTTCTATTTAATGCATTTATGGAACAGTACAGCAATATTCCAATGTATCGATACATTGGAATTTTTTTTTTTATCAATATATCGATACCAATAATAGGTTTTCAATGCCATCCCTATAAAGTACCACTGTGCATATATATATATATATATATATATATATATATATATATATATATATATATATATATATATATAAATAAAACGAAAACAACCCCCTCTTACGAAAAGAAATTCAAACGCGCCAATCAAAATTTCACACGATGCGTGAGTTGCTCTCTCATTGGCTGTCACTCAACATCCCGCCCTGCTGGTCTCCCATTGGCTAGGAGGGATGACGTAGAACCAGAAGGAGACCTTAAAGCGGAAATACAGTGAGGACTTCTGATTTTTCAAACATGTACTATAATTCCGCTTTAAATAAAACATCCCGTCCGTGTGTGTGTGTGTGTGTGTGTGTGTGTGTGTGTTTGTGTGTGATAGAGAGAGAGAGAGAGAGCGTGTGTGTGTGTGTGTGTGTGTGTGTGTGTGTGTGTGTGTGTGTGTGTGTGTGTGTGCGTGCGTGTGCGTGTGTGAGAGAGAGAGGGAGAGAGATAGCGAGAAGGAAGCTTAACTCTTTAGTTTTTAGTTTAGTTTTTTAAGTTGTTTAATTCAGTAAATGTTTAATAAATGTGGGCACATCTGAGCTCATCTGGAATTCCGATCCTTCAAGGAATCAAGTTAAAGTTGAGTTTGGACCTCCTTTGTCAACCAGAGAATGCGCTTTGAATTCCAAGTCTTGTGGGCGTGGCCCACAATGCTATAATAAACATGTGTATTGTATACATTGTAATGCTTCCGTGTGTGTGTGTGTGTGTGTGTGTGTGTGTGTGTGTGTGAGAGAGAGAGAGCGCGCGAGAGAGAGACAGGTGTGTGTGTGTGTGTGTGTTAATAAAAATGTTTAATAATGGTTTAATTAATAAATATGTTAATAAAATTTATTTTACTTTTAACACATTTCATACAAAATTGGTGTACTTTTATCATTTTTAAAGGGTTTATGGGGTTTATCCAGTCCAAAGACTGGAGTCTTGGAACGAATCAGGCGTTTAACATGTAAAATGTGACCCCTACTGATGAAATTCCCGCATTACGAAAAAGGCGCTGGAACGGATTAATTTAATTTCGTAGGTAGGGGACCGACTGTGTGTGTGTGTGTGTGTGTGTGTGTGTGTGTGTGTGTGTGTGTGTGTGTGTATGTATATACCAGGGCACAAAATTAAGTTAGCACTGACCCATCGGCATTTTTGTGGGAAGTCCGGAAAAATCTAACTCCATACTGGCCCCCGTGTCAGGCAGAAGGCCTTTTCTTTAAAATGAACAATCCGCCGTTACCTAAGATATGATACTTCAATGAAAGCTCCTTACCAGAAGCTAGAGAACATGTGTGTGAAGGAGAGACAAAAGAGATGTACTGTACACATCATCTGCAACCAATCAGCAGGAGGGAGTAACAAAAGCTCTCAGCTATTGGCTAAATTTGATACATCTGCCAGTAACTTCCGGGTTTGCCGCTAATCCGCACGATTTAACAATGTCAAAGCAGACAAAGTAGACTGGCTTTGTAAAAGATGAAAAAAACTGACCAAAGTGACGCTGGACCAAGTAGCACTAAAGTCAGAGATTATAAAGATAATGAAAAGAATCGACGTCCAAAGAGGACTTTTCAGGCGGGACCAATGACTAGACCTGAGTACAATTTTACATTGCAAACACCAAAAAATATTGGTCAAATTAAAGAAAATTAGGGGTCCTGCAGATTTTTTCTTCTGCCTGCCGGTGGAAAATTTTCTCAATTTTATGCCCTGTATATATATATATATTTATGCTAAACAGATAAAAGAATTACTGTTGAATATAATTTATTTACCCCCCCCCCCCATTTTCTTCCTAATTTAGCGCTATCCCATTCCCACCCATCAGGTATTGCCTTTCCTATCACACAGCCACCACTGACCAGTGAAAGGCGAAAGCCACCTGCCTGTTTTCGAACTACGGCATATGCGCGTTTTGTTGCAGCCTGTCTCTCGGGGGGGGGGGTGTTAAATGCCGCCCCATATGAATGAACTCACAAGCACCCGTAATTGGCTGACGATCACTGTGACAGGGAGTGAGCATTTGCCATCCTTCCCGTGAGAGCCTGACCGATTAGCTTCCATGGACTCGGTCAGCCGGGGCATGATTCGAACTTGTGATCTCTGGGTTTTTAGTAACACACCTTGTCGATGTGCCACTTGGAAGCTGTATTTAATTTATGTACTCGATATCGTTATCTTTACTGAAATTATTAATAATTATGACCTCTCCTTCCACAAAAATTACTCATAGCTGAGTCCCACTCCTCAGGTATTACCCCCTATTATGTACAACCACCCAGGAGAAGGGCATAAGTAGGCCCTGAACTCCATCCGTGACAAATCATCCTGGTACCTGTGTCTTTATTAACTACTGTGCATGTGCATTCAGGATGGCCTAACACTCACTGGGAAAGTGCACTCCACCTTTTTTATTCAAAAAAGTCTCAGACGATTAAACTTGTGATTGGCTGTTGAGTACTACAAGTGAGGGGAAGGTAAGCATATGATGTTCCTTCCTCTTTTAAGATCTCGGAAAAAGAAATGGATTCCTGGCCTCGGATCAAATTGGTGATCCCCAGGTTGATAATCGCACACCCTGTCGATGTGCCACCTGGGAATTGAACCTGACAGATTTTTGTAAGTGTTCTGATGTTTGCCATATTCAGCTACCTGCTCCAAGCCCCATCTTTCCTCTCCTTTATCTGACATGTGTTATCGCAACTGAAACTGCGAGACAGTGTGAACTATATCATGAACATCATCCTGTCATATCCCTGATGGTGAGTGTATCTTTCGCTGCTTTGTAAAGGTGCAGGCTGTGGTAACATCAAGGGAGTAAAAGAAAGGGGGTGTGGCCTGTTATCCACCTTCATGGTGTGTCAATCAGCCAGCGATAGGTAGGAACAAGAAATGAAACTAGTCTGTACCGTATTTTCCGGACTACAAGTCGCACTTTTTTTCATACTTTGGATGAAGGTTCGACTTATAATCCAGAGCGACTTATATGTGAAATTATGACATATAATTCTGTTCGTCATAATAATAATAAACATAAAGATGATTTCGCATGTTTGTTATTTTTACACTCACAACCACAAGAGGGCACTCTAGGCTTGTACCTGCTCATCCTGTACCACTTAAGAAATAGCCCCAAAAAGAAAATCCTATTCTGCGGATTACAAGTTACAAGTAGAGAAATATGCAGCAGAAAATGGTAATCGAGCATCATAAAGAAAGTTTGAAGTGAACAATAAACTTGTGAAGGACTGGAGAAAAGCAGAGATTATTATTATTACGGCAATGAAGAAAACAAAAAAGCTAATCGCGGGCTAAAAGCTAGATGGCCACAGCTAGAGGAACAAGTGCAGTTGCGTCTCCTCGTCCAGGTAGTTGTTAAGGAGATGAATATCAATGACTTTACGTGAGGACTTTCTTGATGTTACCGCTTCATACAACGCAACCGCCTCTATATCAGAGCGAGGACCATAACGTCACAAAAATTGCCAGCAGATTTGCAAGTCAAGGTAGACAGTTTCCATGAGTTTGTGAGTTATACTCCAGTGCAACTTATTTTTCTTCTTTATTATGCTTGTTTTTTGGCCAATATGACTTGTACACCAGAGCGACATATAGTCCGGGAAATATGGAAAATATGGTGTAAAAGTCACGCAGAGTTCAAGCATGAGAGGAACAGTGGCGATGTTGGGGAAGTGGAAACATTTATTCTTTAAACTAAAGATAAATTAAGAGTTTAGGGAATAGCGTACGGTTTTGAGGAATTATGGTTGTGCTTATACAGATGCAGTTGGTTGTACCGAACTGTCAAAGGAAAAGGGAACATTGCATAGTGTTTTCACTTCAGTTTTTTCCTCTTTTGCCTTGTGTGTGTGTGTGTGTGTGTGTGTGTGTGTGTGTTTGTGTTTGTGTATTGGGGGAACATTGGTGAGCTGGTACAGCAAGTTACGTGCCATGACTCTAGGCCTTTCTATGGAATTCTTCCTGAGATAAAGAGAAGGGGGGAGATTGAGTGAGAGAGAGAGTTAGAGACACAGTGAAAGAGATGGAGAGAAGGAGATGGAGACAGCAAAAGAGAGATTTAGCAAGAGAGAGACAGCAAAAGACAGAAGGAGGAAAAAGAGATGGCACAAGAGAGAGTGTGTCAGTGAGTGAAAGAGAGATGGAGCAAGAGAGGATGAGAGACAGCAAAAGAGAGAGTTGGAGTGAGAGGGAAATGGAGCGATAGAGTTCGAGCAAAATAGAGAGATGGACATAGAGATACAGAGTGAGTGTGAGAGAGAGAGAGAGAGAGAGAGAGAGAGAGAGAGCGCAGACGTCATTAAGAGTGATGACTCACTTCAGGTCTTTGTTTTAATAGGTTATTCTATGAATCACCTACTCAATGTTACAATGTTACGATGGACATCAAAACGTAGCACGCGTACGCCGTCTGGTTCCTTTCAAGCTGGATTCTAACCTCTGTTCCGTCCCGTAGAGATCAGTGTCTTTTGTCCCGCAGCAGGGAAGAACCCGGACAGCTTGTGCACTGGGTCAACAGAGTAATGAAAACAATAAAGGAGCTCATTAGGGATGATTAGCAATCCCAGAGTGCGTAGCCTACATGTGGAAATTACTAATGTCTCTCAAGCCTGTTGGATTTAATCGATTCTGAGTGTTGGGATGATTAAGTAACGCATGTTACAGTTCTGTGGGAGGGAGAATAGTTGTTAAAATGGCATCACTGCAGTCATCTGTGTAAAAATAAATAAATAAATAAGTAAATACACACAAAATAGCTAGCATAATGTGTGGTAGCGTTATCACTGTGTATCAAGTACAGTCAGAGAGAGTCCTCATGCTCTGTATCAAAGGTTACCGAGCACAGAGGGAAGCTTACGCACAGAGAAGACAAAAACATGGCCAGATTCATAAATATTTGGACAGTGACAGTATTTATTTATTTATTATTTTTTCCTCCTGCATGTTTCTTGAGTGTGGAATTTCCATTTTAATTTGCAAACCTTTTAGCCTAATGTCGCATCAGTATTTATTCAATAGGAATTCCAGCTCCAGGTGAAAGGTCAGGAGTTGATTCAAAGTGTTCAGTTTTAATTTACACACCTGTGTTGCTGCCCCAATACATACAGGCTGAGTGTGTCAACATGTCTTCTCAAAGAAACACAACAAAAGAGGCTGTAATAGAGCGCCACGAATACAATTCAAAAGGTTATAGGTATAATGGTGGAAATGAAACCTGGATTCGTATTGGACACAACATTTCATGTCATGTGAAATCATGGACTAGGTTTGTCAGAAGTCTGGAAATAAGTTTAAACATCTGAGATTTGGTGTGTCCCAATCTACTAATGAGAAAATGTGGAACTTTTTTTGTCAGGAAAATAAGTTCACTTGCTCAGGGTTTTATTTTTTGCTGTGTACAAGCAAGACAGACAGACACATGGACAAAAAGAGACTAAGACGGGCAGATGGAAACTAAAAGATTACAGAGAGATGTAGACCTACATATTTAAAAAAAAATATGACGGAAAAAGATATGCAGACTGGAACAGGAAAAAAGAAGCAATGACTGAAAGAGAAAGACATGGGACAAAAAAAAGAGATGCTGACAGAAAGAGACCGTTATGGACAAAAGGAGAGTCACTGACAGAAAAAAAAAGATAGATACGGACAAAAAAAACGAGACACTAACAGACAGGGAGACATGCAGACGTGGACCATAAGAGAAAGGTACTGACAGGAGGAGAGATAGCAAGATATGGAAGAAGAGAGAGATACTGTCAGAAGGCGAGGGAGACCGACCTGAATGAAGAGAGAGAGACAGGCCTTTAGGAAAAGAGACACTGACAGGAGACAGATGGGCCTGAACCTTTTGTGTTGATTCAGCAGAAGCTCAACTGCATGGACTTTCTTAAAAAAGCACAAGAAGGAAGCGTGGTGTTGAAACCGCATCAGACAGCACCGTTTACTCAACACTTTGTACTCGTGTTTTCTCCTTCTCGTGCGCTCACAGAAGTTCTGAAAAACCCGTTTGTATTCACCTCTATATCATCAAAGAAAAATTACCCATAATTACTGCTAATAAAAAAAGCTTTCTTTGATTTGTAGGTGTGGCTAATCCAGCCTCCATAACAATAGAAACTAAATTTTATAGCGAACAAAATTAATTAGCTCAATTACACTTAGCATCGACACCATTCAGCGTTACGCTAGCCACATCAGATAAGATAAGATAAGATAAGATAAGATCCAGCTTTATTAATCTCACAATGGAGAAATTCACTGTTACAGGCTCTTGAGGTACTATCAGTAGGGGGTGCAAAAATAGATACAAGTACAAACATACACACATACATATATTATATAAGTAAATAAATAAATAGATACATAAATAGTATAAATTACTAAACAATAAAAGAAAAGAATGGAGCAACTTTATAGACTGGCCTATATTAAAGTGTAATGTATCTGAGTGCAGAGTAGATGGGTTGATATGGTTCACAGTCAGTGGGGTAGATGTGGTTGATTAAAGTGCACGGGGGTTTTTATTGCACATAACCGGTATTTTCACAGACAGTTACAAAGTGGCGTTGTACAGTCTGATAGCGGTGGGAATGAACGACCTGCGGTAGCGCTCCTTCCTGCACTGAGGATGCCTCAGTCGTCCACTGAAGGAGCTGCTTAGCTCCTCTACAGTCTGGTGCAGTGGGTGAGAGCTGTTGAACAGGATGGATGTGAGCTTTGCTACCATCCTCCTCTCACTCACCTCCTCCACAGAGTCCAGTGGGCAGCCGAGGACAGAGCTGGCCCTCCTGACCAGCTTGTTCAGTCTCTTTCTGTCCCGCTCTGTGCTGCCCGGGCCCAGCAGATGGCAGCGTAGAGGATTGCAGAGGCTACCACAGAGTCATAAAATGTCCTGAGCAGAGGTTCTGCATATGCCGAAGGACCTGAGTCTCCTCAGAAGGTGGAGGCGACTCTGGCCCTTCTTGTACAGGGCGTTGGTGTTGTGGGACCAGTCCAGTTTATTGTTAAGGTGAACACCCAGGTACTTGAAACTGTCCACTGTCTCAATGTCCTGTCCCTGGATGTTCACTAGTAAATGTGTGTGTGTGTGTGTTTGAGTGCTTCTCCTGAAGTCGACCACCATCTCCTTCGTCTTCCTGGTGTTCAAGCACAGGTGGTTGCGCTCACACCAGTCCACGAAGTCAACGATGACCGACCGGTACTCCAGCTCGTTCCCCTCTGACACACGGCCCACGATGGCGGAGTCGTCCGAGAACTTCTGGAGGTGGCAGCTGTTTGTGTTATATATGAAGTCCGAGGTATAGATGTTAAAAGGAAGGGTGAGAGGACGGTGCCCTGCGGTGCCCCGTGCTACAGACTACCACCTTTGACTTACAGCCAGCGCAGCCGCACGCACTGTGGACGGTTAGTAAGGTAGTCAATAATCCAGGCAGCAAGATGCCCGTCCACTCCCACGTCCTCCAGCTTCCCCGCAGGCGCGCTGGCCTGATGGTGTTGAAGGCGCTGGAGAAGTCAAAGAACATGACCCTCACAGCGCTGCCGGCGATCTCCAGGTGGGTGAGTGCCCGCTGCAGAAAGGTAGATGACGGCGTCTTCTACTCCGATGTTGGGCCTGTAGGCAAACTGCAGCGGGTCTAGGTGGGGCTCACCATAGAGCGGAGGTATTCAAGGAGGAGCCTTTCCATGGTCTTAATGAGGTGGGAGGTCAGGGCGACAGGTCTGTAGTGGGCTGGTTCCTTCGCTTGTGCTGTTTTGGGAACCGGAACCACACAGGAGGTCTTCAGAGGACTGGAACCTTCTCCAGGCTGAGGCTCAGGTTGTACAGGTAGCATAGTACCACACAGAGCTGGTCTGCGCAGGTCCTCAGCAGCCTGGGACTGATGCCATCAGGTCCTTCAGATTTCCTCTGATTTAGTCGCCTCAGCTGTCTCCTCACCTGGTCTGATGTGAGGGAGAGGGGGGGCTGGGGTGGGCTGCAGAGGGAGGGGGATGTGTCTGTCGGGCTGTAGCAGTCAAGTGAAGTTGGCCTGGGGAGGGGGGAGGTGTCAGCTGGTCTGGAGACGTGTGAAGAGGGGAGGGGAACGGGGAGGGGTGCAGTTATATCAGTTATAACGATCATGTTTGCTCGCTGGTTTGTTTATTATTTAGTTAATGAAGGTTTGAGCCTGTTAAATTGTTGCTATAGTAATAGATTATTCACGGCGACTGGGCTGATGAACGTTTTCTGTGAGGGCAAGTTTGGTAGAAGGAGTCTCCAGTTTCTTACATCACCGGGGACTTGCACTCATGACCTGAACAGCAAATATGTTTGCTGGGTTTGGTGACCTGTGAGGTGTGCAGATTTCAGCTTGAGTTGTGATCACACTCCAGCGTGTACACCACACACACGCACACACACACACACACACACACGTGTGTGTGTCCTCTTATTGCATCAGCTGGATCTGTAAGAAGGGTTTGTTCCTAAGTTTTCTTTCTCTGTGTCTCTCTCCACTGTCTCTTTCAATCATTCTGTTGCTCTCTCACTCTGCTATTTCTCTGTCTCTTTCTGTATGTCTGTTTTGGTGTCTCTGTCTCTGTTTTTCTCTGCCTTCCTTTATCTCTTTCTTGATGTCTCTGTCTTTGTCCTTCTATCTATGCTTCTCTCTGTCTTACTTTCTCACTCTGTTTTTCTCTCATATTCTGTGTCCCCTCTATCTTTCTAATTGTCTCTGTCCTTCTGTCTCTCTCTTCTCAGCTCTTTCTCTCTCCCTTCCCCACTCTTGTTTTCTTTCTGTATGCCTCTTGGTCTCCCTTTCTCATGTCTATCTTTCTGTATCCCTTTGTCTTCTTTCTGTCTCTCCCACACTTTGTCAGACTTTCTGTATCCTCTGCTTGCACACTCTCTCGCTCTCTCTATCTCTCTCTCGCTCTCTCTATCTCTCTCTCCCCCCCCCTCCCTCTCTCTCACATGCTCTCTCGTGTGTTTGTGTTTCAATAAGGAGGAGGAAGAAAGAATGGAATTCTCTTTTTTTGTTGAAAATATGTGACTGTGTTTGTGAAGAACAGAAGCCCTGTTGACCCACTGAGCAGTGCAGAGGCGCGTGTGTGTGTGTGTGTGTGTGTGTGTGTGTGTGTGTGTGTGTGTGTGTGTGTGTGGGGTGCCTTTCCCAGTGTTTGGCAGTGTTTCACATATCCACACATTAGCGTTGAGTATGTAATGGTGTGTGACAGGTGACTGTGGCAGATTGCTGCTGTAAAACACACAAACACATTCCTACACTCATTCACTCACTGTTTGGGAACTTTGGCAAGGTGAAGCACACCTTGAATGAGCCACACACCCACTTCTCTGCTGATTGGTTTCCTGACCTTGGGCCATCAATCGGCACAGAGCTCGGAGATAAAGTGTATTTATAACTTGTGTGTGTGTGTGTGTGTGTGTGTGTGTGTGTGTGTGTGTGTGTGTAGTAACTATCTCTTTCTCTCTCTCTCTCTCTCTCTCTCTCTCTCTGCCAGGATCCAGCAGGAATCTTTGAGCTGGTGGAGGTTGTGGGTAACGGTACCTATGGGCAGGTGTACAAGGTGAGAGAATAGAGTAGGATGGTTCATGATGTCTAGCGGCTCTGGTGAAATTATGTAATGGTGTGTGTGGGTGGGCTGGGGCACGGGAGGAAGTGATGGAGCACTTGGTCCCCAAACAGCAGTGTATTAATGAAGCTGAATTCATAATAAAACCGAATGGCCTTGCGTTCGGGCCACGGCACTACTCGGATATTTTCTGAGCTTCTATAACATATCCTTGTAGCCAATCATGGCACAAAGGGTGCATTTTTAATGCAACCCCCTGAGTGTCCAATATGAAACAGATGTTCCATCAGTTCAAAACGGCCACCGCAGCGCACCACGCCAAAGCAAAACATGACATCAGTGGCGTAAGAAGCGTTTCTTAGCCTGATATCCAGAGCATAACAGGATAAGCATTTATAAGAACATCATTACAGGAGCCATTTTTTAATGCGTGTTTTCCAGTTTGAAGAATTATCTGTCGCCTCGAGACAGAACACCGAGCTGAACTGAGAGCTACTGTCAGGTTTTAGTGTGATGGATGTGTTTATATCGCTGCTATCAGATTACCGTAACAGCGAGGAACCGCCATAGGGATGGACTGATGTGCAAGATCAGAAGGCGGGGAAAGGAAAAGCTTGAAAAGTTGTGGGTTTTAGACTACGAGTGAATAAGCTCAATTGGAGTACAGGTCTGGTGCTGAGTGTGTGGATGGGTGGTGTGAGGGGTGAATGCAGGGGGATCAAGGTGAGAATGAGGTCGCCGTCAAGCCGGCTCCGATATCCCGGAAGGGACTTTCTAGCTCTATTAATAGAATACACATCTGCTCCGTGCTATTTATATACACACACTTACACACACTTTCTTTCTCTTTCTCCTCCTTCTACTCCTCCACCTCAAGGGGCGCCATGTGAAGACAGGACAGCTGGCTGCGATAAAGGTGATGGACGTCACCGAGGAAGAAGAGGAGGAGATCAAGGCTGAGATCAACATGCTGAAGAAGTACAGTCACCACCGTAATATCGCAACGTACTACGGCGCTTTCGTCAAGAAGAGTCCGCCTGGACACGACGACCAGCTCTGGGTGCGAGAGAACGCCGCCTTCATATTTTTACATGCACTACACTTGTAACTCGGATTTACCGGAGAACACGGTATTTTAAGAGATGGTGTTTGATATCAAACCTGCTGCTCATGGCGTTGGTTTCCGATCATGTGTTTCTCTTTATGCGAGTGTTGCACCGGATTTCCCTTTTCTTCACTCGTCGTCAGCAACTGGTGAAACAAGGAGGATGGATCATGTTGTGAAGTCACGCATGAGAGTGAAGAAGAGTTTAAGTGTATGCAAATGAGAAGCAAAGCAAGAAGCAAAGCAGCGTCGGGGTGAATAAGTTCAGGGAGGTGACGCCAGGCTTCTGTTCCTACTGTTCTCAGACTGTTAACAATCAGAACGCAGATCAACAATAGATAGATAGATAGATAGAGTGAGAGATAGACAGATAGATCAGAAGATGGATAAGGTGATGGCTAAAGAGATATAGATGGATGATGGATAGAGTTAGATGGATGGATAGAGAGATGAGATGATCAAAAAAGTGATATACGTGTATATATATATATATATATATATATATATATATATAGATAGATAGATAGATCAGTAAATAGATAGATAGATAGATCAGTAGATAGATAGATAGATAGATCAGTAGATAGATGCGTAGAAGGATGGATAGATAGATAGACAGATAGTGATGGATGTATAGATAGATAAGTAGATAGAGGTGCATGGTGATGGATTAAGGAGAATGTAGATAGTACAGTAGATTAATGGATGGATGGTTGGATAGAGTGATGGATAAAGTAATGGATAAGAGATGTATAGATAGAGCAGTAGATAGATAGATGGAGTGATGGATGGATGGAGTGATGGATAGAGAGATATATAGATAGATTGGTTGATGGATAGATAGAGGGATAAATGGATGGATAGATACACGGATAGGGTGATGAATAAAGAGATATGTAGGTAGACCAGTTAGTTGATGGATGGATGGATGGATACATAGCCAGATAGTTGGCGTGATGGATGGATAGATGGATAGAGAGATACAGTGATGGACAGAGAGTTCAGTAGATCGATATATGGACGGATGGATTGATGGCTAGATAATGATTGAAACAGTGCTGGATGGATGGATTTATGGATGATAAAACTGAAGCAGAGTGATAGACAGATAATTGAAAAAGAAAAGGGGGAATGAGACTCATTGAACGAGACGAGGAGGATAAAGATATTAAAAGCGAGAGAGTGATGAGAGAGAGCGAGAGGAAGAGAGAAATGAAGAAAGTCGGAGATGAACATCAATGAGAGAGAAAATGAATAATAAAGTAAATGAAGAAAAACGAGGGAGACGATATTTAGATGGAGAGAAAGAGAACTGATGGTAGATGTGGGAGGCACATGAATGGAGAGATATTTAGAAGGATGCTTTGATTGATGGATCGGTGGCTGATTAGCTGCTCAAGGTGTGAGTGTGAACCACTGTGTGTGTATATTAACCCTGTTCAGGGTGTATCCCATCTTCGATCAGTGTCGGTTGAGATAGGCTTCAGCAACCCCTTGACTCTTGTAGGATTAAACAATTCTACGA